>CAEFZP010002419.1:305000-337500 GCA_903064625.1 Mallotus villosus | reverse complement strand
TGTAAACCTCTGCTCTCGTATCGACAGTACGTGTAGCCGTCGCACGCCCTTACCCTGACCTGTAAACATGGTGCTGTGTGTTTAAATGTGCACATTCGCGTGGCGTGTACATGCCATGCCTATACGGGAGGGTCCCTACGCATGCGTCTCGCATGTTTGTTGTCCCGTCGAGGGTACGAGGGTAATGTGTGTGTGTGTGTGTCGTTCATCCAGGAGCAAGGAGCCCCTGCAGGACAGCATCATCTCCACCTACGAGGAGCACGAGGACAGCGTGTACGCCGTGGAGTGGTCCTCGGCCGACCCCTGGCTCTTCGCGTCTCTCAGCTACGACGGCAGGCTGGTCATCAACAGGGTCCCCCGGGCCCTCAAGTACCGCATCCTGCTGTAGACGTCCAGGGGGGGGGGAGGGGGGGCGACTGGCTTCAGCTGGGAAAGGGGGGTGAAAGGATGAGAGGCGGAGAGAGAGGATGAGGGAAGGGGAGGGGGAATACATGAGGGGGGAAGCAGGTGAGAGAGAGAAAAGAAGGAGGGGTTCAGGGGCAGGCAGATGACGATCACGGGGACGCCGACACAAAGAACATTGCCGGACTCGCCGACTGACGAGAAATACACAAACAAGCATGCATGCGAATCCATGAAGATAGACACAGAGAGAGTGAGAGAGGAAGACGAACAAAGACAGCCTCGGCTAGGAGGTGGAGAGAGACCAGAACGGACGTACGCTATGTATGAAGACATCCGTAACACCACCCATGACCATTGTCCTTTATTGCCCAGACAGGCGACAAAGGCATGGCTGACTGCAGTCTGCAGCACACACACACACACACACTCTCACACAGCCAACACTGTCTTAGCTCCCTACAGCAGTGCGTTCCGTCTCTGGTGCACATCCAGACACCGACCGTAACACGGACACCTCCTGAGCCCCGCTGGACATGACTCAGCGCCTCCCCCGTCTGCACCGCCTGCATGCACACTAGGACGTCCTCTCTCTCTCTCTCTCTCCCTGTTTCTCTTCCTCTCTGCGCTCTCACTGTTTCTCTTTCTTTCTCTCTCTCTCTCCCTGTTTCTCTACTCTCTCGCTCTCGGTCTCTCCCTGTTTCTCTTCCTCTCTCGCTCGCTCTCTCTCTCTCCCTGTTTCTCTTCCTCTCGCTCTCTCTCTCCCTGTTTCTCTTCCTCTCTCCGTCATCTGCCTAAACCGTCTCATGCGTTCTCTTCCTCCCTGAACCGCTAAAAGCTAACCTCTGACACGAGACATTCCATTTGCTTTCAGGTACCAGTCTGTGTGTGTGCTGGATGAAATGCAACACTCCCTGTATGTCAAAACATGAATTGACTTTCTTTTTTTTACTGTAATGGGTTGTTATTGGCTGTGAAGTGATGTATGTTTATACAGTAGGCCTCTCCCTGGGGGGTAAACTGGATAGCAGTTAGTGGAACTTTCCCTTTTTTCCTCTTAGCTTGTGGTATTTCCTTTCTCCCTTCCTTGTTCCTCTTCTCTCCCTGGTCTCTCTCACCTTCTACTGTTCCTCCTCTGCCCTCCTTGTTTTAGGTTCCTATCTTCAAAGGCCTGGGTTGGTTCTGTGTCACTGGACCTCGTGTTGGCCCTTGTATGGCTAAATGTACAAAATGTTAACCTCTGGGGTCAAGAAGAATTATTATATCCAAATGAAATGTACATTACTACAGTGGCCTTGTAATCTGTACCAGAATACAATTGATGATCCGAACCTTGCTTTGTGTGTTTGTCCTAATTGGAGGAAGTCTGGGATTATACAGGAAAGAACTTGTTACACGCTTCTCTTACAGTTCCACTGTGGCCAATGCTGCCCATAACGGTAGACGCACTTATCTGTGGGAGAGAGACCAGGGATGCCCGTACGATGAATGTTTTATGGCGTCAACAGTGCAGACTTCAGCCTTTACTGCTGCCATTCCTCTCCATTGCAGCTGTATAGCCTTGTTGTGACCCGACTACCAAGCCCACTAAACAAGACACTTTTCTGACATGTTATTTAAAACTTCCATTTCACATTCTGTGTAATATCTTCTTGGTACGTTTTGTTTCGGTTTTAGTTGCCGTGGCGTTGTTCAAAATGGGTTTACCGGGACATTCATTTGGAAACCAGACTGATTATGGGCATTTAAGCAGCCACAAGAAGAAGAAAAAGAGAGAATTGATGGGGTGTGTAGCAAAGGATCTTATTTACGTGCGTACAAATACATTGGGATCCATGAAGACAAGACATGCGTACCATTCACGTAGAGGGTTTATAACTGAAAAACGCGCATGTTGATTTCCAATTTTTCCCCGTCAACATCTTTTAATGGATACCCATTTGGCCCCAGACCGATCACTGTCAGATGCTCTAACGGCCTAGCCAGGGACGCTGGTGGAGATAAAGCACGGTTGAATGGCTCTAGCAGGATGGCTTCGGTAGTGTGTTTCACGTGGAGGACTGTTAACTGGCTGGACAGGAACAATCCCAAGAAGGGGCACAATGTGTACAATGAAAATGGGCCGTGTCTGACTGGGGCTCGTGACGTGCTGATGCATCCTCCTCTCCTCCCTTACCATCCCCTCCTCATCTTCCGTCCTCTTCCTCCTCTCTTTCATGATCCTTTTCTCTTCCATCCCTCTGTCCTCCACCACACACCCCCCCCCTCCATCTCCTGTAAGCAGTGTGTTGATGTTGGTCGATAGCGACGGTCTTAGCCTTCGTTAAGGCAAACGCCAGTGACAGGCCTTTTAATTGCGCCTTGACTCTGAGGATCTGGACAGATTCGGACGTGCGCGCACACACACACACACACACATTCGGGGTGCCAGGGGAAGATTGCAGGCACTTCATTAGCCATGCCAGTTGGGGCAGGTGGGTACCGTGCATGAATACAGAGTGTGTAGCGCCCTCTTCTTCAGTACACAGCTCACATAGGCACTCCCTCGTTACCCTGCAGTCAATTATGGATAGGAGGGGGGTGAACCAGAGTGTGTGTGTGTGTGTGTGTGTGTGTTTGTGTGCGTGTGTGTGTGTGTGTGTGTGTGAGGAACATAGGTGGTGGAAGGGAGCAATATTTGGAGTGTTTTTCGGAGAAGAGTTAGATAATGTATTCCAGTCGGTGGAACATGCACTTCTCACCAAGTCCTGGGCCCAGGTGTGTGGAACTGAGTGGGGAAAGACAAGTCAGTCAGTATGTGTATGTGTGTTGGATGTGTACACATAGTAGATGTGTGTGTTTAAAGAGACTTAATAGGCTGATGTTTAGGGTAAATAGGTGGACTAGCAATGCATAGAGTCAGGTCCAATATGGGTCTTCTATTGCACAGGCAACTCATTTGACAGAAACAGTTAGGTACAGTACATAACCCTAACACAGCCAAAATAATATCTTTAATATGTAGCCCCCTTCTTTTTCAAGGGACCAAAAGTAATTTGACAATTGACTCAAAAGCTATTTAATGGACAGCTGTGGGCAATTCTTCATTGTTCTTCATCAATTAAGCAGGTAAAAGGTCTGCAGCCGGATTAATTCCAAAGTGTATAGGGGTTTATTGTCTGCACAGATTCAGCCAAATTCAGCAAAGTTGATTGGACAGCAGTTTACTTTACAGATGGACAATGACACAAAACTATATTTTGCAATGGCCGAGTCAATCACCTGATCTCAACCTGATCAAGCGTGCACTTCGCATGCTGAAGATAAAACTTAGGGCAGAAAGACCCATGAACAAACAACTGAATACAGCAACTTCTCGTCAAAGTATAAAAAACACTTTATTTATGATGTCGTTAATTGGTCCAATTGCATTTGAGCCCCTGAAATAAGGGGACTGTATAAAATGGCTGCAGTTCCTAAACGTTTTTATACTATCATTTTGTTCAACCCCTTGAATTAAAAGCTGAAAGTCTGCACTTCTATTGCATCTCGATTGTTTCCTTTCAAATCCATTGTGCTGGCGTACATAGACAAAATTGTGTCACTGTCCAAATATTTCCGGACATAACTGTAGTTATAGTAGAATGTATGTTGTCTAGTCAACTATGGAATATGATTAGTGTTAATGAATAGCCAACCAATCAACTAACCCTAACATCAGCCTTTAACAAACTGAATTTAAGTATGATGCATTAATATTCAATAGACAATCACCAAATCTGCTGATGCAACAAATGACTAAAATACACACTTGCTGTGTACCGGTGATTTGATAGCGCTACGCTTTCCTTCACACTGTAATAGCAACATGTGATTCAGCGCGATTCAGGAAGTAATGAGTTCATTTCTGGGTTGGCCAGGGGTCAGGGTGTCACATGGCATTTGCACGACTGCTTCTCACTTCTTTGCTATCATGGTTACTAGGGAGCTGTAAAGGTTTTAGCGCACTTCATTCACTGTACACATGCCATAGAATAGCGTTGATACGTAGAGACACAGGCTTGTGCTCAAGGTGATCCAGTTAAGTTCAGTGAAGGCTGTGGATTGTCTATTTGTGCTTGGAAATGTTTGCCTTTCAAACTCTGTCCATTACGTCAATGGCCATGTGTACAGTAGATTCTGTGGAGGCGTCAAGTTTGACCATAATTCACTCATTACTTTTCTCGGAACACCTCTATAGAATCCTGCCCGTAGTGACAGCACATCCCATTGTTAACTTGGCATGAATGTGAATCGCCTCACACGCTCTCACATTTATGTTTGTTAAATGTTCTGAGTTTAAAAAATAAACACGGGAGCTGGGGTCCTTTGAGGGGCTGTGATGGTATTGGATTCATCTGTTCGGGAAATGAAAAAAAAAGAAATTAGATTTTGTTTCATTATGTATGTCATTGGCAGCGTGGGGAAGGAACCTTAGGGGGGGCTGCAGGTAATCATTACCTTCAAGAGACTGGCACATTAGCATCGAGGGGAATTTGCAACAAGTCACTGAAGAATACACTGGTTACCAGAAGTAGACAGGAGGGGGATATGGTAAAGGTAACAAGGAGAAACGTCAGGGGTCGTTGCAAGGACCCATGGGAGGTTGCAGGACGGTTGGGAATAGATTAATGGAAGGTTGTGGAATTAGTGAGGGACTGACCAGGTGTGGGAAAAGCTCAAGGAAGTGTTAGGAGTAATATGTGTGTTTACAGGGGGAGACATCTGATGGATTAAACACTCAAATGCCTAAAGTTGTATTGGTATGTGTAATCTATCATGGTGTAGATCATGCTGGCCCAATCTGGTAACACATTCTAGACCACACATACCCTGTAAGAGCAAAGAGCTGTGATTGGTTCACAATGCGGTATCCAGACATGAATGGACAGACATAAAAACAATTCTACGACACCAGATATATTCCCAAAATAGAAATGATAGTTAATCCCATCGTCCTCACTAACAGTATTTCTGACTGAAATATCCTAGGCTTTTATCACAATGGCATGGGAATCTGTGTCTTGGGCTATGAGGTCTTTGATGTTCCCTCTCATCATAGAGGGAGAGCTACTTCCAAACACTACACAGGCCCAGCGCCACAGGGAGGTGGCCGCGAGGTGGAAGCAGATTATTCACCCCAGTTTTCCCTCGCAGTTAAAGTTCTTTAGCGATGGTGAACGGTGCCGCTGAGTCCTAAGTGAAATGAAAGGAAGGGTCTATATTTAGAGTGAACTTTTGTTGAAATACTTTTTTATTTTCAACCCCGCTGCTGTACTACGTTCGAAATCTCTAATGTGACTTCTGTCTTTTATGGTCTTTTTCTCTTATATATACAGTACACATGTATCTCTCTTGACATCTCTCCCTATCCATATAAATGTGTATCATTACACATTCATTAATACAGTATATAATACATATACACATCCCATGTCCCTTAACTTTCCCAGGAACTTAAAGCACGCGACCCTGATTCCAATGCCACCGTGCCTGTCCGGAACGTCTTCACAAAAGGCCTTGACAACCGCTGCTCTTCTCCCTCCCTCCCGCTCCCACCCCTGCTGGTACAGTTAGCTCCATGTCACATACAATGGAGTGGGGCCTCTTGTTCAAGGTCATTAGGCTTCGTCAAACTGACTGACCCTCTTTATTCGGGGGTGAGAGGAAGCACAATAGACAAGGATATCACGGGGGCATGTGCTTTCCCCCCATCCCTCCGAACGCCATTGTTCTCCAATTACAGAACAAGCGCCGGGGCGGATCTGATGTTATTTATGGGGCTTCGCCGCCACTCGGCACATATAATTACCTCTCAGGAGCTGTAATTGCTTTCATTTCTCATGTCCGGCGCACACGTGGGCCCGTCCGCCGTCGCCATGGAGATGGAGAGCCGCCATTATTTACGAAGGACGGTGGGGGTCGTAGGTTGATTGTGAGTATGTGTTGGATTTATAAGATCGATAAGGCTTACATGCCCGTCCCTGTCGAATGATATGTGTACCGGAATCTGGTGCCACATGCGCCGTCTGTGTGGTTGACGAAGCAAGCACACGGCAGGGATAAATCTAATCGAATTAATATATTTTCATCGTAGTGTTTGGAGTCGAGAGTGGCACGGCTACCTGGAGAGACAGGGAGGTGTGTGTTTGATCAATGGAGCCTGGCTTGGGGGCGGCAAGAGGGCAGAGGGACAGGAGTTACACACGCAACCTGGGTGTCACTCACTTGGTCACCCTCCACTCTGAGAACCATTGTGCTGTGAAATCCGTGAAAAACTATTTAGACACGGTGAAACACCTCAATGCCACTTGAAAGCATTTAATCCATTATGAATTAATAAGTACCGGTACATGGATTTTCGAAACTTCTGTCTTCAAAGATATTTCAAAAATGTCATTTTGAAGTGGCTATGCCATTTGTCATTGCATGCGACAAGCAATTCTTGGATGTAATTACAGTGTATTGAGATTTATATTTCATTTCTATGAATATGTAAGAGGGAGCAAATCATTAAGAAAGTGGGAGTCAGGTGGCTGAGCGGTTAGAGAATAGTACGGGCTAGTAATCTGAAGGTTGCCGGTTCGATTTCTGGCCGTGCAATATGACGTGTCCCTGTACTTAGTGTAAGTCTCTGGATAAGAGCTAAATGACTAAGTGTAAATGATTAAAGATGCCTTCTAAATCCCGTACAGGAGAGTGCTTTTGTCTGCGAGACATTGTGTCTGCATATGACTGCTGTCCTCCTCTTACCCCTGGCCTTTTCCATAACCCCTGCCTGTCCACCACTCTTCTGTACGACCTGTCGGAGAGGAACACTCAGATACATGCACACAGGAACTCCCTGACCTAGATCTGTTTCTTTTTCCCACTGGTCGACACACACACACACACACACACACACACACACACACACACACACACACTTAACAGTACTTACAGTAGAAGCAAACCTGTACACTAGTTCATGTGAAATGGAGCTGTTGGTGAACATACATACATGCATGGTGTACACGTGGCTCTATGTTGCTAGGGCTCTTTACACCTGCAGCCATCAAAGAGCTACTGCTACTATTTATATTTTCTTCATGCCCCCACAGACTTGACACAGAGTAGGTGGAGCAGGTTGTGGGAGTGTTGTGAGAAGGTGTGGGAAGGAGTGTCGCATTGCCCAGTGGCATTTTTGAATACGTGTGGAAATTGCATGGGCAATTCACAAAACACTATGTGTCAGCTACTGTACATTTACTCGTCTTGGCTACATATTAACATTTCAAATGAAGTCATATAGTGTAGTGTTTTCATTTCTGGCATTGCCTTTAGCATTTTAGCATTGTCTCTATTTGGGGGGATTTTCTATTTAGTTTAGTCCTATGAAACAAACAGAATGATCGCCTCTCCAGCCTATCCTGGTACTGTGATTAATGTTGTTGTATATTTCGATGGAATACAGAGCTATACCTATGATATGGAGTGATCTTTTAGAAAATATATAATTTATAATTGTGATCATTTTCCTTTCCAGGCGCAAGCGAAGACAAGTGGTATCTACATTAGCTTTTCATCTTGTGCATGGGCTAGAACAAACATTCATTAGAACTGTGAAAACAAGCACAAGCTTGTTTATTTAGGAAAATCATGAAAGGGCAGGATAAGGACCCACTTTCCCCAAATCTTTGCACGTGACGAGGGCTTAGACACTACCCTATAGCAATCCTTAAAGAAAACCCTTGAAGAAAAAAGGCTAGTCAAAATGATTGTGACAGTAACCAAAGCTCTCATTGGTTAACAGAGAAGGAGTTTGTGAGGATTTTTTTTTACAGGAAGTAAAAACCTGAAAGAGACTGTAAATAAATAATAAAACACTGGTAAAATTCAAGATAAGATCTAGCCTTTAGTCTCATCCCAGTATTTAGCATTGCCCTTCATGATTGGAACCATCATGCAGTACAGACCCTAATTACATGCCATGAACATTTTAATGAATACCTGATTAAAATGATGTGAATGCACACTATTAGATATGTGCATAAAGTTTGTGTTGAAGGAGATTCATGTTAATTCCTGAAAAACATTGGTTCTCTGTCTTGAGAGAACTGACCGTTTCTCTTCGATCTATCGATACATCTGGACCCACTCAAATCCCGACATAGACGCTATCGACTCGCTACCCCGCAAAGAAAGCACCCTAACGCACGCATACATCAAAACGCAAAGACCCTCAAAGCCCTCGAAAGCCAAACGCACGCAATCCCTCACGACCCTACCATCCCACGAAATCCCTCCCTCCCTCCCTCCCTCCCTCCCTCCCTCCCTCCTTCCCTCCCTCCCTCCCTCCCTCCCTCCCCCCTCCCCTCTCTCTCTCTCTCTCTCTCTCTCTCTCTGTCTGTCTCTCTTTCTGTATTAGTATTTCCTCTATGATAAAATGCTCGGAGATTCATTCATGCCTTCAACAATCTGCTCTGTGTCGTGTAGGCTGCTTTATCTGCTCTGGGGAGTGAGCATGTGTGTCTGCCCTTGTACGTGTGTACTAATCTGTGTGTCTATACCCGCCTGTCGGCTTGCTTGCTAAAATAAGACTCTCCCTCCCTCCTTCCATCCATTCCTCCCTCCCATCCTCCAGTTCCAACTTCTGTGTGAGGTGGGTGGAGAAGGAGGAAGTGACCTATATAGGAAGCTCTCCTTAGCCTGCTGCAGCTGCCTGCTGCTGCATTTCAAAAAGGGGGCTCCGATGAATAATTCACTTGCTGCCTTTACTTCAATAAACCCATCCTCCTTAATGAGTCTTAATGACAGCCAGACTTTGAGACAATCAAAAGCCCAGCGCACATGTGTACACGTGTGTGCGTTTGCGTGTATGAAAATGTGCGCGTGTGTGTGTTTGCAGGATTTGATAAGGCATGTTCGATGTTAATAGTGTGCATGTGCGTCTGTGTATGAGTCTGAGAGCGGGTGGTGTGTGGAGGAACCGAGTACTGCCTTTGCCTCGGGCCCTGTCAAGGTTGCCCCAGGTAGTAGTACCTGCGACTTTGAAAAAGAACATGAAAGCTAGCGCCGCAGCGGGAGCCTGACAGGCAGAGCCACGTCTGCTGGATGTGAATGCAGGTTGTTTGGAGGAGGAGAACGAACAACACACCAGGAGGAAACAAAATGATGTTTCTTTTTTTAACTTAATTGATATGAATTTGAAAATGATTTTGTCGTCGTGATGGTCACAGCTTGACTCGGCTTGAACTGCTTTAGCGTTAGCATTGCTTGCACATTCGACGTTGATGAATATGTCGAATATGAGATACTAGTTGGGGTTGGCATTCTGATTCTGTGCCAGGCATATTTCTTTGAAAAAAACTTTAATAAGATTTCACTCAACTTTTCCATTTGAGTTTAGTCTGACACGTGACTGGATTTTTAGGGGCGACAGAGACCTACACTGTTACAACGGACCCTATCAAAATGTATCCAAGTGGCAGATGTAGAGGGGCAAGGCTGGCATGCAGGTGTCAGTGCCCAGACAGCTGTGCCAGGAGATGTGGTCCTCCTCTCAAACTATGATAGATAGCATCGGGATGTTCCACTCCCACTCAACTTCTGGGCCGTCAGTACGTTTTACAGCTCTGGTACTTACGCTACGAGTAACACTGGTAAGACGCATGTGATCTGAACTGGTTACAATTGTCTGTTAAATTTACATGACACAAGCATTGGGTTTTTTATTATGGAGATATACTGTATTAGTTTGCCTGTCTGCATTGTGTTAAGTGGTATATTCATACCCGGAGTATACCAATAATAATACACATCAACTGTTAAGGTAAACACAGCAATCTGTATCAGGCCTATGTTCGCAATGGTATTTTTTGTCAAGGATTAGAGATGCCATAATAGGTGTTTGGTTGACATTTGTGGCATTCAACTGAACCCTTTAGTCCAGGATTTGATACCTATGAGATCCGATCTGAGAATGGTTTTCATTCTGGTGAAAATGGACTCGACTCGACACACGCCAAACTCTTCCATACTGGTAGTCCTCCATTCATGCTAAATACATGATTGATGTGAAACTGGGAAATGATGGAAAAGTCTGAATCAATTGTTTGTGTTTTTCCTTATGTGAAAATATCTCTGCTTCCCAAATAACCAAAGGGATTTGGGACAGACAGCTTAATTATTATTCAAATCTGTTTATTACTGAGAATTAGAGGTGCAGGGGGCTGAGGGGGTTATTTAAAAAAGCTTTGCTCTCGGGGGGGTGGGGGGGGATCATTGTACCATCCATGAACATGTCAACAACAAGCAAATAGCCCAAATTGGAGGTCATTGAGCTACTGTTAAAGGGCCACAATGGAGAAAGCATACTCTATATGTCTTATATCTTTTGTTCTCTCTCTACAGCGAGGCCGCCAAGGCTGCATTTGAATCAAATCGTTGTCAAAGTTCTGTTAGTTGTCCTTTCCCAATGCAAATTGTAGGTGAGCGTGTGTGTGTGTGTGTGTGTGTGGTCCTACCTGTAGGTGAGCGTGGAGACGGGGACGGGGACGGGGACGGGGACGGGGACGGGGACGGGGACGGGGACGGGGGGGTTCTCATGGCTTATTGCACCTTATTAGAGTCTGCACGTCCCCTCATCTCCTTTTTGTTCAGCTTTTAGGGGAAAATGTATCCAATATCTTGTTTCCCTCTGTCGTTCCTTCTCCCTCTTCTTCTCCATCTCAGGGTGAATCTGGTGTATGCATCACTCACACAGCAAACGTATTGGCAAGGAGTCCATGCAATTTCACTTGTCAGCTGTTCACACAAATAATATGTTTGTGTGGCATGGCTTAAAGGCAGAGCAAGAGTGGTTCGTTGTAGCAAAGAGACATTACACATAAACGTAAGAGTGACTGACAGTTGTTCCACAGCTCAAAGCGACCAGAAGGGACGCTTTTCATATGTGACCGCGACCATTTGCTGTGACAAAGAGCTGAACAACTTGAAGAAGTTGTGACATGACTGAAATGCAGGATGATGTAGAAGCTCACGTCAAAACTCAAGAGGAACTGCTATTGATAGACTCCACTTTCTATAGGCCTCCTAAAATTTCACACGGCCAATAAACACACATAAACGTCACACAGAAAGCATCTTGTTAACAGTATGTGCTAACTTGCTAATGGCTAGTGATTCAGAGAAAGGGCATCGTAATTTATGACTCCAAAGTCCTCATATTAAAAGCCAGACTTGGAACTGAAGGACTCTCATAAATTAGCTCTCAAAGATGCAGGCCCTCCTATTTGATAAGTGTGCGCAAAGTCGTAAATGATGTGTAAAATATATTGCTATGTCAATGAGCGCCTATGCCACACCTGGTAAATGACTGGTCTGTATCTTTTAGAGTGTGTGAAGTCAACCTTCCTCTGGTATTACGCCCACTGCATCCAGGACGATGGCAATCTCATCTAATGTTCACTCGAAAAAAAGTTTCCTTGTCCTCCATGAGGAATCAAATAGAGACATCAGAATCCTATACTATGGGTTTGTTCTCGCTGATGTCATACTGATGTCTTCCATAAAGAGGATTTTCTCGCGCAGGACAATTCCATTATTAAGGGGCAAAAATGACCCGGGCTTCTTCTACAAAGGTGCCGGCATCCATTTCCTGCTTCTGTAATGGACAGGGATCTGTCTCTGTTCTAAACATAGTTCATACGCGCACACACGCCTCTCTGTATCATAACGATGTTGTGTTTGGGATGATGTGATGGTATAGGAGTACTCTTCCGTAGCATCACTGGTAATGGGCCAGCCAGTCTAATGGTCTCTGCACACAACACCCACCCACTATTGGGTGAAAACGGTCCATAGGTGTGTTCCAGTAATGACCTGTGGATACTGGTGTCCACCATGGCAGTAATTGGACCAGGCTGTAGTGGTTGCTGTGGTTAGCGGGTCACCTCAGAAACCTATCGACCCTGACCTTATCCACCCACATTGCAATCCCCGCACCATGACTAGAACACATGCCTGCACACACACACACACACACACACAAATACACATTTTCCCAGATACCCTCCCACACCACGCTCCTGATGTTCAATGTGGCCAATTGTTTTCCTAGTTGTTCCCTTCAGACTTGCTGAACATGCCGAGCAATTTGAGAGGTCATTCTGATGTGCTGTCTTTGACTGCCCTTCCTCCCTTTTACTGCCATGCCTCCCTTTTACTGCCCTGCCTCCCTTTCTCCAGAATAGCTCCTCTGCTGCGTTTTACCCCAAATAAGTGGGACAATTGTCTCTGATGATGTCTCTGAAATAGGAAATATCTCTTTGAGGTGTGTTGCCAAGTAGTGGTGTGCATGGGGTTATGGTCATAATGGGGAATTTTCATTTGGCAAATATGTTTTTGATCTGCGGATTAGGATTTGATCTGAAAACATGGGACGTCTAAACGTTGTGTCCTAAAACGTTGTATGAATGCTCATCTGATTGAATGCGCGTCATGCTCACTGTCTTGCACTATGGCCCCAACAAGTATTCAGCCAGTCAGTAATGATGTGCTGTGGTCCAGTGGTGGGGAACTTGCCTCCAGGGCTTTTGCTCTCCAAATATATGTTTATATTGTGGAGTGACTCATCGGATGGTCGTAAATGCAGAAACATATAAACCTTTTTAACTGAGGGGTCCAGAGTCATTGCTTCCCTCCCTCGCTTGTTGTCTCTGTCTCTCTCCCTCCTCACTGGCTCTCACATGGGACACATAAACCTCCAGGCTCTGTGTACCTGATGGAACCGATCGTGCAAAGCTCAATTGTGTACCGGTTTCTGTCAATCTGGGATATCAAAACATTGAGTCTGGTGGCGCGGCAGTGCAGACTACCTTTGGATTTGACGTTGATCTACAGTGTAGCCCTGAGATGCATGCTTGTGTCTTGGCGGGTTGAACCGTCTTTTTTAAAGGAGGATAAACGCAATCAGAAAGTTTGATACCACCTTCAGTCATGACTCATGATTTATGCTTTGTATTACTGAAAGTGGGAAACGCTAATGATGTCAGTGTGGCGCTGTGATCCCGCGTGCGCACACACGCAAAATAACATCCGCGCACACGTACGCAAAAACGCGCCGAACGGCATGGATGCAGCGTAGCTCCCTTCGTTGAAACCTGTGGTCACAAACCAGACATACGTGTAGACACACACTCGGGGTCCAAACAAGTGTGTCCGTCTCAAACAAGCACTGCAGGGCACTGGCGCTAAGGCTTTTAATTGTTTAATCGGAGTCGCAGCAGAACTGAGTGGACTAAATTCCCTCACCTCCAGCGTTGAGGGCTCTGTGCTAGACAGTCTATTACAGGGAGTGGGATGGCCCCGAGGTAAACATGTGGGGAGTAGATAACAGTGTGAGGTCTGGAGCATTATCTGGACTCTCTCAGTGTTTGGGCCTCTGTCTCTGTGTGTCCATGCAACGCTCCTTTCCCCCCCCAACCTCTGTCTCTGTGCCTCCTTCTCTCCCCATAGTCTCTATCTCTCTGTAGCCTCGCTCTGTGCATGGCTCGGTCATGTGTCAGTCTGTCTGTCTGCCTGGCAGCTTGTCTACCTATCAGCATGTCTACCTGCCAGCCTGTCTACCTGCCAGCCTGTCTGCCTTCCTGCCAGCCTGTCTACCTACCAGCCTGTCTGCCTGCCAGCCTGTCTACCTATCAGTCTGTCTACCTGCCAGCCTGTCTGCCTGTCAGCCTGTCTGCCTGCCAGCCTGTCTAGCAGCCAGCCTGTACAGTAGCCGACAGTGCATTTTCAAGAGGAGTGAAGATAGTGTACACCATCGGGACTGGAACGTGCAGATGTTTTTTGCATGACGAAATTGTTTTATATATATGTGACTCGCCATGCAATTTGTAGAGTACAATATTCAGTATTTCTATATCAAGCTCGCACACACAAAGGACAGTACTGTACATCACACTGTGATTCCCCTAACCAGCCATGATCAGCCTTGCCCCGATGTTCCCTCAACTCTGGCTCAACATTCCATCCTTATCCAGATGCTCCGCTGTCAGCCACATCAATTACCGAGCCATTAAAACAGCAAGTGTCTCGCCGTGCTGCAGCAGTCAAAGAGTCCGGTGTGCTCAACGCTGGTCAGTCTTAACTGGCACCGCCAGGGAAGTCAGGGAACCATCTCAGGATCAATCCCATCACTTAGCCAATTAGGCGATGGTGAGACAGACGACCATTATCATAAGGACTAATCAATAGCTGGAGCCAGACAACCCCCCACACACAACACACACACACACACACACTTACACACACACACACACTTACACATACCCCAGCCCTTCAATTGTGTCCAGGGATGGTTGTAATGTGGTTTATGACCCGTTTTGGTGAACGGCTAGACGGGTCAGCAGTGTGCTGTTGAAGGATATTGAATGTGTAGGACATGGCTGTGAGCAAAAGGTGAAGCAACTTTTGGAGATCCCTAACTCTGCAGGTGTCTATGGAATTCTGTGCTTTTTCACTTCGCTGGTCTATATTATAAAAACATTTAAGATATCGTTTAAAAGTCCTTGCTTACAAGAAAAAGGAAAGGTGATAATGAAAAAAGACTAGTATGAAAATATATCTTTATTATAGTAGTCTTTTTTCCAGATTTGCACACACTTCAAGTTTTTGTTATTGACTTAAAGCGAAAAAGATTTGTACTGTACATGTTCTGGTGTTGGACTGGGAAGATTGAAGTGAATGTTTTGGTGAATGAGAGAGAGTGGAGGGAGTGTGAAGTCTAGTCTTGCCATGTGGCGAGTATTTTCCCAGTAGTCGTCGATGAATACCAACAACCTACGATGTGCAGTAGGAAAATCTTTCATAGAATTTGGTAACGTTAATTGTTTTTCTTACTCTCTCTTTCTCCCTCCGTTTTTTTCATACAGCATCTTTGTTTTGTATGTGTCAAGTTTAATATGTTCCCAAACGACACTTAAAAACTAATGCATCTTTGAGGATAGACGCCACTGTGTTAAATGTTACAGCTGAAAGGTAACTCATATTTGACAGGAGAAAGATATCTTTAGAAGAAAAATCTTTCCAATACAACAATTTGGTATTGTACAGTCCCAGGTCAGCCAGCCAACTGAAGTGGAGGCAATCCTTCATAGTTTTATGAATTAAGACATGAAAAAAAAATACAAACATATTTTTTCACACGGTTTGAGGGTGGATGTTCTTTGAGGGTGAATTCTCCTCTAAGGAGGCACTGCAACATGGGTCCTAAAGAAGAGGTCGTCCATCAGGAGAGAGAGAGACAGAGAGAGAGAGACAGAGAGAGAGAGAGAGAGAGAGAGGACGAGAGAGGATGCAGGATGAAACCCCACAAGTTATTACTTTCATCTGAAGGCCCATTTTGTCTTCATCAATTCTAAACTCTGTCTGCCTGCCTGTTTACCTTCCAGCCTGTCTACCTACCAGTCTGTCTGTCTGCCTGCCTGTCCACCTGCCAGCCTGTCTGCCTGCCTGCCTGCCAGCCTGTCTCCGTACCAGCCTGTCTGTCTGCCTGCCTCCCAGCCTGTCTCCCTACCAGCCTGTCTACCTGCCAGCCTGCCTGCCTCCCAGCCTGTCTCCCTACCAGCCTGTCTACCTGCCAGCCTGTCTGCCTACCAGCCTATCTACCTACCAGCCTGTCTACCTGCCAGCCGGTCTACCTGCCAGCCTGTCTGCCTGCCAGCCTGTCTACCTGCCAGCCTGTACAAGTAGCCGACAGTGCATTTTTAAGAAGAGTAAAGATAGTGTGAACACCATCTGGACTGGAATGTCCAGATGTTTGTTGCATGACAATATTGTTTTTTATGTGACTTGCATTGCAATTTGTAGAGTACAATATTCAATATTTCTATACCAAGCTCACACACACAAAGGACTGTACATCACACTGTGATTCCCCTAACCAGCCATGATCAGCCTTGCCCCAATATTCCCTCAACTCTTGCTCAACAATTTGGTATTGTACAGTCCCAGGTCAGCCAGCCAAGTGAAGTGGAGGTAAGCCTTTTCAGTTTTATGAATTAACACATGAATGAAAAAAATAAATACAAACATATTTTTTCACACAGTGTTTGTTCAGATAGGTTTGAGGGTGGATGTTCTTTGAGGGTGGATTCTCCTCTAAGGAGGCACTGCAACATGGGTCCTAAAGAAGAGGTCGTCCATCAGTAGAGAGAGAGACAGAGAGAGAGAGAGAGAGAGAGATAGAGAGAGAGAGAGAGAGATGAGAGAGAGAGAGAGACGAGAGAGAGAGATGAGAGAGAGAGGATCGAGAGACAGAGAGAGAGAGAGAGAGAGAGATGAGAGAGGAGAGAGAGAGATAGAAGAGAGAGACAGAGAGAGAGAGAGAGAGAGAGAGGACAAGGCCCCATAAGGATGCAGGATGAAACCCCCACAAGTTATTACCTTCATCTGAAGGCCCATTTTGTCTTCATCAATTCTTAAACTCATAAGACTCCCTGCTGTCCTTCTCTTTCACACCCCCTCTCCAAATTGTGCCATTTATCATGCCGCTTGCTCCTCCTGCCCTCTCTGTTTCTTTCTTCCTTTCCCCCATGCTTCTCCCCATGCTTCTCCCCTGCCTCCATTCCTTTGTATCTCTTGCCGTATTCCCCCACACAATCTTTTTCTATTTCTCGCTGTCTTCCTTTCTCTCGTTCCGTCTCCATCCCTCCGTGCCCGACCCACTCGCCGCAGACGGAGACTGAGTGGCGTCGGATCGTCAAACGATCTGGCTTTCTCTCGCAGGTGGTAATGACTCGTAGTAACCCCCTTCCTCTCCCTCTCGCTCTCTTTTCCCTCTTCCTTCCTCCCTCGTTTTCCCCACTCCCTCCCTTTTTTCCATCCCTTTCACTTACCCCCCCCACACACACACACCGTCTCATTTCCACCGTACCCCCCCCCCTCTCCCCTCTCTCAATCTCTCTCTGTCTCTCTCCCCATCCCCCTCCCTTCTCTCTCACCTCTCCTATGTCTCTTTGGCCTGTGTGGTCTTACATCTCAGTGATGGGGGTCCAGTGATCTGTCTCGATATGATGGGCCACTGCTCTGCTCTGCTCTGCTCTGCTCTCTCTCTCTCTCTCTCTCTCTTCTCTCTCTCTCTCTCTCTCTCTCTCTCTCTCTCTCTCTCTCTCTCTCTCTCTCTCTTTCTCTCTCTCTCTCTCTCACTAATTACAGACAGACAAAGGGTTGCCTGGTTTCTTCTTCCTCCCACTCAGGGCTGTCAGGCCACGTGTAGGAGAGAGTTAATTTCACACTTACTGCATGCTTTAATTAAGAGACGAGTGGGGGGGAGGCCAAAAAAACGGAAAAAACAAGGAGATACACATCACTTTGCTACAAGAGGTAGGAAGGAAGGAGAGGTGTGTGTGAGGATGCGTACGTGTGTGTGTGTGTGGGGGGGTGTGTGTGAGGTTTGGATTGACTTGTGCATGTGTTTGGGGGGAGGGGGGCACTGTGTGGGTGGATATGGATTACCAGTGGCGTGTGTGTGACTGTGCGTGTGTATGATGTGAGGGCAAATCAGTGCGCAAGGCACGAGTTGTCTTTGTCTTATGTGTGTGCCAGTGTGTTGTGGTTTTCTTTCTGGTCTTCAAGGTTGACGGTACATCTATTGTTTGTTTCTCTCCAGTCATACTGCATCCTAATGTGTTTTATTTTTAGCTGTGTTTTAACGAGTAATAAATTGGATTGTAATGCCTCATTAAGGAGTACAGCCCCTCTCTCTCTCTCTCACCAGCTCTCTGTCTAATCTGGCAGCTGCGGTGGGGAAAACACCTAAGCACACACATACACACATTTTGCACATTCTTGATGATATTGTGCTATTGAGACGCAAAGGTTTTTTTTGATGAAAGGTTATTCCTGAGCAGTGTTGGAACAACTATATGAACTGTTAGAATACCATAGCTGTCAATAGTGATGTAAAGTCCAGCAGAGAGTGTGAGCATGCATCCAAATGAATAATACATGGCTTCAGCAGTAGTGGGTTTTTGTCGGCTTGCATGACAGAGATCGACAGGTAGGATTAGAGACCTGCTCTTCGTCTAGACACTGCTGCTCCTGATATGCGTGAGGCCGTCTCAGGTGCGTTTTGCGGACATTCTGCGAACATTCCCACGGAGTACGTGCAGCAAGTTGTAGGTGTGTTGGGAGTCCGGGGCACACGAGAGCACTGCATCTCCTCCTCAATGGCCTCTTTATTTGTCATTTCCTTCACAGTTTAATGAATTACAAAATCACAATTTGAATAAAGACCATCTATCAGCAATCTCTCAGCATGTTTATTTCACTTTACCATCTATGTACATCACCAAGGTTGCCATTTTGTAAATCTTCAGGTTGTTCGCGAAGCAAGAGATGAGCGCACGACTCCTTTCTATCATGTCCCGTGGTGGAGGAAGATAAAAGTTTGTTTTCACACATCAGTAAATGTTCTGACATACTGTAACTTGCTCCTCTCTGCTAATGACTTCCATTTACTGATCTGGCTTGCATTGATCCATTGTTCATCAGAATATGGGATGTCATTTGATCCATGGAAATCCTCTTCGGAAGCTGTGTGCTGATTTCAATTAGCGGTGTATTGTTTAACATGGTGGGTGGTGGTGCGACGTGTCGCTCCCTACAGAGATGGAGAGGGATTGCTTTGTTGTCTCCCAATCAGTCCACAGGACTTCCTCCTTCTTACTGTGTGCTGATTGGCTCGTTCAACAAACCTTCCTTTTCCCACTCTGAACTATTGGACAGGTATTTTACCATTCATCAAGTGGTCCTTACTGCTACCTATGGATTGTACTCAAATAAAACCACTTACACTTTACAGTTATGCTCAAGATTGACGAGTGACCTCGTTCCTGAGTGGGGTTGACAAAGAGACGTGGAAAAAGGGGTTCAAATCGGAATCCATTTTTTCCCCCCAGTAATCATAATTTCATTTGGTAATCATAATTTGGAGAGTGAGGCTAATGCCATATTATACATGGTAATTACATTGCCGTGATTAAAAGGAAGAGGATGGGAGGGGGGGGGGTACAATGGAGAAATAATAGGGGGCCGACAGCGCACTCTCTTTGTTTTTCTTAACAGCTCCACATTGGGGGATTGTGGGTAAAAAATCCAGGTGTCACATTTAGAGGCAGCTTGATTGTGTTGATTAATTCATTGTCTTTTTCAAAATGGTCTGATTGGTCGTAATATTTTTCACAACTTTAAGTTGTGCTGTATTACGAAATCCACATTTTCGGTCGATGTATTGAACTTTACCATGAAGTCAAGCTGAGTCAGACAGCGAGACCCCAAGTTCTTCTTCAAGACTCTGGGTTTACTCTCGGCACAGCACATTGCCCTTGAAAGTTGAGACTTTCTCAATCTTAAATGGACAGCAGCCAGACATCACACCATTAGTACAGGCCTTTAGTTATGGATGTCAGAATCATGAAAGATAAAGAGAGGATAGGGTGAGGAAAGAGGAAGGATGGAGGGTGGCTGTAGGAGGCCCCGCAGTGCCATGGGAGGGAAGAATGAAGGAATGAGTAGATCTTACGGACAGAGAAGGAGACATGGAGGGATGTATGCACAGAAGAGAGAGATGGCAAGAGGGGAACGACGATACTGAAGATAGAAAGAGAGGGTCAAGGAAGGGGGGTAGATGGAGTGTCCTGAAACTAATGCACCCTACTGCTACGGGACATTAGCCTGTTCCAGACGGGTCACTACATATCGCTTCCCCCGGGACCAGCAGAGTCTGCCCACCCCCAATGGTCCTCCAAGCTTGCTGAAAAAGGTCAATTCTGAGTCGTCATGCTACATTTAGCTATGTTCTTGAGATGAACAGTTGGATGGATGGATGCATGAATGGATGGATGCATGAATGGATGGATGGACAGAACGGCAACCCTGCTCTGTGGTGTTGTACGGAACTGGAATACTAACAGGAGTCAGCAATCTTTTTAATGTCAAGAGCATTGTTTCAACTCAAATAGGGAGCCACAATGAATGAACAGCTTTGTTTGAATTTGACAGATGAAAAACACTGATACAACTTCAACAAATATTTTTCCAGCTGTTAGGTTTGTAATTGAAGAACGGAAATAAGTCTGGCAGCCTTTTTACCAGCATCTCCAGGTGGGATTCACCACTTGTGATGTCTCTCAAATTGTCTCAATGTTCGATTTTTTTCTCTCTGGGAGAACGTCTCACAGACGATCAAACATCCAGGCAACCCAGCCGTGTTAGCTATGACCGTATAATAATAAGTCCTTATTACCCCTTTCCCCTATAACGAAATCTGCACGTTCATGATCCATGTCGGACTTGCTATGGCTACGATCCAAAAGCCATATTTGCAGCTCTATTAAATATCAGGCTACTTACTTAAATTGTGGAACCAATCTTGTGTGGGAGACACACGAGTCGTCAAGGAGCCATGCGTTGCCGACCTCTAACCCAGATGCTCCAGGGATCTGAACCTTCGCCTTCTGGCCTGGGGACACAGGGATACACCAGGCCACATCTGTCCTAAGAGGAGTTAGATTTAAAGGCAGACACATGGAGAATGGGTTTAGGAAAACGACAGCCATCTTGGACTCACATGTATACTGTGTTTTTCCATTTGTATATTGGTGTATCAGTGGCAATTCACATGCCTCCTCCGATCTCAGAATTACTAATAACATTTTACAATTATAAAATACAACTACAAATAACTACGAGATGACTGGGTTTTGTGAAAAGAACAAGTAGAAAATTACATTTGATACCGAAAAAGTACTGTACTACAAAAAGGTTAGAGTTGAAAGAGTTGAGTAAGCTACAGCGACAATATAGCAAAAATACAGCATTAGCAAGATTGATCATATCCAAGACCTAATATGTTTCAATGAATGAACAGGAGGTATGGTCTCATGGAATAAATACCCCAAATTAAGTTTACACTGATGCAAACTTATATGACTCCATTGTCAAGCAAACTCTTGGCTCCTTGCCTAGATGTGGCTGTATCCAATTTGAGGTATTTCAAGCTTCTGTTAGTATTTTTCCAATATCCCTAATACTTTTTTTTTAAATAATAATTTTCCACTTCAGAATGTGTCATGTATTTTTTTAGTAACCAACCTATTGGGATCCATATCTGGGGAAACAGACAAAATTATTGTATTAATTTGCATGTAGCGACAAGAGTTTAGGTAGCCTAGCCTTCTAATAGCATTGCCAATTTATTTTACCACTGCCTGGTGTTTACGTTTATGTGTTTTCTATTTGACTGTAAATGACGAACATTTATGTATGTGTAATATATATATATATATATTAGCTAAAGTGCATGATTTCATGAGTGTACAGACACATACATCATCTTTAAAGAGATGGTTTGGGGCATTTCTGCTTCATTGAGAGACATTGACAGTTTTACAGGGACAAGAAATGTAAGGGAGGGAGAGAAGGAGAACATGCAGGAAATGGCACTGGCCCTTGCGGTGAGACCTTAGCCTACCTTGTACACGCTCAACCTGGTGAGCCACAGAGGTGACCACAGACACATCATCAGTATGGTGCTACTGGACAGCCAACTTGAGACTTCTCATCATAGGTGACAAAGGTGGTTTCCTCCAGGAACACAATGATTCTTATTGAGGGACTGCTCTTTTTTGTTAGTTGTAACTGATTTAACTTCTTGTACTTGCTGTGAATTGTATCGTTGTTGCTTACTTTCCTACAGGTACACTTTTGCACTTTTGGAGGTTGATGTTGTTTAATTGTAACTTGTTTAACTGCTCTTATGTTTCAGCGTTTTCAAATGTATCCCGATGATCGTAGCCACGGCCTTAGAGGCTATTCCGGAAGACCATGAGAGTCCCTGCCTATCAACAGACTGGCCTGATCTGTTAACGTTGCTGAGGGTGATAGGAGTTTTGGTTTGTAAAGTCACTTCACCACAGTCATTCACGATTCCTATACTGTACAGTGAATTTGAGTGCTGCAGTGGCCTAAATTAAGCGCGTCGTCAATAATAGTGAGAGGTTGAATATCAGGATGCAATAAAATAGGTTGAGGAATGGAGAGAGCAAAAATACAGAATAACTACTGCTCGTGGGAAGAGGTAGGTTCGCTCGGTCATTACGAGAATCTAGGAGGGCATTGGGGTCATTATTGACCGAATCGGGTCATTCTGTCAATAATGACCCTATCTCTTTATGCCGGGGCAGCTGAGCGCATGTGTACATTTTTGGACGGTATATGTTTGTGCTTGCGTGTATGTGTGTGTGCATTTAAGCATGAACTCATTCTAGCTCTAAGCATTCTAACTCGATCCCTTTCCTCTCTTTTCCTCATCTCCGGTTCTCACTCCTCAACTCGGTTCTGTTCCTTAACCACATAGACTGAATCACTGTTCCGTTCCGTTGAGTCCTCCTGGCTTTGATGAATGTCAGTGGAGCCTAATTGATTGCCCTATCACACTCATCATAATCAATGATGGGTGGTGGTGGGAGTGGGGGGGGCGGCAAGAAAAGAGAGGGAAAGAGCATAACCATGAAGGGTGAGCCAGGGGGGGGGGAACAGAAGAAACGTGGCTAACCTTGTGTTCCACCAGCGAAAGACTTAGAAGGCTAGCCTGTGCTGTGACCCGAACACACACAGGACAGTGACAGACCAGCCCTCCTTAAAGAAGACAGTCAAGACGCATCCTGTCCTGGGGGAGGATTGACGTAGTGGGGAGTATGGGGGATCCGGGCCGACTGGCTAGAAATGTAATCACCCTCATTAGTGAGAGAGGGGAGAGGGGAAAGGCAGTAGAAAGACAGACGTAGACAGAGAGACGAGCGAAAGAAAAAGAGAGGATGTGACTGTGGTTGAGAGGTAAAGACGCTCTCGGGCCAGAGTGCCACAGAAACAACTTCATCCTCTCTCCCATTCCGCTTTACCCACAGCATACACATGTTGAAGGGATAGATACACACACACAGCCTCTCTTTTAGTGGCTAGAGCCTCATCGATGGCAGCCAGAACCACTGTTCCAGACAGCTGAAATGCCAGCTCAACGCAGCGCTCCCTCTAGTCATTCTCTTCTTCCCTCCCATAGGAACCATGAATACACTCAAGGACCAAACGAGACACAGGTGAACAACTCCAACAAACAAGCAAACTGAAAACCTTTTTGTTTGTTTATGTGCTTGTCCTTGTCTTGTATCACCAGCAGCAGGGTACATACTCTGGTTGATGCTCCCTATCTCTAAGAATCAGCCATATAACCCTGACGGTAGAGTAAAGAGAACGGTGCAATTGTGC
Organism: Mallotus villosus; assembly: GCA_903064625.1. Classification (NCBI taxonomy): domain Eukaryota; kingdom Metazoa; phylum Chordata; class Actinopteri; order Osmeriformes; family Salangidae; genus Mallotus; species Mallotus villosus. The sequence goes on along the minus strand of CAEFZP010002419.1, from coordinate 313,773 downwards.
TCTGATATGACACAAAGGAGACTTTTAACCACTGTTGAAACCGAATGCCAAAGTTCTATGTTGAAAAAGCACTGTAAGAAGGTGTAAAAACGTTGGAATCCTTGTTTTCTTTGAGCGACACACCTAGAGTCTGGTAGCAGACGTGTCCTCCGTGTCTGCTGACATGAAAGAGTCCTCGATGAAATTGCATCTTGCTTGTTTGAGCCTTAGCACTTACCTCGTGTATCAATTAAAATAACGTGCTGTGTCTAAAAATTCCTCGACAATTTGCATGTAGAGCCGTGGACTGTTCAAGGTAACTGCCATCTGCCGTTACAGAACCAAACAAAGCTTCCGTGAAAACATAAAAGAATGTCTTTGGCACAGCGATACAATAGAGTGTGTAGATGGGGTGTTACGGCCCCGGGGTTAGACAGCAGGGCCTGTAGTGAACCATGGCCAGCCTGCCTCTTGGCCCATTTGACACTTGGGAGCCACCAATGGATGTCAGAGTGGGACCAGTGGCCAGCATCAGATGGATGGATGGATGAACATGCCTCCATAAACACACATTCATGGATGCACACACATGCACTCGTAAGCAAGCACGCACATTATTTTATGTTTGGGTTGTGTTTGGTATGTGTTTGCTAGAAGGATGTTATTGTTATTCGGTCCGAGCTTAAAGGAGGAAGAGAGGAAGACAGGGCATTTTGGCTATCGCTATAGTTTCTACAGGATCTTGAAAAGAGACCAAACTGGCACATATACAAACACTTGCAAATATACCCACTTAAACACATTCACTTTTGTATATTGTTTTAATTTGTGTCCACACTCATATAACCATTAACGAGAAACTAGTCTACAAAGACTGATGGGAAGATAAAATGCTCAGAACTTTCCCTCTTTCTTCCTTGCTCCGTTTTTTCTTTCATTTTCTTTCTTTGCCTTGGGTGGCTATTGACTGTTGTTTCTTATCTTGCTCACTGATGAAGCGGTGAATTACAATAACAAAGAAAAGTTACGAAACTTCAAAGCAAATTAACTCCCCATGATTAAGGATTAATGCAGACTACCCCTGTAATTAGGCTTCAACATTGACAGATTATTTAGAACAATAACACACTCTCGTCTCTATCTCTCGCTCTCTCTCTCTCGTATCGCGTCTCTCTCTACTCTCTCAATAAACACACTCTCTCTCTCTTTCTCCACTCTCTCTCTCTCTCTCTATCTCTCTCTCTCTCTCTCTCTCTCTCTGACTCTCTCTCTCTCTCTCTCTCTCTCGCTTTCTCTCCCTCATTTACTCGCACACACAAACTTGATCTCTCTCTCACACACACACACACACACAACCAACGTTGTAGAGCTTTGCCAAATGATGGGGTCCTGTGCAAGAGCCGACCTGACCTTGGCTGCCCTTGTGTGTGCCTGACTCCAGCTGGGGGTCCATTAGAGGGCTTCTCAACAGACGCTGGTCTCCGCTGAGAGCCAAGGGTCAGACAGCACACACACACCCACCCACCCACACACACACACACACACACACACACACACACACACACACACACACACACACCTTTGGTTTAAGCTGCTGTGTGACAACATGAAGCATGCAATGTGTGCGTGAGGGGTTTCTTAAGTATGTTTGCAGTGGTTGCAAGGGCAAGTGTGTGTGTGTTCGTTTGTGTGTTTGTTCATTCATGCGTGTATGACAGTGGTGACAGGTAGTGGTGGGAGGAGGAGGGAGAGTGTCACCGATGATTCGGAACCGTGCTTTTACATTCAGTCGGAACAGGTGTTGGGATGGGAAGTACAGCTGTATTCATTCATTTTAATTACATCTCATCCTCTCTCCCAGTTTCGTATCACTCACTGTTATGTATTGTCGCTATTCAATATATTATGAGCTCAAGGCTGAAATACTAAAGATGATCTTGTCAGTGTGCAGTCATGCTTTATTTTGTCATTTTATTTGTTACCTTTTCCACCATTATTTAAATCTAATATACCCCAAATGTACACATTGTGTTTGTCTGATACACTTATTATATGTGTTGTCGGACACACATTCTCTTCCGTTGTTTAGGAAAAGTATAATGCAGTAGGTTTCCACCTCTACCACTTCTGTGCTAGTTTCCATACACAACCAACCGTTTGCTCTGCCATTGCTCAATGAAAGAGAACAGGAAGGTAATTCTACCCTGTCTGGGCACTTAATTCACTGAGCCAAAACACCAGCAGCGCTGCAGCTCTGCACGTTCCCTCAGACCAGTCATCCGCCTGACCCGACCACAACCATCATTAAACAGTTCTAGCTGATCACACGCTTTAATTGGACCGACACTGAGAGCCATGGCCAAAATGGCGCCTTGTTAGCTCAGCTGCTTGAGAGGGGCAAACAAACAAACCGCATGGAAGCCCACATGGATCCCAGCATAGTTTTGTTAGCTCAAAATGGCCGTCGTGTCTTCTCAGAGTAAACATGGCCCCGAGTGAAGGTTGGAGAACATGACTCAGGATTGTTGGTAGTCTTGTATTGTTGGTAGGCTGTGCTTGTGGCCATTTTTCACATTTCAGAGTGTATGTTATTTAGCTGCAGCGTACCAGCAAAAATGCATGTCTATTTTCTTTTGTCATTTTGAGAATGCTTTGTCGATCAAGGATTGGTCCACCGGTTGTTTCTCCTGCACACTTGGCACAACACTTCTTTCAAACAAAACTAGATGCTACAATTTATAATGCTATACATTTCTTATCCTAGTAATCATGAAAGATTGCCAGAATGGTAAGACTATAAGTCTATTTGTTTAAAGCAACTAACTAGAGAAGCCAGCAACGTTTGTTTGCTATTGACAAATTGGTATTGGTGTATTCATTTTGCCACACTCTCACATTTAGGACATGGCAGCAGATGAGTTTTCTCTCTGTTTCTTTGACCTTTCACCAAATGGTAGGAATGGAGTTGGGGGAATGGGAGGGAAGGAACAGGAGGAGAGAACAGGGGAGGGAAGGAGAGAACATGAATCTGGACTCCCAGCGGAGCCGTGAGCTCAAGGTTAGGGGATGTGAACCTAGACACCAGCTGGAGCTTTACCTGTCTGTCCGTCTGTCCGTTTGTCCATCTGTCCGTCTGTCCGTCTGTCCATCTGTCCGTCTGTCCGTCTGTCCGTCTGTCCACTGTCCGTCTGTCTGTCTGTCTGTCTGTCTGTCTGTCAGTCTGTCCAACTGTCCGTCTGTCCGTCTGTCCATCTGTCCGTCTGTCCGTCTGTCCGTCTGTCCGTCTGTCCGTCTGTCTGTCTGTCTGTCTGTCTGTCTGTCTGTCTGTCTGTCTGTCTGTCCGTCTGTCCGTCTGTCCGTCTGTCCATCTGTCTGTCCGTCCGTCCGTCCGTCTGTCCGTCTGTCTGTCCGTCTAAGTGCCTCTGCGTGCCTCTGCAACGGTTTAAGATCCCGTCTATCTCGCACACACAAACATGCACTCTCTTTCACTCTCTCTCAGACACACACACACACACGCACACACACACACACACACACACACACACCACACACCACCTTGGTGGCAGGTGACTACTTGTCTGTACATTCTCTCCTTACACACAGGGGGTTGCCTGACTGCCAGACAAGGTGAACATGGAAGATACTTCATAGAGGGCACTCAGTTTGTGGCCATTAGCGATAAGACAGTGTTCTGGAAAGAGGAAGTATTCAGACACTTTCAATGAATAAACTGTAACTGCCAGGTTGGAGCATAGAAGTTCTTACAGTCATCGGGACATTGCAGTGTTTACACTCTGAGCTCACCTAAAAACATGGCCGCCGCAGGAGCTGCATGATGGAAGACAACACATAGCTCTGATGTTTATGCAAAATCATTACGTGGTGATCACCGAACCCCGGTTTAACTTGGGTTGTGGCAGTGTCGCTGAGGTCGGCCATGGCTCCATGGGCTGGGGGCTGCAGGGCTGTGGGCTGCAGGGCTGCAGGGCTGGGGGCAGCAGGGCTGGGGGCTGCAGGGCTGGGGGCTGCAGGGATGGGGGCTGCAGGGCTGCAGGGCTGTGGGCTGCAGGGCTGTGGGATGGGCCTGTGGGATGAGCCTGATAAGGTGTTTACTTGATAACCGGGGCTGTATAAATAGCTTTGTCCCGGGTTGTTAGCCCTTGACTCACAGATCCAGTTGCTACTGCAGCTATTTGTGTGGTTTGGCTGCCCTTCAAGAACCGTGTGTGTGTGTAGCAGAAGCCATGTGTCTCATCTGGCTCGCCCTCTGCGTCGGTGTGTGCGAGTGTGTGTGTTTGTGTGCGAGAGAGTGTGTTTGTGGGGAGAGAGCTTGTGTCGGGGTGTGTGTCCCTACATTGAACGCATCCTGCAAATTGAGACAATTAGGCCATTGTTTATTCACAGTTATTATTTATTCTCCTTTCTCAGAGATGAAGACAAACATAGTCATTCTAAAATGGAATTAGTTTGACCCGGCTCTTAGCGTTTCAGTTTCTCGATTTGTAAGGATGAACCGAACAATAAAAAGTGAACTGTTCCTGGAACCCATAGACCCATAGAAACCTGTCAAGCCTTTTTCAAAGACTTCAAAAAATGTGATACATGGATGATACCACTACTGCCTGAGTAGAAGAGCTTCGGGTTTGATCTGAAATTTCTATTAAATCGTTTCTAATCCTGATAGGTTTCCCTGCTACTCAGAAGAGACATATTGTCCTAATCCCAAACCCAGAGTTAGTCCTCTCCTGAGCACTGCTGAAAGTTCCATTTCACATGGACTTTACCAAAGCTGCACATCTTAAATAGGATATGATGTGTGTGTGTGTGTCTGTGTGTGTGTACGTGTGTGTGTGTGTGTTTGGGGGAGGGGGGGGCATTCATGTATTGTCACAGCTTAAGCATTGGCATATACTTAAGTCTTATTCTTTTGACAATCCACGTCCGGACTGTACATAATTATTTCACGATTGAAAGCTTAAAATGTACACTTTATCAAGTGTACAGCAATTCAATTCCGAGCGTGCCTGCGACTTTAAAGCCCTCGTACTGTGTGTGCATTATCAACAGCACAGCACACCTCTGTTCTGTTGGGTTCTTGTGCAAGAGCGATAATCAGAGCTCCCTATGCTCCTCGTTTTCTCTCTCTTTCTCTCTCTCTATCTCTCTCTCTCTCTCTCTCTCTCTCCTCTCTCTCTCTCTCTCCGTTTCTCCCTCAATCGCTCCCTCCTTTCCTATCTCTCTGCCATGCTGTGGGAGGCAGCTGTAGTCCACAGTAGGTCTATCCCAGTGTGGCTGCTGTGGCTCTGGAGTCCCCGTGCCACCCCCTCACCCTCTCATACCCCCTGCCCTGGCACTCGGCGAGGGCACAACCCTGAACCTGTCCTCATTGGAGCTCGGCGTATGACTCTCCAGTGCCATGCCAGAGAACATGGGGAGGTGAAAAATGGAGGTCTGTGTGTGTGTGTCTGTAATCTCTGCCCAGCACATCGAACTGTCATGCTTCTGCTCTGATCCAAGGCAAGGCTGCCAAAGCTATGGTTTTTTTCTGCAATTAGCCTTTCCTCAGCACTTAGGTTTGTTATGATGGAGAGAGAGAGAGGGAGAGGGAGAGAGAGAGAGAGAGCGAGAGATAGCGAGAGAGAGATGAGAGAGCAGACGCGAGAGATCTCTCATAGAGCATCGAGCGTCTCGCGTAGAGAGCGTCGAGCTCGATCTCGCTCTCTCGCGCTAGCTCGATCTCTCTCTCTATCTCGAGCTAGACGTCGTCACTTTCCGTGTTAGATGGCTGACATACCGTACAGAGCAAACGACCATAACGTGTGGTAGAGAGATAGAGATCGAGAAAAGAGAAATCTAGCAAAGCAAACAGCAATGTTCGGAGCAGCGGTGGTGTCCAGAATAGAAGCACTTTACACTGCCCATCATCTGGCGCGCACCTCGCCAGCCTGTGACAGTGTTTTCCAGGATACCTTCCGCCTGACATCAAGTGACTTGTCAACTGTGGAAGTGGTCTACAGATGTCATGTGACCTCTCTGTTGTGATCTCTTGATTGGAACATTAAATAAGAGCCAGTATTCTAATTCAGAGAGTGGGGGCGGGGTTACGGGTGGGGTCCATGAGAATAATGACCATAAGGGAAACTCAAAAGAGAGAAAAACTTACGGGGTCCTTGGTATCACTGTGGTATTCTTATTAGGTATGTGCTGTGACACTAGGCTCCAAGGAAAACCTACAAATGCATACCCAAACATATGGTACACACGTACACACACACACACACTTTTACACACTCAAACACACAGACAAATAGCCGACATAAATCTCCTCTACATGTACCAGTCCACACAGACACATCATCTCCACACACACACACACACACACACACACACACACACACACACACACACACACACACACACACACACACACACACACACACACACCACACACACACACACACACACACACACACACACACACACACACACACATATACATACAAGTTGCATTAGTCTTTGCAAATGCACCCTCATGAATGTAATATTAGAAGTCAGAGCAGCAGGTGCACCCTCTTTCTTTGGTCTTGTTTTTGCTCCTGTCTCTCTTTCTCTCTTTCTTCATGTGTGTATATTCATTAGAAAGCAGGGGTCTTGGCTGAGGAATAACCTATGCCTTTTTCCACTGCCAGCAACTCACGGCACACACACACACAGACACACACAGACACACGCACATACAGACACACACACTGACACACACACACACACACACACACACACACACACACACACACACACACACACACACACACACACTGACACACACACAGACAGTCACACATACAGACACACACACTGACACACACACACACACACACACACACTGACACACACACAGACAGTCACACATACAGACACACACACTGACACACACTCTCTCTCTCTCTTTGGCCCAGAGGCTCTACTGCTCTGCAACACACTCAGACTCGTTTACACCATCAGCAGCACTGACAGTTTTTTGGGGGGGCTAGCCGAACAAACGCACCAATAAGATGCCTCCCTGCACGCTCTCTCTCACACGTATACGAACACGCACACACACGATATCGAGACAAGAATCCAGTATGCAATAGTAAAGTAAATCTCTCCTCATTTCTCTCTTTATTGCTGTCTTACAAACTCACACCTTCCAAAAAGCACAACCAGTACAAACATTGCTTACAATACAGTGAGTAAAAAGTCATTTTATTTTGAAGACATAATGGTCAGCTTTAAATTATGATGTACATTTTCACCTTTGCCAAGGCAACAGTCTGTTATGTCACTGTACAAGAGCCGACTTTAAATAAGGCTTTCACATAATAAAGACACTGACATTGATGTATGTGTATGTTGTGGTATGCGTGCTGTGTGTTCGTCTGTGGATGTGTGTGCATGTGTTAGTCTGTGAGTGAGCAAGCACTCTTGTATTGCATTTGTGTGTGTCTGGGTGTCTGTGCGTGCCTGTGTGTGTGTGTGTGTGGTGTTGAAACGAGGTGACCTGCACTTCTAGCCTGGGCTGACAGGAAGCACTGTCAGATGTCAAGAGGGAGCATAGGGGAAATCAGGACTCCTGTTGGTTAACCAACCCCCTTGCCAGACATATACACTTAAACGTGAACGACATACACACACACACACACAAAAAGAACATGCACACACACACACACAAACGGATCCAATGGAGGTGACTCAGACATACTCCCAGCTTAGACGAGTCTCGCGAAGAAGCAGCTATGTTCCCTTCCTCCTTCCTTCCTTCCTTCCCCTCCTCCTCCATGTCTCCCTCCCCCCTTCCATGCTTCTATCCCTCCCACAGATGCACTAACTCTCTCCTTCCCTCCGGTCGACTGAACATCCGAGGCAGCTTCAAGCAGAGAGGGGAACGGTTGTGTGTGTGAGACTGTGTGTGTGAGACTGTGTGTGTGTGAGACTGTGTGTGTGAGACAGTGTGTGTGAGACTGTGTGTGAGATACTGTGTGTGAGACTGTGTGTGTGAGACAGTGTGTGTGTGTGAGACGTGTGTGTGTGAGACTGTGTGTGTGTGTGAGACTGTGTGTGTGAGACTGTGTGTGTGTGTGAGACTGTGTGTGTGTGAGACTGTGTGTGTGAGACTGTGTGTGTGTGAGACTGTGTGTGTGTGTGTGTGAGACAGTGTGTGTGTGTGTGAGACAGTGTGTGTGTGTGAGACTGTGTGTCTGTGAGACTGTGTGTGTAGCTGTGTGTGTGAGACTGTGTGGTGTGTGTGTGTGAGACAGTGTGTGTGTGTGTGGTGTGTGGTGTGAGACAGTGTGTGTGTGTGTGAGACTGTGTGTGTGTGTGTGAGACAGTGTGGTGTGTGTGTGGTGTGAGACAGTGTGTGTGTGTGTGAGACTGTGTGTGTTGTGTGTGTGTGTGTGTGTGTGTGTGTGTGTGGTGTGTGACTGAGTGTGTGTGAGACTGTGTGTGTGTGTGACTGTGTGTGTGTGCGCCAACGTCATTAGCCGCCATCAGAGCTAAGATGACTGCAGCTGCCCCATCAGAACAGCCCTGTCTGAGACGCAATGAGGAGAGAGGAGAAAGGAAAGGAGAATGAAGGAGAGGAGGTGAGGGAAGGGAGGAGTATGTGAAAAAACGAGGGAATAGAGAAAGGAGAGCAAAGGGAAAAGGAAAAGACCAAGTCATAGAAAAGAGGAGCAGCCACAGAGATTGTCAGCAGCCAGCAGCTAGTAATCTGATGTGTCTATCTATTGTATATTTTCTTTTCTCACTACTG
>CAEFZP010002419.1:0-302500 GCA_903064625.1 Mallotus villosus | reverse complement strand
CCCTCCATTCCTTCACTCCTGTGACTACTGGGAACCCTTAATTCCTATATCTGTGTGTGTGTGTGTGTGTGTGTGTGTGTGCCTGTGTGTGTGTGTGTGTGTGTTTGTGAAAGAAACAGAGTGCAAGTGAAAGAGAAGTAAAGAGGTGGGAGAGAGAGAATGTGTGTGTATGTGTGTGTTGCTGTTGTTGGTGATGCCTCAGCCTCCACTCAGCTCCCCTCTCCTGGGTGAGCCTTTGTAGAGGAGATTTTAGCTCTCTTTCACTTCTGCCCTACTCTCCTTCGCTCTCCTGTTTGGAAGTAGGCTAGCCTTGTCCTAACGTTGTTGTTTGAAAGAGGTTTACCAAGAGCATTTCTGATTGTGGTTTAGTTTCTGTGTTTCTGTGTCATTGAGAACGGATGGTAGGCTATTGTGAATTCTTGCATTTCCACCTCTGTTGTCCTGGGCCAACATTTTGACTATTAATTTATGTAATTCGATTTTAGAAAACGTTACTCCCATGCAGTAGCCTTGGCAGAATGTCAAACTTTATGATATGAATGCTATCTGCAGCACTTGATACCTTTACTCTTACCTATGCTTTCCACTCCAAATCCGACTTTTAACTGTTGCTAATTTGCTGATTAATGTTATTTATTTAGCTCTAGACATTTGGGTCCAACTACATTTTTGTACCAGTGCTATTGCGGTTTGTTTATTTGTTGCTTTATCTATCGGCTGCGACTCTCACGTACACATCGTTTCTCTATCCTTTCCTTCTCTCAGAGAGTGCGTGTGAAGTAGCCTAGCCTATATGGTCCGCTATTTTGGGTTACCCTTTTAAGTACCCGTCCTCCGAGTCACTTTTTCGATTTGCTTGTCTGCTTTGCTTGTCTCTTTTCTGTCGCTCATCCCGGCTGCCTCTTCCCATCAATGGACACAGTGACTTGCAGAGGTCTCTCAGGGCCCGCTGTCTGTGCTTTTCAGCACCGGTAGCTGTCCAGTACGACCACCAATTAAGGCTACCCTCAGTTCTGTTCTCAAATCTATGAGCTGGTTTCTGACAAATATTTTAATGTAAACCCATCTCACTCCACCGCTGTTTGGATTATTTCCAAGTGGTCCTCAAGGCTGGATAAATACTCTCCTTCCCAACAGCATCATTCCGATTCCATACAGTCAAACAAATCATTATTCTCGCATGCTGTAAAGCCATTTAATAAGTACTATAGGTCTTAGATCAATTATTATTTGAAATGGTAGCCTACTCGAATGAGTTTGTCTCAACCCCCACCCCTACCCTCATACTCCACCCCATAACAAATACGTCGTAGTTTTGATAAACGTATTTTATTAGTATATAATTAAATTCATGATAACACAAGGAAAAAATATTAGAATACGTAGAATACCCACACACTCTGTTTCGCTATTGTTTGTTAGTTTATGACCCCTCAATGCAAAGTTAATTAATTGAGCTTGATTGGCATTACCATACCCAAATATGAATATGAAAATTCTAATATCGTGTCCCCTCCAGGCATGCGGTCCCAATCCGCTTGAGTACTTATCGTGCCTTCACTGCTGGGTTTCTAATAAAATTGCAAGAAACCCTGAAGAATGTATAAAGCAAATAGCCAACATCTACCTTATACCATGACTACCCTATACAGGTAAATTGAGTTGTTTTGAGCTTTAAAAAGTATGTATATACGTTTCAGGGTCTTGACGATGTGTGTTTAGACCAGAGTACCTGTTGACTTCAGTCTTAAAGACAAAAAAAACCTTTACAATACATCATAACCATCTAGTCTTTTGAATATTTATATTCAATTAGGAATTAATTTGAATAATGTTGGGTTGCCTTCATTGCTGTTACCTCTGGCTATTTTCCCTATCTCCCTGTAGGTTTGGGTCCCGTGCATTTTCACATGAATTGAAGTCATTCAAATTAACCCAACAAAGAAATGAATGAATTAACATGAATTAACACGTTTGTCCAGTTAGAAAACAATCTAAATTATAATCTAATTTCGAATATATCTCAGCAAGCTAATGAGGATTGTCAGTTTGCATATCTGTTCAAATATGTTAACTGCACTTTGATTCTCCCCCTTTTTTCACAAGTCGATAAATATTGTCTGAAACTAGTTTCTTGACTGAGAAAGAGTGTTGGAGAATGCTAGCTACACTTATTAAACAGTGATTCATCTTTTGCCTTCACAATTCCTCAGTTCGCCCAGGTTCAACACCCAGACAAAGAAGCAGTCTTAATTAACAGTCTTCCCAGTTCAGCAACCTTATCTTAGGAGAGCACAGACTTCTAAAACGTCTGCCATAACCCCAACTGTATTTGGTTGCCCGACATTGTGTTATAAACCAGAGGAAGTTAGCTTTTGGGGGTTTCTGGTTGGGGTTTGCATTTACCCTGCCAGACACACAGAGAGATGGAGAGACTGAGAGAGAGAGAGAGAGAGAGAGAGAGAGAGAGAGAGGAGAGAGAGAAAGAGAGAGAGACAGAGAGAGAGAGACAGAGAGAGATGAAAAAGATAAGAGTGGAAGAGAGAGATAACATCAAAGTGTTGGTGACAAGGATACAGTTAATACATGTATGCATACAGTAGTTACAGTATGGAGAGAGACATTCTTTGGTACAACAATTTTAAACAGGGGTATATAGCTACTACATCTAAAAGGATAAACAATTGAGGCTAGGACACTAAAGAAATAGTGTTAAATTAAGCCTCTCTCAACCATCTCTCTCACTCTCCTCCCAGCACACTTGCACACACATGCTCTCACGCTCCCCTCCTTCACGCACACGCGCACACACACACACACAGACACACACATGCACGCACACTTGCTTTAGGGTACCAGGCGGTTTTGGCATTCCTCTCCTTTGTTGTTACGTAGTATTCATCAGTCTCGGCGTGTGCCTCTATCGCGGGCTGTGTGGAGTCTGAATGGCTGTGTAAGGATGCCAGATACACCGAGGTAAGCCAGATACCTCCCTTTCTTTCCTCCTTCCCTTTTTCTCTGTCTCTCTCTCTCTCTCTCTCTCCTTTCTCTGCTGCAGTCTCTCCATCTCGCATGGACGCGAGTCTCTCCACGGCGCACATCTGCCGTGTCCCAGCCCCTCTCTCACTCCCTCTCTCTCTAGCTTCACTTGCCATCTCGTCCTCTTTCTCTCTGCCACTGCCGTCGTCTCCCAGCTTCGCCGCAAAGCTGTCGCCATCCTTCTCCCCTCTCGCCTCTCCTCTCTTGCTCGCGCGCCTGTTTCCTCTCTCTCCATCGCTCTCGCTCGCTCTCGCTCTCTCTCTCGCTCGCTCTCTCTCTCGCTCTCTCTCGCTCTCTCTCTCTCGCGCTCTCTCTCTCTCTCTCTCTCTCTCTCTCTCTGTCTCGCTCTCTCTCTCTCTCTCTCTCTCTCTCTCTCTCTCTCTCTCTCTCTCTGTCTCTCTCTCTCTCTCTCTCTGCCTCGCCTCATTGGTGCTGCCCTGATTCCCCTTTTCCATTGAGCTCCAGGCCCATTGGTCGCCCGCCTTCCAACCGTTATCTCCTCCTTTCCATCCGTCTCTTTCTCCCTCTTTCCACTCACCCTCGTTTCCTCACTCCCAGCCACCTCTCAAGTCATAAGAAATGATTTGCATACACGAAGGGAGGAGAGGAACTTTGCAGTGAGCAGCACTGTGTGTTATTGGGAACTCGTTGTGATATAAAAAGGAAGAAGGAAAGAAAGAGAGTGAAAACATTTAACATTTTGGAGAACAGAAAAAGTTTGAGAGAAGACTTCCTTTAGGACCGGTAGGTAACTTGCTTCTGTTATTTTTCTGGGTGCCGGTTTCTGTCTACAGATAATATGATGAGGTTATTTTTCATTTATAGATATCAAATGTGTATACTGGATCTTATGACAAAAAGGGATCTTGGAGTCTAAAAGTACAGTAGAAATAGAAGGATCATTTAAGATGTTAAGTTGTCTATATTGCATGTTTAACTTAAATGTAACATGTGTTGCATATCTATTTAGTAAAGTTCATTGTTTGGGTACTCTTTTTGGTTATCAGAATATTTTTACCTTGCTGGGAAAATTATGTTAACTTTTGGCATTAGTGCCCAGAGAGGTGTTAAAAGTACAGGACTTCCAATATACTTGCATTCAATAGTAAATCCTATACTCTTGTCGTAATTGCCAAGTTTTGCAATTCTATAAGCTGTGGTGTTTAATAAAAGTGAATGTGGTGTGTTCATGCATAGTGTGAGAGAGTCTGTCTCACATGCTCTATGGTGGCATGTCCTCAGCCCTCCCGAATGTTAAGGACATTGGGGACTCCCAATGTGTGGGTTTGGTGTAAGGCTGCTTACAGAGCAGAGCCTGCACCTTAAAAAACAGGGACAGAAAAGAGAGTCGTGAGAAGCACACACACAAGACAAGGACACAGCACAGCGGGAGGGACGGGGATGCTCAAAGGAGCTCCGATTCAAGAGATCCAGAAATGGAGAGAGAGAGAGAGAGATAGAGGGAGAGATAGAGAGAAGAAGTGTTGGAGCATTCGATTTCAAGGACACAGAGAAGCAGTGTCTGTTGAATGACACACACACACACACACACACACACACCAGACTCATCTCTGTCCCTTTGGGCTGTCGTCTTCCTGCACACCTTCTCTGGGTCGCACGAGGGAAAACAACATGCAGATGTGTTGTCAGCGCTCCAGTGGGTGGCACCCAGCAGAAACAGATGCACTGCAACGTGTATGTGTGTGTGCCCCTGACAAACAAAGACATTTTACAAATGTGAACTCACATTTGTTTGTGACAACATTCAATTGTTGTTTATCTATGTCTTCATTATCTTTGATTTTCATACCAACATATCATGCAGATGGTAATTTTTTTCATAGCGTAAAGCCATTCGTGAATATTTGGGGGGATTTAAAAAAACTTTCCCTGTAGCTTTTTCCTCCTTCAAATCATGGCTGAATTGGAAGATTTAGACTGTCTCCTGTATTACACAACAAGTCTGCCAGACAGGCAGCCCTTGCTGCAGGTTTTCAGAAGGGCTTGCCCTGTTCAGGGAGGTGGCAGGCATGTAGGTTGACTGGCTGGGGCTGAGGCAGCATGTTCCTCAGAAAATTCAACTGACTGGATTAGGAGGGAAATCTCTTGCTTGTTATGAGACCTGGTTGAACATGTGTGCCGTGAAGAGAGAGAGAGGAAGAGAGAGAGAGATAGAAAAGAAGAGAGCGAGAGAGAGAGAGAGAGAGAGAGCGAGAGGGAGTGTGTGTTTGAGCATGTCACTGTGGTGCCTAGCGTGCTTTGCTGAGTGGGCTGAGGACAGGGAGACAGCCAAATGTGATTAAATTATAGAGGGATAGCACGCTCCCTGGGTCTGACTATGACCAGCGCCATGGGAACACCCCTCCCTCCTCTCCTCTCCTCTCCATCTCTCTCTTTCCCTCACTCTCTCGCCCTTTCTTCAGCAGCTGAAGAACCCCCTCACCTAATCATAACAGTCTCACGGCGGCTGAGAGGAAATTGAGGACTGATAGGATTTCAGAAACATGTGTGGGCTTGCGGCTTACTGCACTGTACACAAGTGTAGGGTGGGAGATACCCTGTCCTCCACCTCACATGGGCTCAAGACTGGAGTTGCTTTTGCTCGACCGTTCTCACACCTCATTGTGTGACTTACTGTTGCATTGGTATTGGTCATATCTGTTGATAGGTAAGGGTCAAGATGTGGTCTGATTGGTTGTTCTTGCAGATGATGATAGATGATAGAAAGGGGAATGTGGAGCATTGGTCTCTCCATTCTTCTTCTTCTGAGGTCCGTTTCCTCAGCTTCTTCTACGCCTTCTATTTCACCATGCTCTCTTCTTTATCTTTCTCTCTCCTATTTACAATAATAGTGTATAGGTAAGATTCAAAAGATTAATTTTGCAACATGTTTGCCTCATAATTGATGTACTTCATATGCAATGTTTTTAAATATACATTTGATTTGAAATGTACTTTGACCACTCTTGCTCTAATTTATTCCCTAGTCAAATAACTACAATTACAGCACTGTTGGTTAATATTAATATACTGTCCAGTTCACCCCTCTTCCGATGGGGCAAGTTTTGGTTTACATGAGTGTTGAGGACATGATTTCGGGTTTGGGACATGTTTTCTGAATAGATGACTGAAGAAAGCACACCTAAAAAGCATTTAAAATGTATATACATTTTTTGCACAGTATTTGTTGCGCTTCATTTTCATAACTATCGATACTCATCGGTCTTAATAGTTCACTACTTAAATTAAAAACCAAATCTATTGAATTTCATTTATATAAAAATGGATCTGTACAATAAATGACAGAATTCTCGCTTCTGAAACATTGCGGTAATGGTCTGCTACTGTAGCTCACTTACTGAGTCCATGTTCACTGCATGTCTATAGCATGAGGTTGTGTGGGGGGTCAGTCTCCAGGCCTGTGTGCAAGTTCTGTGTTCTACCCCTAAGCAGCCTAATGAAGGAGCAGTGTGAAGGGCCTCCTAGGGATTCCCTGCATGCAACTGGAGAGTGTGCTACTAACTGGAGTGGTCACGAAACCACACGTTAACATTGCTTTGCATGTTATGTAGGGTGGCCATGTAGCCAGCCACTAAGGTTGGCATGTCTAATCTAAGCCAAATAAAGGTTAAGCTTTCTCCTACATTTACATTTAGTCATTTAGCAGACGCTCTTATCCAGAGAGACTTACAGTAAGTACAGGGACATATTCCCCGAGGCAAGTAGGGTGAAGTGCCTCGCCCGAGGACACAGCTAGACACGCCTGTCTGCCCGTGCCCATACACAAGCCACGAGCTATGAGGTAGCTCCTTGTTCCCTGCCGAGCAGGCTAACCTGGGGCTACAAGCTGACCCCAGGCTGCCCAAGGGCCTATCTATGCAAGACAGGAGAGGATCACACCATTTCCCCTCTGGCCACGGTCTAAACAAGCTCCCAAGCTAGCCACCCGCACGGGGCTCATCCACGGAGCGGCTTGTGGCGCGGGGAGATGAATGCGTCCAGGAGAAGTGATGGAGTGAACCAATCGCTCAATGGCAATTCCTAACCACCTCGAGAAATGGATTAGGTTGTGGCGAGGATTCATTCCCATGTTTTGACATGGGTTTGATTTGGGTACAGTACATATTTATTTTCTCTGTCTAAGCTCGGACAGGAATTGTTGCTGTGCTTGAGTTATGTCCACATCTAACTGACGGAACCCAGCATAATGGTATTGTATAGAATGACATGGTTGTCGCCATCGCTAAATGGATTGGGAAGTCATAGATTTTGTGGTAATGGACATGTTGTCAATAAGATGCCTCCTCACAGTGCGATCCCGATACTTTAACTTCCTTCACAGATGCATCCTAGATTCTCACCTACAGCAAGGCTGACAATACGGTCAGGTCAAATCTCAGCCAATCAGATGATTGGCATCCACTTTGCACAGATCTGAAATGATGGAATCTCACCCCAACAGCACATGGCAGTCAAAAAAGGCGAGAGAAGGCACATAATCGATCGCTAAACATTGGTCCACCCTTCCGGATTCACCACAAGTCCCTATTGGGTTTGACACCATAGGAGAGAATCTGGAATTGGGAAATCCCTCACCTATCTGCTTTCTCCCCCTCCTCAGATATGAAACAGGGCCCCACACTTCCCTGCCTTTCCTGAGGGAAAACATGATCTATCTCTTGGCGGGCAGGCCAATTAAAAACCAATCAGGCTGCTCGGAGCGCGTGGGTAATGGGAGAGCCGGGGGTGTCCAGGAAGTGGGGTGATTAATGGACACTTTCACCTTGTGGCATAACAGGCTCCCTCTGGCATTCATCACCTGGGGACAACACTCACCTGCTCCACAGCCCGTCTCACACCCCCACAAGCATCAGAGAGTGGCACACCTAGACACGTATTCATGAGTTGCGGCTGTCTGCAGGCATGTGACGGAGGAAGAAGGGAAGGGGATTGAGTATTCGCTACGTGGCTAAGTGTTAGCTTTAGCTTATACCACTGTGACCTCTCCTGACTGTTTTGGGGGGATTTTTGTTTTTCTATTTTGGAAAGTACAACTCTAGGAAATAGCTCTGCTGTTTTGCTGCTTACAAATGGTATGCAGCAGTTTTGTGTGAAGTGTTTCACATTCAGGCAAACACTCCCACCATTAAAGTGGGACGTATCATTTTTCAATGGTGAACTCAAGGCACTCTCTTGGGGAAAAATGAATATTTGTGAATTTCCCTTCGAGTGCCATTGTTAAAAGCCAAGATGACTTGAACGGTGAGAAGGTGGTTCCATTTAAGGCGCTGCTTTGACCTACTTGACACAATTTGACCTTTTTGAAACAATATTCAGACTTTCACCATTTATGATTTAAACATGTCTCAAAGGGATCTGCTGCGATATGATTGTGAGACGATAAACATTAGCCACAGGGTTCGGGTTACTAACCTGGCTACTTTGGCCAGTAGCTTCTTATTAACAATAGAGCCGTCTTAGACTGAAGAGGGTAAGAGAGACAACATTGTGGAGGACCAGTATTTGAATGGGGTTGTGGTCTCTGGCTGTACCTAGAGTATGAGGTCTTTTCCCTCCTGCCCCCACCGTGACACCGACACAACCCCCGTGAGCCTCGTGAAAGAAAGCTGGTCTTGAATGCCGCCCCCCCCCCGCGCTGGATTCTAACCTCTTCCGTGAGGTGTCTGGAACAGTTTGCCGTGTACGTCTCTGACATTTGAAAAAGAAACAAGGGGGAGGAGAAGAAAACAGGTGAAAGCGGGGGATGAATGGGGGGAGATTGACGGTAGATCGTTTCTACTCAAGGCCCTGGCAGGGCGAGGAGCGGTGTGATATTGGGAAATTATGACAAAAAAGGCATCCATTATTCAACAGGCCGATTGGGGGTTAGAGAAAGCTCCATATTTATGCCAGCTCTTTTCAATCAGATTCGTCGGTTTTGATCACAGTAAAATCTCCCAGTCACACGTTGGCAATATGGAGCTAATGTTGCACTGAGTAATTGATAATGGCAAGTGACAGAGTCTGGCATGAATGGATGGCATGCACTTTGAGGATACATTACATCTCCAAACTCTCTCCTTCCTTTCCTCATAACACTATGTTTGTTGGTCTTAGGAGCGATACTTGCTTGAGGACAAAGCATTGAAATGTACACTTCACGTCACACGTTACCAAACAATCTCCAAATATCTATCTTTCTTATCCTCTACTCTCCTATGATAAATGTGCCCTCGTGCCATGTCTCCACTCCACTGTAATATTCTAGAACTTATCCGTTAATGTTGCATTTCATGGTGACAACTGAACGGAGCAGCCGTCACAGCGAGGCAGGTCGGTGGCTGTGGGCTTGTGTCACACGACGGGCTTTGAGTCACGGTTTCTCAGAGGGTTGCTTGACCCCAGCCTTCCGCTCCGTTTCAGACGATCGGCAAATGAGAGGTGTCACAGAGGAACAGGAGTGCGCTCTTCTTTCCAGACAGACAGGTTCACCCTCCGATTCCTTTTCAGCTGAGCTGCAATCCTCTTTTAGACATGCATGTGCAGAAGGCACAAACTGGTGTGTATCTGTGTGTGTACGCACACACAACGTTTCTTGCACACATATAAGTGCATGGATTCAGACAGGCACACACACACGCATCCATATTTTCTGGGCACATGCTTGCTCACTCATACACACCCACACACACAATCAATAGAGTTGATAGTCTCAGACAGCCATTGTTTGTCCAACAAAAAGTAAGTTTGGATTCGGTTTTGAGCTCTTAATGCTTGTGCTTTGGCTAGCTTGGCAAATCATACACAGAAATGAAGCCAGACTTGTATCAGGTAGCAATTGAAGCACACTTATTTTTGATAACTCTTCTCTTTGCTGTCAAACCATTCTTTTGAATTGGCCATTCTGTGCCATTCTGTGCTTGTGGGGTTTGTGTGTAAGTGATCGATTTGTTTTTAAGCACCCCTTTTTTTACGAACCCTTCGCAGAAATGTTGCAGTTTGACATTTTTGGCAAAGAAACTCATTATTGGTAAAGCCCATTTCAAAAAGATTCCAAAAAACACACAATCATTGGACCTCAACAAAGATGAAGAAACTTCAACTCAGTTTAACATCACACCTGAAACTCATAAAATATGAAACTCAACTGCTTATGACGACATGTTTGGTGGAGCTACAGGGATGCTGTGCTATGTTAAACAACCACCGAGGGAGAGAGAGAGACAGAGAGAGAGAGATTAAGATAGAAAGAGAGAGTTTGGTAAAGGAGAGAGGAGTAGAGGACATGAGCAGGACATGAGCAGCTACTCCAAGTAGGCCAAAGCTACCTGGCACCTGGGGGCCTCACCCACTTCCCTAGGAACCGCTGACACAGCACCACTGGGCCCCACTATACCCTATTTGCCAATGCCCCCCCCCCACCCCACCCCCCACACACACACTCACTTACTTTCTCTCCCCCCATAAAAAACTCTCTATTAGTTCCCCTTTCACTTAATGCTTTTCTTTTTGCTTTTCTAGCTCTTACATATACCTCCTCAACAGTCTCTCTTTCCTCAGCCTACCCTTGTGTCATCCTTCCATTTCCCTTTCACATCTCTTTCCCACCCTCTCTCTTACAACCATGTTAGATGTTCCTTTCATTTCATTCATTCATCGGATTGAGTGTCACAGCCAGGGCCCCCTTTGCAACATCTTAGATGTTGTGATTGTACAACACTGCATATTGAGTCTATTTTTGTCCAAAGCTCGAACCCAGATAAATACAGACATGCGCTCTCGTCCTCAACTCTAACACACAGTCTCCCCATCTCCCAGAAGAAGGTGCTGCCCCGCTCCTGTACTGACCCAATTTTTTCAACTTGGCCTCAGCGTTTGTCTGATGCATGCCGTTCCAAAATAGCTTGCTACAGCAAAGTGTGGCAAGCTCATTTCCATCTTGCGTAACAGACTAAACATTCCCCCCCCGTGCAGTCTCAATATTGCCGTGGCTCAAAGCCTCATACGTGCTAACGATCAAGCTTTCGGTGTGTGTACAAAGAGGGTTATCGTTGAAGATTGTGCTTTGGCAATAGTTTGGTGCCGATAATGTCTTTAATTGTGTTTTATATTTCGCTTGCCACTACGCTATCTGTCACTACCCTTTCCAACTTTCATGAGACAATTCCAGATCTGGCGTGTAGTTGAATGAACACATGCACTAATGATGGAGAACCCAAAAAACTTACATACATGACCTCATCTTACACACCATCAGACTTATGAACCCATTGATTGGTTGGCTTGTATGCGTGTCATGTCCTCTGCACTGCAATTCATTGTCATCAATTTTGCTTGAGGCGAGGAGAAGTCATTCTGAGGATCATTATTTGCCTTCCAGCAGGGCGGGAGGTCTGCGAAATACCCTTAACAGACAAGGTAGAAACCAGAAATCTCTCTACCAGTCTACAGGCCTGCATGCACGTATGCACGTGTATAATCCTCTATTTGTGTAGATATACAGTCAATACTGAATGTTTATATTAGATAATGGCAGAGGGGGAGATTAGACTGAAAATAAACCACAAACATCCCACACTGCATGCATAATGTGTGTGTGTGTTACCCCAGTTCAGTGTGTGTCTCCACACTGCATGCAGGAGAGAGGGCTGGTTTCGTGACAACAAGCTCTTGCTGGGGATGGGAATACTGCAGGGCTGATTTTGACCGTGAAGGACAGTCTACTCCGACACGTTTACAGAGACAACAGTGTACATCTCGTCTGCTGCACTCCCAAACACACACACATACACAAACATTCATTCATTTATATATTGTACATGCAGACAAACTCAAACTCAGGTGCATGTCGTTGCATCCCCCCACTCACTAATACAAGCAACATATTCACAAACAACCCACAAACACGCACACACATTCAACTCCAACCGAAACGTGAACATGGATCATGGCTCGGTAAGCTGGGTCTCTGCAATGTTCCACACCAGTGTTACCTAACCCACTGCAGTGCTGTAGCATCCACATCTAGTATGCATCACAGTGCCTCTCCTGTATAGTCACCACAGTCCATATTAGCCTCGACGTCACAGGGGGTTTAGTGTGGCATGGCTGCCCCCTAGGTTGCTTCTGTATTGCGAGACACAAGGCTGCATGTCAGGAGAGAGAAGGCTGGAGGCCGAAGCTGGCTCCCTGGCTGGCTGAATGGCTGACTGGCCGGCTGAATGGCTGACTGGCTGGCTGAATGGCTGATGGCGGCTGAATGGCTGACTGGCTGACTGAATGGCCGACTGACTGGCTCAATGGCTGACTGGCTGGCTGAATGGCTGACTGACTGGCTGAATGGCTGACTGGTTGGTTGGTTGGTGTTGTTGCGTGACTGGCGGGCCACACCTGTCAACAGAGGTCTGTGGGCAGGGGCCTGATGTTATCTGACAGGTCTGGCTGCGAAAGTGTGTGTGTTGGGAGTGTGTGTGTGTGTTGGGAGTGTGTGTGTGTGTGTGTTGGGAGTGTGTGTGTGTGTGTGTGTGTGTGTGTGTGTGTGTGTGTGTGTGTGTGTGTGTGTGAAAGCCCTGTGACTGTAGGAGTGAGTCACCGTTATGCCTTCTTGGCTTTGCGTCCCATAACGCCAGACCAGCGGTCTGTGTGTGTGTGTGCGTCTGCGAGCGTACACACCACTCATGCCATACCATGTTAGCAGTTACTTTTATATTGGTATCAAGTATCAGCAATATATTCAAATATATATTATTCATCTAACAATCTTGTACCACTATCTTGGTCATTTGTATACTCAAGAAAATAGTATCAGCCTATCTATTTCAGTAGGATATTACAATTTGAATGGAACTGCGTCTGATTATAATTCAAATGTCATAGCTGTATATTAAGCATTTTGGCACACTTAGCTCATAGCATGATTTAGCAGCTTATCTAAAAGGTGCCACAGACAACAGTCTGCATTCAAGGGCACCCTAAAATTGCCAGTATTGCCAGAAGTAGCCTCCTCCGTTGATGTCTTGCTAGCACACATTAGCTTTCCATCGTGGTTTCCAGCATGACCTCACATGTATTTACTCAATATGCTGCTAGAGGCTGATAATTCCTCGAAACAATGTTTCTGGGTCGTGGGACAATGAATTCCCAATGAACTGTGGACACGACTGATTAAAATGTCTGTGGTCGTAAGCCAACCTCGTCCTCTGCTCTTACCAGCCAGAAGCTGAAGCACACGGAGAGACAACATTGTGGAAGTTGGCTTGAATCGCTCATTAGTGAGCTGGTTAGCATCTGTTTGTTTTACTAGCTGGTTTATTGGCTGTAGCCCGTGTCATGGTTGTTTTCCATTGCAAGTATCATATCTGCACCTTTTTACTCTCTCTTTACTTTTAATAAGTCTGAAAGATTCCATAAGACAGGGGTAAATACATGACATACATCCACCACCATTCTTTCTCCGACCAATGCATGGAGACTGAGAGTATAAGCACTGAGAAAGAGATATGAGTCAACAATAATGAATCAATCGATCGAAAACAAGGAAATGTTCAGCTTCAAGTCTCTTTGAGGCACGAAGAATCAAGAGCTTTTTTTTCAGTGAACACAGAGAAAACTGAGATTTCACAAAAACACAGCTGGTATACATGAAAGAACGTGAATGACTACAAAAGTGAACACATGTTATGACATTATGGTCCGGATGGTTGGATCTTTCTTCCCTAAACACAGGACATTGGACATTGGGTTTTTACGTAGGGGACATAGGCTTTCCCAACAAGCCTGCAATTGTCAACAAGAAACAAAATCAATCAATATACTTGTTTAAAGAAACAATGGATATCGCAATGTATGATACTAATGAGGTAGTTAAAGGTCAAACTTGATATACAGATCAGGATTAATGTCTGCAAATGAAAGATGCATTGCAGTGAAGAAACCCCCTGAAGCATGTCTCATTACAGAGAAAGTGTAGACATAAACAGTGAACTGTACGCAGGGTTTAGTGAGCTGGTGTCTGTGCTTCCCCTATAGACTTCAGAGGTCACGCCTCCATGGATCGTCTGTGTGCATGCGCACTCTGGGGGGAAAACAGGATATATACCTGTCTGGGGTTTATGTTGTGGAGAGGGTTGTATTTTGTGTGAGTGGTGTGTGTGTGTGTGTGTGTGTCTGTCTGTCTGTGGAGCCAGAGTCAAAGCTCAGGCACAGGGGAGCCCATTTGCTGAGGGAAAGAGGGAGGGCATCTTATCTGAGGCGCGTGGGAGTCGAGCACAGAACATCTAATTACAGCTCCAGATCTAGTTCTAGTTCCAGCTGGAGGGGCTGCTTCTGTGCTTCGCAACCCCTGTTTGGGTGCTCCCTCCCTCGGTAGACCAGACGAGGCAAACCCCTCAGGTCCTACTGAAGCCTCCTATCCTCCAGTATGCTTTTGTCTCGAGACAGTTCTTTGCTTATTGCCCCGGTGCCTTCGCTACCGCAGCCTAGCTCGCTAACTGCTGTGGCTAGCGTCTTACCTCAGGGCTAACAAGCTTTGGCAACCAGAGGACAGGGACCTCATTTGATGGCCGTCTCTTTACATACAGCTCGGTAATTGGTTGTTATGATGAGGTTGTTTTTAATGTCTCGCCAGGATTGACAGGGTGACGATCAACCTTGTTTGTGTCGGATCACTGGAAGGTTCTCCATCATCTGACGAGTGGGGTCGGCGTCGTGGTAACGTTTCACACGTCGGGCCCTTTTGATTAGCGTTTCTGGGTAAGTTCAGGCAAGGCAAGTTCATGTGCATGCAAGATTATGGCTGGCACACTTTTCAATTCAACACAGCTGCCTCCTCTGCGATTGGACAGTGGTGAGGAAAGAGGGGGAGGAGAGGGAGAGAGAGAGAGGAAGAAACAAGAGAACGATAGGAGGCCATGGAGAAAAAAACAAAAAGAAAAGAGTGACACAGATTACATCTGCACTAGCAACAGAGACAGGCCGTGCATTTCTTTTCTTTTTTTTCATTATTTAAAAGAGAGCAGAGACGCCTATCCCCGTCTCCAATCCAAATGGCTGGCTTGTCGAACTGGGCCAAGGCTCAATAGGGATTAGCTGTAGCTGTCGGAAAACAGTGAAATCCAGTCTTATCTGTGTTTGGCGTGGGAGGAAGAGACCCAACACACTCTGAGGTGTGGTGTAACGCATGCTTATTGACTGGAGAGCTGTTTTACTGTTCCTATTCCCCAACCTTTTATTCTTTAATGGCGGCAGTTCTGCGTACGGCTCTATTCTCGAGCATTCGTTGTCTATGGCGTTGTGTGAAAGAGGTATGCCAAGAAGGATTAAAGGACAATGAACGAGACTATGTATGATCTTGTTGTTGGACGATTGTGTTTTGCTATTCTCTACAAGGGCTGATATAAAAGTTGTTGACCTGCTCCCTGGAAAATGTGTAATTGTGGAACTGGATGGACGAGAGCTCTTCTAATGCATTTGCATGTTGTTCTCTCTCATGTGGCCTGGACAAGGGGTGTACTATATCAAGAAGAGACCCAATGGGATTACTAATGTGTCTGGTGTGTGGGTGTGGGTGTGTGTGTGTGTGTGTTTGTCTCATTCCTCAGACATGGACTCTGCCAGCCTGTGTCCTTGAACTGAAGGGGTCTAATACCTCTCAATTCAATTCCCTCTCTTTCACTCTCTTTCTCTCTCCCTTTCTCCACCAGTAGGGTAAAGAGCAGGACAGAAGTAGCTTCCATTCTGAAGGGAATTACAGGTTATTATGTGTAATTTCATAAGTCCCATGCTTTTCACATTCCCTCTCTGTCTCTGTCTCTCACACTCACTCACTGTTTTTCTTTTGTTCTACCACTACATGTCCTCGACTGCCAACACTGAGGATAAGGATGAGGTGGAGGAGAAGGAGAGGTGTAAAAGTGTGGGGTATAACACTGGACACCGGATAGAAATGGCCAAAAGAAGCCAGGATCGGAAACACAGAAGGACAGCAAGTCATGAGACAAAGTGCTCAAGGGAGGGAGAGAGGAGAGGAGAGAGAGAGAGAAGGGGGGAGGAGACACATTTGGATAGGGGGTGACAAAAGAAGAGAGATGTGAGGACTACGAAGGCAGAGCAACTGAGGGGGAGGGAAGGAAAGCATGGGAGGGATGGGAGGGATGCTGCGGATGACTGGCTGGCCTCTGATCTGTGTCACGGGCTGGCAGAGGATAGCCCTGTGGGACTATACGGGCAGAAAGAGAGAAGGAGGGAGGGAGGGAAACTATATGGATATAAATGGGCAGAGAGACTGGGTGCAATACATAGGTAGAACATTTGTGAGCAGAGAGAGAGAGAGAGAGAGAGAGAGAGAGAGAGAGAGAGAGAGAGAGAGAGAGAGCGAGAGAGAGAGAGAGAGAGAGAGAGAGAGAGAGAGAGAGAGAGAGAGAGACAGTGAACCCAATGTAGAGGATGGGGACACAATAGACATAAGGGTTTGAGTTATCGAGCAAGGAACAGTGATGGACACAAAGATCAGGTTGAAAATGTGGGTAGCAAGGACATAGGAGCATGGGGAGTGAAGGCCTGGAGATGAAGGGGGCAGAGTCCAGCCCTCTACCCTCCCTCCCCCGGTTCTCCTTCCGTCTGTACCCAATGCCTGGCCTCAGAGGAAAACACATCTGAAGGACATGACCGCAGACCTGTACCAGCTGGGGTTCACTGTACGCAAGGCCTTTTGGGGAGGACTGGCCAGACTATAGTCGGCATGAAAAGAATGCTGTTGGTTTGTGAAAAATGTGGCTGCAGATCTAGAGACTGGAGGTTCAAATCCCGCCATGTGTCGCCTTGGATGAAAGCATCGCTGTGGATTTAAGTTAAAGGGAAGGGAGAGGGCTTCCGCAACAACAACAAAATCCTAAATAGTTTGGACTTAATTGAGCCACGGGTGATGTTGGAATTACACTCAGGTTGTCGCGTTGGGTATTCAAAGCCATGATTTGACTGGTGCCTGCAACAGGAGAGGAGCCAGACGTGTTGCGCGGGCTGGATGTGTGTCTGCTCGGTCCTCAGTATAGGCAAGTCAGTGGACAGGTGTTTGGCCGGGGCAACGTTGGATTTGTTAGTTTTCTGGTGGCGAGAGGGGTTGGAGTAAAGCGAGAGTTGGATTGGGGTGGACTGTGAAGTATGGTGGGCATGCGGGTTCCGGAGAGGATGGAAAAGTCTGTGTGTGTGTCTGTGTGTGTGTGTGTGTGTCTGTCAGTGAGTCTTCCAGGGAGTTTTGCTGCAGGGCATAAAGCTGCTGCACACGTCCATCTGCCAAGCTCCTGCAGAGTCTTACAATCCACCTGAGCCCATGCACACTCTCTCTCAAACACACACACACACTGCAGCACACCCCTCCATATACACACACACACACCTCACACCCCTCCATACACACACACACACCACACACACACACCACATACCCCCTCCATATACACACACACACACACCACATACCCCCCTCCATATACACACACACACACCACACCACACACCACATACCCCCTCCATATAGACACACACACACACCACATACCCCTCCATACACACACCATACACCCCTCCATATACACACACACACACACACCACATACCCCTCCATATACACACACACACACCACCACATACCCCTCCATATACACACACACACACCACACACCACATACCCCTCCTCACACACATCCCATGTGCAACACCCCCAACACACAACATGCTATCCATCCCTCCCTCCCCACTACACACACTACAAGTTTGCACACATGACCCTCCCCCGCCGCACACACAAGCACAAACACATTCACACACACCATCGAATACATTTTTCATCAAATCACTAGTTTTCACCCTACTGTCGATCCCATGCAGACACAAACAGGAAGAATTCCTCCCCTCCCACAGACACCCTCACCCGATGTTGAGCAATACGATATCCACAAATCGACACATGACGAAACTCACCTCTTCCTGAAACGGAAAAAAACGGTTTGTGCAGCAGCGGCGGCGTCTCGCGTCCACCGCGCAACATTTTCATGTTTTCTGTAAGGTGCTCGAAGGAAAGCAGACAGAGTGCGGAGTGGCAGCGGCTCCAAACCATTTCCTGCTCTCCACTCAGCTGACAAGCACCCCGACCGCCGCTTGTCAGCTAATCAGCTCCACAGGACACAAAGTGGAGCCAACAGAACTCAAAGGGGAGATGCCTCAAACCAGGGGTCGTGGGGGGGGGCTGGACTCAGGCACAAATATTTTTGTCCGATTATCAGCGCCAGAAGGAGTTTTGAAGTGGGGGGGGGGTACATTTCCCATTTAAATACATCCATGAGTTCCAGGGGCACGAATGTCAGTCACGGTAGCCGTCCAGCCAAAACATCAGTGCATGAGGCTATGGCATTGCACAACAACATTCCATCGCCTCCAGGTGATGTTGCTTGTCTGCTGTATGTGGTAGGTCTTTACAGTGGGTTTAGACATGACCGCTTTGGCCTTAAACCTGGCGTGGGCTACGTTACCACTTTATTACCGTCACATCTGAAAATGGCGCGACAAAGAGTCGCGTTTTCCCTCCTATTCAAGCTCCACTGCCTGACGTGTTCTGTTGGGGCCCCATGTAGAGGCCCCAAGCTGCAGACCCGGAGGGAGCGAGGCTAGGCCAAGACAGCACCTTGGTTTAGTCCTCACAGTCTCGCTTCTGTGTTGGATTTGTGTGCATTTTGAAGACAATTTCAATGAGTTATAGTGTTGTAACACCTTTTGAGCTCTGGAACTCAAAACACTTTGTCGTGGTGCTGAAACTGTTTCACAGTTGGTAAATATATAATCTGTTTTCCAGATTAGATGGATATTTCAGTATTACTGTATATTTTTCACCGGTGAGTGCAGGAGGGATGGACCTTAAGAGCAGGAGACGAAGGCAGGATCAAAGAAACACTGACTAAAACAAAACAAGAACAAGGTGGGCATCCACACGTACAGACCGAAACAGACACTACGCTTGACAAAGACTGGACACAAAACAGGCACTTAATACGAAACCAGACAAGACACAGGTGGAAGCAATAACACTAACGAGAGCCGAAAACCACTCAACGAGACGCAGGTGATGACAGTTGACAGAACAGGGAAGCACTAGGGCAGGGAAAACCAAGGACTACACCGAACATGAAAGGGGCACGGCTGTGGCCGTGACAATATTACATAACGGAATGAGAATTTTGTTTGAGATAAGCTGACTCTACGAGCATCAGTAATACATCACTTCAAACACCAATGACAAAAGAGAATGCTGGATTGGTCGAGAATAAGTGGGGAACTGTTGTTCTCTTTGGCGTTTTTTCACGTTATTTCAGCCTGTGCCAGTGATGGATGTGTTGTATTGTGTGTGGCCGAGGTGGTGCTTTCCTTCCTTCCCACAGTGTTTTGTGCATGTGTGTGTGTGTGTTTGTATGCTGCGTGTGTGTACTGAGAGAAAGAATGGTGAGAGAGGAGGGTGGGATATAGTGGGGTCTGTCTCGCCCGCAGTGGTGTGTGTGTGTGTTTCTGTGTGAAGCACAGTGCAGCACTGTTCTCTCCCCCCCTCTCTTACTCTCTCTCTCTTTCCCTCTCCCTTTCTGTCTCCCCTGCAGTGTTTTAGTGTCAGTGCCGTTATGTTTCTTTAATGGGCACAAAAGCACGTGTATCTGTGTGTACGTGTTAGTGTGTGTGTGTGTATGCTCGTTGGCAGTGGTGGTAGTGGTGGTGTGTGTGTGTGTGTATGTGTATGTGTGTGTGTGTGTGGGGGGGGGTCACCTAGAGGAGGGCTGTGCCTGCTGTCATCCTGGGGTAAGCCCGTGGGGCACAGGGGCACGTGACACCCCCTATCTGCAGACAGCATCATTGATATTCTGAGGAAGGCTTGACAACGACAGCAGCAGCAGTGCTCCTCACCTCGGAGAGGAACGGGAGAGATGGAAGAAGCGAGGGAGAGAGACATATAGAGGGAAGGAGAGAGAGAGAGGGAGAGAGAGGGAGCGGGAGAGAGGAAGAGGGAGAGAGAGTGGGAACGGGAGAGCGATGGTGAGAGAAAGAGTACAATAAAACAATAGAACTTATCGGTGCCTAGAGATCTGGGTGCGATCACACTCAGATACACACATTCAGACCCAAAGATATCGACGGACAAACCCGTACAGATCATGATACGGGAGGTACAGACTCAGTGCTGCCCTTGCAACTATAGATGGGACCCTATTAAAAAGGGTTCCAAGCCATGCTAACTGCTAAGTGTTAGATTTTAGAAAACCTAGCCGGGATTTCAGGGTCCATCATGGCATTATAAGTTGAAGTTTATGATACGTGTTTTAAAGAGATATGTGGAAACGGTCGGTTCGTTGTTTGGAAGAATGTTGTTGGAATGGTGGACGATGTAACGTTTGTGATGTTCCTAGCTGTCCTTTGTAATCTGGGTGTCCTTTGGCATGTGTGACCAGACTTTGGGAACACTGGAAAATACTAGAAAACTGCCTTCATCATTGCTGCGTCTCTGCTCTCTCTCTAGTTTTTGTGTGTGTGTGTGTGTCTGTGTGTCTGTGTGTCTGTGTACATGTGTATGTGCGGACTGCCGAGATTACCACGGTGACGGTCTGTACCGAGATGATTGGAGTCTTTCTGGTCTGATATCGGGTCTTTCAGGAGCTACATGAAGAGGACAAGCACAGCCATCTCAGCAGGCACACAACGCATACATCCTATATGACACACACTCTCAGCTCTCAGGAAGGGCCAGCAGGGAACTGGAATCACAGGCACGAACACTCAGCTGGTAATTAAGGCCCCAGCGCTCCCTTGGAATTTAATGGAATGAAACAGGGGCCCTAATCCCCCCACCCCCCCCTCTTTTATTTCTCTCTCTCCTTCTTTAGCCATCTCCATCCCTCTCTCCCTACAGTGAGTCACGGCTTCCTCCCAAACCTCCCTCTTCTCCCCCTCCTTCTCCCCCTCCGTCTCCCCCTCCTTCTCCCCCTCCGTCTCCCCTTTCTTCTTGTCATCCCTCCACCACCACCTACCCCCCCTCTCACTCTCCTTCTCTCCGCTGGGCTGATTGCCGTCTGGCTTTTCACCTGAGTATCCCCCCCTGTTCCACCCAGGCAGCCATATACTGCTGGTGATTACCCCGACTGTGGGTAATTGTGTCGCGCTGGGTGATATTTCCTCTCAACTCGGCCCCCCCCGAGGGGGCTGTGCTTTGTCGTGTGTGCGAGGGTGTTTGTGTTTAGAACGTCACGTTTACAGTTTGACGAAAATTCGAAGGGATTTTTCTTTTAAACAAGACAAAAAATATGCTAGGGACCACTTAGGAACACCTGATGAATGGACGTGCACTTAATGGAAGTGTTCGCTTACACGAGTTTTGGTGTTTGGTCCCTGGAGTCACCGACAAAGCCCTTTCTGTTGACTACACGTCACTCTTTCTTCTATCCTCTCATTTACCGTTCTCACACCCGCTCGTATCACGCTCCCCTCCACCCTCCATCTTTCGCTCATCACCTCAAATTCCTCCTTCTCATCTTGGCTGCCAACTGCAGTAACACAGACACACACAAACAACAGACGCACACACCCCCCATCTTGTTTGGTTTTTAGAAAGAAAGGAAAACAGGAAGACGTGTGCACCATCAGGGAGGCTCCTCACCAGAGATCCGGGTTAGGTGTCTCCAAACCGAACCTTGTCTCCTGCCATCCCCTCTGCCTCCTTTATCTCTTCTCCCCCTTCCTTACAGTGGGCCGAAGTGTCCTTGTTTTCCCCCCTGGCCTTTCCGCTCCCTCCCACTGCCTCCCCCACTGCACCCTCGCTGTCTGATGTGCTCCCAATGCCCCCCGCCACCCCACGTCTGTCCTGCCCCCTTTCCCTGAGTCAGGTTTAGGATGACGTCAATGAGTAACGACATTGTGCCATGCAGGCCTGCATGGTGGTAGGTCCATGCTCCCCACCCAGCCACCCAGCCCCGCCTGCCTGCCTGCCTGCCCGCCTGCCTTCAATAAGGTCATACCAGGGCTGTCTGAACAGGAAGTAATTGTGTGTGGTGGTGGTGGGGGCCGGGACTTTGAATGTGGTGTGCGCGTGACCATGAGAGACTGGCGTGGAGGACTGGGTGTGAATGAGGACAAAGACTAGGGAGAGAGCTGCCGCTTTCCTCCCTGCTCTCCTCTGCTCTCCTCTGCTCTGTTCTGCACACACATTTGCTGAATGTAGGTCAGGCAGCCCCAGTCACTCTGAGCCGCGTACGAGAAGGAGAGATCGAGGGTTATTTTGGGGTGTTAAGGTGTGTATGTGTTTGCGTCTGTGTGTCTGTGTGTCTGTGTGTCTGTGTGTCTGTGTGTCTGTGTGAGACACAATTCATGTCTGGGTGTTTATCTACACTATATGCATGGTTTGTGATTCTGAGGGTGTGTGTGTGTGCGTGCGTTCCTGTGTGAATGAAGAGCTTTCATCGTGTTCCTGGGAAATACGGAACACATTTTCTGTGAACATCCGCGTGTACGCTGACTGCAGCGTGCGTGCGTGGGTTTTCATCGCAAATGGCTTTCGCTGAGAGCACAGAGCACAGAGCAGGCAGTCCGCCCATGCTATTTATAGCATTCTGATATATAGGCTCCGATAGAGTCTGAGCGAAAGGGCAGCCAATACGCTTCCTTCATCTGGGTTTTGAAATACCTGAAATGCAACATTCCCGTCTGGAACCGTCGGGTTCACTTTAGGATAGGTTGTGTGTCTGTCTGTCTGGGGCAGAGGGGGGGGGTTGCCTGCTTGCCCTTTGGCTCCTCTGTTCCTCCTTTCTCACGGTAAAGCCTCACTCGGCAACATTGGGCTCTCTCTCTCTCTGTCGCTGTCCTTGGTGCTGAAATCTGCAGCCCTTCTTGAACTGGAAGGCCTTCTCTGCAACTAGAGCAAAATGTTGAAACACACAAAACATACACAACCACATACACACACGTGCACCTGCATTCTCCCACATCATGCACTCTCACAAACAGAGACAGACAGGCAGACAGACAGACAGACAGACAGGCAGGCAGGCAGGCAGGCAGGCAGGCAGGCAGGCATGCAGGCAGACAGGCAGAGAGGCAGACAGGGAGACAGGCAGACAGACAGGCAGGCAGACAGGCACATACACACCATCAGCAGGCCCCTACAGGAGGTTAGAGCTAACCTCATCCCACACCAAAGCCTTAATCAGGATCCAGTGTTGACTGGGCACTTATAGATTACACTGTGATTAGATTGTGATTAGCTCATGTTGTTTAATTGTAATTTGTTTAACTACATGCTCTTATGTTTCTTCCCATTGGCACTTATTTGCTTTTCACAATGTATGCTTCATGTTTTGGCTACCTTTGGGGCTATCTCCTTGTTTATGATCATTGACCTATGCACTTTAGTAGAGCTCTCTCTTGGAAGTCACTTTGGATAAAAGCGTCTGCTAAATGAATACATGTAAATGTAAACGTGGATGACTGGGGGGACGGCTTGTCTGGATGTAAGGAGAGTGATATCAAAATATTAGACAGATGCGTTGGCATTAAATATTATGCAGGCTGAGACACAGTCCACCACCACCACCACCACCACCACCACTTCATAGTGGTGCGTTTCTGGTTGTGAGTGGGGGTATGTATGTGTGTGCATGCGTGATGGGCCTGTGTGTGTTAGCACGTTTGTATGTGTTAGCGTGTGTAGTTCCAGGCAGCATGACAGTCCCCCTGAGGGAGCCCCTTCCTCCTGACACACTTCACTGCCGCACCATCAACACTTCATCTGTTCTCTTCACATGCCCTGCCTCAATTAGTATTCTTGAACGCAGCCGAGAGAGGGAGAGGGCATGCAGGGAGGTGGAGCAGGAGAGGGAGAAGGGAGAGGGAGAGGGAGATGTAGCTGGCTATTGCAGTAGCTGATAGTTTCGTCTTTCGTCCTTTCTGCTTTCTGCCTTTCTCTTTCTCTTTCTCCCTTTCTCTTGCTTTCTCTTTCTGTCTCTTTCTCTTCCCTTTCTTCTGCTTTTCTTTCTCGTCTCGATGTCTCTTTCTCTTTCTCTTCTCTTTCTCTTCCTCTCCTTTCCTTCTTTCCCTTTGTCGTTCCTCACATCTTTCACTTCCATCATCCCTCTTTCCCTTTCTCACACACCACCACCCACACACACCACAGCCACCCACCCACACCACACCCCGCGCACACCACACCAGCACCACACACTTTTTCAGAGCTGTTCTACATCATACCATGGGTTGAACATGCCCAGTCGTAGAGAACAGGCACTATCTCTCTCCCTAATCCCTCATTTCCCCCTCCCCCTCACTCTCTTTCTCTCCCTCTCTCCGTCGCTCTCCGCCACTCCCCGGCAAGGAGGAGAATCATAGAGGGTAGCATGATCATTAGCTATATTTGTTCCCGTTTCCTGTAGAATATGATAAATCTAGCTAATTACACCCCAGTGCCAAGTCTATTTCAGAATATGACAAGCAGCTATCGAGAGAGATCGAGAGAGAGAGAGAAGAGAGAGAGAGAGAGAGAGAGGGAGGAAATCACATTCACCGCATATACGGACGTACATTTCCATGCTATATGACTATTCATGAAGCCAGAGTCAGGCTCGTTCCCGGAGACACTCTCAATTCCCAAAGTACAGAATGTGTAATCCGATTTGCACGGAGATTTGAATTTGTAATGACGTTTTTGCTTTTCTTTGGTTTGTTGCTTTTTTTTATGTAGAGAATGATTTTGGAGACGCGGTGAGCTCCTTTCTCTCCAGCCGGACGTCTACTGAGGTAGACCGAGAGGAAACAGAGGTCTGAACTCTTCCCAAACCATCGCAGGTAAAAGTTTCCCTTTCGCTCACAAACCAGTTTCAGTTTAACACAACCTTTTTACACTCAAGCCAATTCAGAAAGCAAGTGAAATTAAATTCACGTAATTCTTTATATTCATGTCAACCGTTTATGTGGGCCTACTGAGTGTAATAGGAAATCTTCCTATTTCATCCCCATTCCTCATTCCCGTTCTAAAGCAAATTAGACATTGGAGTGATGTTCTGTTTAATTTATAATAAGACTCCCTCACCATTTCAGGCACAAGCTAGGTAAATTATTTTAGATTTGTCTCACACCTAAAACCGTTCTGCAGTTTACAAATCGGTCCAAGCCAAACAGTTTTAGATACAGGTTACACTGAAACTGAACCATCATTCCGATGCAGCAAATCTGTCATAGCCAAAACATTTATGGCAGTTTTAGCATGATCATATTTTTGGGAAAGCGGTAGGCCTACCGTTACAATCTTGTTAAGAGAAAAGGAACCATTTCAGAGGCTATTTCCCACATCAGTGGGTTTACAGATGATTCACATTACATTTTCCAATTATTTAGGCTTAGCGTAACACAATATACCACACTAAAGAACAGAAACATAACCTAACGTGCTTTTTGACTGGGGCCAGACCCCCTAAACCAAGAGACCAAGACATGTTCAGGACACGACTCCACACTCATCTTTGGGATTGGAATTATGTTTAGTGTATTACTTTCAAATGGTCTCGAATCTCATGCAAACTGTTGTCCAACTCGCATTTTTCATCATGTTAAAAACTCCCTTTGTCAAGCTTTGTCATACAAGTATTCCTTGTAACGGGGTATGCTGTTCACTTTTAGGGATCCTGAACTGCTTATAGACGGGAATTGACTTTGTTTATAAATGTGGCATTGCCCTCTTATGATGCTCACCAAAACAATGCTGGCATTTGGACATTCATCTTTTCCCTACAGGCTTGAATGAAGAACTGAGCCATAGCATCGAATAGTTGCCAATGTTCAGTGAAGGCTTCTGGAATACACACAGGCATGGTTTTAGGAGGTTTAGAAAAAATGGGTTCAAAAGTTTTTCCCAGTGGATTTGAGTGTGTTAGTATTAGAAGAACAATTATGTGTGGCGGGAAAAGTGTTTTGGAAATGTGGAGAAAAACGTACATCATCATTTCATGATGACTTGTGTCTGCATAAAACCATCATGACAACTTTGCTGACATTTTTTCCGTTACGGTCTTCGTAAGACATACGTGAAATGTGTATTTCATACTTCTACAAGCCGTCAAACCTACATGGTCCTGACCACGCTTTCCCATATGTCCCTATAGTGATACTGGGAGAATGAGAATAGCGTTGAGTGGAGCGAAGAGGAGAGTAGAATGAGAGAGAGAGCGAGACTGAGGAGAGAGATAGAGAGAGAGAAGAGAGAGTATGAGAGATAGAGAGTGAGAGAGAGAGGAGAGAGAGTAGATAGAGAGACAGAGATACAGAGAAGCTATCGATAGAGAGAGAGATCGATAAGAGAGGAGAGAGAGAGAGAGAGAGGAGGGCTCTTTAACATATGGCGAGTCTCACACAATCGCCGAGAGCATGAGGCTACGCTCCCACAGAAAGCCTTGCGGGAGGAAGCCGAGTCGGCGCCAATGTTGTTGTTGTTGTTGCTGTTGTCGCGGCTGAGACAGAGGAGGGGGGGAGGGGGGGAGGGGGGGGAGGGGGGGAGGGGGGGGGAGGGGGGGGAGGCCCTTGGAGAGCCTCTGAGAGCCTCAGATAGGCCTGTTATTTGTGTTGGTGTGTGTGGGGGGTGGAGGGGGCAGATCTCTCTCTCTAGACGTCGCCCTCCCAATTGTGTCAGTCGGGCCATTGCGTGCTTAGGCTGGTTTCGTGCCCCGGCATGAATTGAACATTTGATTTCACACAGTGAATTGGAGTTGTGTTAAGGTCAAGTGTTGAGGGTAATCCCCACCAAAAGAAGCTCTCCAAAGCACAGTGTTAGCATGTTGAGCCTGGCTATAGAAACACAGCAGGGGACTAGCAGGGCTCACCACATGGCTTCTCTCTCCCTCTCTCTCCCTCTCTCTCTCTCACTCTCTCTCTCTCTCACTCACTGCGGTTACATGCATTCGAATTACTGGCTTAATCGGATAGAAATAGAATTATCCGTTTCTTGTAAACACCTTAATTCGAATCATTGCGATCCGATCCGATCCGATCGACACCCCGGGATAACTCTGTCCGATTCGATTGATAATTCGAATAACGCATGCATGTAAACGCTTAATCGGACTATGAACTGGATTCAGCGTCTTTGCGCATGCTTGAGCCACCCTCCCAGGTCGTGACACGGAAGTCGAAAAAGGCTGTCGCTGCCAGGAGCTGGCCCAGTAGAAACAAACAAACAACGCGATGTACAACCCAGAAGACTTTGTGTCTGCTCTTCATCAAGACTGTTCGTCGAGACCTTTGCGGTACTGTGGCAAAGTGCAACCACATATTGGTGGTCTGAATTAAATTATCCATGTTCCTTCGGCGGCGTCTTCTCTCCTTTATCAATCTAGCCAATATCGCCGTTTGCATTCGCAGTAGGCTAGCTACTCCTATTGTCATCATGCACGAAATGTAGCTAGGGGACGTAGCTAGCGTCACCTTGCCATCTTTCTCGAAATGTTGATGTTGTCATAAATATATGTAAAGGCCTTTATATATATATATATGGTTGTTGTTGTTGGTAGTGGTGAAGAGGTCAAGCGGAAATGGCGGTATCACCACTAGTTGTAATGAAAACAGCGCCACGTATCGGACTGGGATATGACATGCTTTCGGCCAATAATTCGGTTTATTCTCCGTCATGTACATTCGGATAATCCTGTTCTGCCAGAGAGTAGCATTATTCGAATTAAGCAAGATTCGAATTACTACCATCATGTAAACGCACTGTTTCTCTCTCTTTCCCTTGCTGTCGCTCTCTTTTTCTGTTCTTGTTCGCTCTCCACATCCATAGATGATCATTCTTTCGGAGCCTGACTCTCGCTCTCTCTCTCTCTCTCTCTCTCTCTCTCTCTCTCTCTCTCTCTGACACACTCTCTCTCTCTCTCTCTGAATCCCTCTCTCTCTCTCTCTGACTATCTCTCTCTCTCTGACTCTCTCTCTCTGACTCTCTCTCTCCCTCTCAAATGTCAGCATCTGAATGGGGTGAGAGGAGGTGTGTCCGCCCAAGGGGTGACTTAGTTGATAAGTTTCAGTTTTTTTAATTTCTTCTCTTTCATTTGACTGAGGTAGGATTTCCTCTGATTGCCATGGAAACCCCCGTTGTAAAGGGAAACCGTTCAGATCTCTCCCCGACACCCATGTACATCCACTTGCAGGGGAACAGACACTACAGACAGTATTCTCACTTACACCCTCACACATCCCCTCTTCCATACGTTATTTCTATTTCTGACAACACAATTTATTCTAGTGAAATCTATTCTCTTGTAAAGTGTATCCTAGTTGCCTTAACAACCATCTCTGGAGGAGAGTAACCCTCAATGAATGCTTCCATTTTTCTGAGTGTTAGGGAGATCTTCCACGTCTTCTCTGAGGGTTTAGGTTGGTTACTGGTACTGATCTGTGGGTCTCTGTGAATCCTTTTGACATTTCATGTTAAAAGTCCTAGATTTGATTTCCTGTCCACGGGGGGATTTATATTGTGTGGTTCCTGCCTTGTTAAGCTAGCTGCTCCAAGTGAGGCCGTTTTCCCCTTAAAAATAACCACAAAGTAAAACCTATTTCCCGTCCAATAAATTATTGAATCAACACAAGTGTCTGGACTGAAGTGTATTTATCCACATACTCAGACACACACACACACACACACACACACACGCACGCACACACACACACACACACACACACACACACACACACACACACACACACACACACACACCTCCAAAAACCTTCCAACTGCAACCCTCCAGTTACATGGTTACTAGGTACATCCAAAATACACACATGTAAACACACCCACTCACATCAATAAATCACGTTTAATAAAAGAGACATAAACATGCTTGCCCTCACACTGGTCCAAAATGCTGAATGATATTTAGGAAATGACATTCAACTCATCAACGACTTAAGACCTGGATTCAGTCCTGACTTCAGACGCAAGGTTACAGTACTGTGATATCTAAAGGATGTTTTTTCGGCAAAATCGTTAAATTGACGCTTGCCAATTAAGTGTTGATGACAGTTAGACAGGAGAGATATGATTCATGAACATTTAATGTGCCTCCTCTGTGCCAATATTGCTGACCAAGGTTCTGTATCAGTGTTTTAATCTATGTACATATCATAAATCTGCGCGGATCTATTAAAGATACAGGAGTTTTCCTACATCTATAGGAACAATCTGTCTCAATCCCGGTTGACATCTCGTAATGTTGTGTTTTTTTAAAAGGAAAATCAATTCATGATGTACAAAACATCACACAAGCATTAAGCAAATGCCGTGAGGAAAATTGTGTGTGCGCTCACTCAGTCTGTGCCTGAAAAAGGATTGGAAGGTGAAAGGAGATACAGGTGGAAAGATTGACATGGCAAACGGTCGCCAAGACCCAGGTGTGTGACTGTTTGTCTGATTGTCCTTTTTGTCTGATTGTCTCCCCTCAGATGGAGGCGGATGCGGACGAGAAGCGCCATCGCACACGTTCCAAAGGTATCAGAGGCCCCTTGCACTCCTCCAATCACGGCAGGCCCCTCCGCACACTCCTCCAATCACGGCAGGCCCCTCCGCGCACTCCTCCAATCACGGCAGGAGCTGCACAGTGTGACCTTCCCTGTCCCCCGCCCCCCCCCTGCTCACACACATATCTGACAGTTCCATAGTTCCCACCCAGTTGGCCCTAGTCCCGTTCGACTGGAATCCATTTCAGAATGACCCCAAGCCTGATGCACGCATGAAAACACAAGCACCTGTTTAAGACATATGTGGTCACAATTAGATTAGGCGCCCACACGTATATTTACAGTACGGTGCATTAACAGTAGAAACGTGTTTGTCTCAGTGCTGAGAACCCTCACAGCTGTAGGAGAACGTACGCTGAGGCTGTTCCTTTTTTTCCTCTCTCCATTTTCTCTCCTCCCTCCTGCCTGCCCTGCTGCATCTGTCAGTGCCTGTGGAACCAGCGACGCAAGAGCTGTTCAGGTTAGTGCGCCTTGAAAACATTGCCTTTCACCACGTATTCGCAAGCAAATCTCAAATCTCACGAAGAGAGGAGAGATCAAGTTTGAGAGTTTGAGTTTTACCGCGTATTTATAATTCCCTTAAGGTCATGACGAGCCCTACATCAAAACACGCCATAGCCATACCGATAGCATGTCCAACGGGACAAAATAAAACTAAGAGGGAGAGGGATGGTAGAGGAAAGAGAGAGTGAGAGAGAGACAGAGAGCGATGGGGAGAAGGAGAGTCCAGTACAATAGATGGGAAACAGTGAATAGTAGTGAGTTGGTCAGTGATGGGCCTTCTCCAGGACTTCCAGCCTCTAACAGTGGAGTGGCAGACACCAATCCAAACCCCTCTACACAACAGAGAGTCATTTAGTGTACTCCGACAGCCCCACTATACTGCCCTTCTTCCTCTATATCTCTCCTCTTTACTTGTCTATTAAAGTATCTCTCGTTCTTCATTTCTCTCTCTCTCTCTCTCTCTCTCTCTCTCTCTCTCTCTCTCTCTCTCTCTCATGATATGTATACTTTAACTTCCCTTTATCTAATTCCCTTTTTATCCCCCATCTCCTTTTCCGTCTTTTGGATGTCATCACCAACCCAGTAATCAGCTACCTGTCAACAAAACTGGAACCAGTCAGATAACTGTCAAATACCCCATGACAAATATGTCCTCATCAAGTCCACACAATACTTCGACTTGACAATTTAAGACTCCCCTTACATTTATGGATACCACATTGACAAGATCAACAAACAAGATGTCAACACACAACAGCAGCAATCACTACCATCACGCTAACTTACATTTACATTTAGCAGACACTCCAGAGCGACTTACAGTAAGTACAGGGACATTCTCCCCGAGGCAAGTAGGGTGAAGTGCCTTCCCCAAGGACACAACGTCATTTGTCATGGCCAGGAATCGAACCAACAACCTTCTGATTAATAGCCCGACTCCCTAACCACAGCCATCTGACCCCCAGATAACCCCCACACTATGATGTCCTCTCGGTATGTCCAGAAATAGAATATCCTATTGACATCATGTGTGTGTGCACATAGACTTTATAGTACATGGCTCAGGTTTAGTCGGTTTTCCAAAAGCTTCTACCTGCCTCCCAACCCATGTTTTCTCCACACAGTTTACTCTATGAATAACATCCAGCCCATACTGCGCTGATAGAGGGCTTGGTGTGGATTTGAGATAACATTCTCTAGTCACCTCCAGCTCATCAATGAATAATATTCCACCTGTAAGACCACAGTGTGGCCTCCAGCCTCCAGATTCCTCAGAGATAATGTGCCTCCCTCTCTCTTGCCCTCTCTCTCTTTTCCTCCTCTCTACCTCCCTGTCACCTCTCTTTTCTTTATCTCTCCCTCACTCTCTATCTCCCTCCCACACTCTCACCCCCGACCACCCTCCCACCCCCTCCACTGCCACTGCCCGCCAGAAAGTAATTAATCAGCCGATCAATAGTCAGCCTATCTCCAGGACTGCGGCGTCTGTAACATCGATAATGACGCTCAATGCACCCCCTACCCCCTCATTCCCTCAGGTGAGAGCTGATAGTCGTCAGGACGGGGGGGCACTTGACTTTGCGTCACGAAGGTCTGGCCCGGACCAGGAAGAAAGTAGAGTTATTAGCCAGCCTGATTATGAGACATTAGGCAGGTTGACTGCTGAAGTGAAACTAAAATGGATGGTTCACAGTAGGTGGTATGATATGGATTGTGAGTGCTTTTCTCGTGTGTCTTATGCTGCTGCCAATGGTGGATTTTCGTTGGTTGAGCTTGAGGGTATCAAAGCTTTAGTATGTATCTATGAAGGTTTTTAGTTTGACAAGAGTTTTTCAGGTTAAGTGCTACGTAACATGAAATTGTAGAAAAGAGGAAATTAGATTTGTGAAGGTGGGGGGGGCCGTTGTTTGCCGTTGTAGTGTCTGCGTGTGCTGTGTGCTGTGTGTGTGTACTCATTGTGTTTGTTTGTTTGTATGTATACTCAAGTGTGTGTATTTTCCTTGTGTGGTTGCAGCTGCCCTACACCAGGCTGTGATGGTAGCGGACATGTCAGTGGCAAATATGCAAGACATCGGAGGTAAGGACACGCCCTTTATTTGAAATTCCCCAAGGTTGAATGGGGGGAGGGGGGGGTATTTGCAAATAAACAATGTTGATTTTTCTTCTGTAGCCTGTGTGCAAAATCATCTGGGATGGCATAATAATCATCTTCTCAGCGAGATTTGAGAGACAGCTCACAGCACAAACAATCCTTTCACATTTCTCCTTCATTTGCATATTTACAGTCTCGAATGCAAATGCTGTTTATTGAGGTGTGCGCGAGCTTATGAACTGCCGTTCCACGTGTTCAGAAACTCAGAACGAGGGCTCGCTGTAAGGGAGGGCCATAGGTAGAATCATTGCTCGGTCTTCTTTTGTAAATAGACGTACTAATCTCATTTCGCCGCGCAAACAGTTTTGCTTTCATGGCCGCAGAGACCGAGATTGGGTACGCTTTCTTACTAATTACGCTGGAAGTTAAAGTTTGCAAGGTTTAATAAGATGCTATGACTAGGGTCATTTTTAAAAACCATGCTTACCCTAACATCTATTGCTACCATTCCAGATACTAACATTTGCCTATAAATGCTATAATTTGCATCATTATGTCCACAGCATCTGAGACACTTACAAATACTAGCTGAAGGAATGAACCAAGGCCCATGCGTTAAACACTGTTGTATTGTTCAATTGAATCCAACAAAGCTTTATGGACTATCCCAGTTGAAGTTGTCAAAGCAGTCATGCTCTCCTCGTGGTCTGTACAGTTTGAAAGAGTTAACATAACAACATCATGACATGCTCCATTACTGTATTGGCTCTGTCCTTGTTTCTTTGTCTTGTTTGTACCGGGGGGGTTGCAACATTTAGATACAGACTCACAAATACATGCAGTACCTAGAGAGGTACTGAAATATACTAAACAGAGGGTGCACAGACATATACACATTACTGCTTACACAGACTTTCACACACACACCATTTCTTTGGATTACCACTTTGAAATACTGGCTCATACAGCTGTAAATAAAAGAGACACAATATATCTACCCACTCATTCAAGCACAAACACACATGCATACTGTACACACATTCACACACTCAAACACACACACACTCGAGCTTCCACATGGAAATATTTGCCATCCTTGTCACGTGACAGGCCTTCTAGAGAGAGAAATCAGTCTGTGTTATAATGACTTGCCCTTGTCTGGAAAGGGTCATTACTCAAACCATCTCTAAGTCTGTGTGGGTGTGGTGTGTGTGTCTAGAACGTTCCAGCGGGCTTAGGCCTGTGCAGCCATTTTGTAGCTTACTGTATAGCTGAGAGGCAGCCAGCATTGCACTGGTATCGATCTCCAGTAGGAGGGAGAAAGGGTTGTGCGTGAAGAGGGGAGTGCGGCCGAGCAACCATTTTTCTTCTACCTTTTCTCTTTGTCACTCTCTTGATGGCCCACTGTGACACGCGAGGTCGCTAATTCAAGATAAACACTGTCAAATGAACAGGAGCAGCTCAATCCATCAAGTCCGAATCCCTCTCTACCATCTCTGTCTTCCACGCGTATCCTCCTCCTCCTCTCTTTCTGTCCCCATTCTTACATCGCCCTCCTTCCAGCTGTCTCTCTCTCTCTCCACTGTCGAACTCTCTCTCTCCTGCCAACCACATTCCTTCTCTCTCCCCTCTATCCTCACCCGTGTGTCATCTCTCTCCTTTCTCTCGCTCTCCCTTTCTCTCTCTTTAGTCTGTCTCAGGCAGCTAATTTCTCCTTCAGATGGTGAGCGGTGCTCATTTACATACTTATCAAAGTGTTTGGACTCCCCGACAGAAGCTGTAAGAAGGTGGGATCATTAATATGTTAATTGGCTCTTTTTTTCCACGCTGCCATGCTATGCTGCTCACCAGCGATATATTCTCTGTCTCTATCTCTCTCTTTTTCTCTGCAGTTTAATGCGTGTGTGTGTGTGTATCAAGGAAAGACTCAAGGAATGCCAGAAAAGCATGTAGGCACCCTCACTGATGGTGAGGCTGCATAGCTCAACTGTAAATGTATGGATGAAAATCCATCTTGTGCTATGAGTTTTACCTTGATGATGAGAATGATAAAATAACAGTGTTCTCATTCGTATGTTAATTTGTGACCTTCCACACATTGACCATATCAATGATGACCAGGTAACACCGTAATAAACAGTAAACTCAAAGGTCAATATGTTTAAATGTATACAAATGCAAATCTTGATAGTGCATTGAAAACCAGTGAGATCATTGTCACTTGAGTCCTTCATAATTAGACGTGCTTGCTCTCGGCAAGGCACCCTATTGTTATATCACATATATA
The DNA here is from genome assembly GCA_903064625.1 of Mallotus villosus. NCBI lineage: Eukaryota > Metazoa > Chordata > Actinopteri > Osmeriformes > Salangidae > Mallotus > Mallotus villosus. Next base: position 268,007 of record CAEFZP010002419.1, on the reverse strand, counting down.
TTATTATTATTATTCCCCACCCTAACTCGACCCTCAATATTTGCACTACGTAGACAGCAAGGGGTGTCAGGGCGATGCATTTCTGCGAAGGTTCTCTTGCGTGGTTGAGGCAGAATTCACGTTTTTGTGGTAAAAAGTGCTGTTACGGTAGCTAGCTAGCCACAGTCAGAAAAACTCAGACGTCACACGACACACACGTTAGTGACAAGGCCTGTACATTTACGTTTAGTCATGTAGCAGACGCTATTATCCAGAGCGGCTTACTTTAAGTACAGGGACATCCCCCCGAGGCAAGTAGGGTGAAGTGCCTTGCCCAAGGACACAACGTCATTAGGCACGGCCTGGAATCGAACCGGCGTCCTTTTGATTAATAGCACGATTCCCTAATCGCTCAGCCATCTGACCCCCCCATGTACACTCACTGCGTTCAGTGGAGACTGACTGAGCGGATAAGTCTTAAGTCATTTTGCTACCTGCATAGCTAGCTATGCCCAGACAGCCCAGGGTGATGTGGTCCCAGGAAACATATCTGGCTACATCTGCGGTGTCGCTGTTTGTATTGCTGATATTTCTCAGTTTTTTGTTAGCTTCCGGTAGGTACTGCAGCTGGCTAGCTAGCTAGCAGGTAGAACTGTAAATTGACAAGGCTAGTTACAGTTTAAAAGAGCACAGGCACAGGCCAGGGTGATCAAGTCTCATGTAGCTTGTGCAACATGTTAGTTTGACGTTTTGGATGAGTCAGCTTCCATCATGTCTTCCCTAACTAGGTTATTGGTATAGTTGAATGGAGCGACTGGGATATGACATGGAGATGCAATACACACAGTGGCTGATATAGGTAAACTATGCAGGAGGAATTTCAATCTCTTCTTCCTTTACAGCACATTTTCACTTTTCATGATTTGAAAAAAAAATTTCTGACACCTAAAAATAGAACAAAACTCAACAGGCCAACGGGTTTCCTAGGTCACCCTGCACAGCCCACTCGAAGCATACTTAATAACCACTTCTCACTTTCTATGCAATTTACCAGCCGGGGAAATTGATTGACAGGTGGTATCTATGGTGTCGGGGCAGAGAAGACATGCCCCTCTGGGTTGAGTCTAGAATTACAGAGCTGCTGGAGCTAAATGATACCTTGGGAAGGACCTTTGACTGCTGTAGAGGGAGGGAAGAGGGTGAAGAACGATGAAGGGATCTCAAATGAGACTGAGGCGGAGGGAGGAGATGATGAGCGTGGGTTGAAAGAGTGCAGGGACGATGAGGGAAACAGGTAGATGTTCTGTTCTTACACACACACACACACACACACACTGTCAAAAACACTAGAACCATACGAGATACCGTATTCTGACACGCGTAGGCTTTCCTATGCGATGCAAAAACGTATACCGGTATACCATCATATGCACTCACACACAGGACACCACAAACACACACACACACCTCAGCAGTGGAGCAAATATGATGGAACGAGTGGCAGCAGGAAATCATGTAATACACAGAGACCTGCTAATCAGACACAATTAGCATCTTCAACCAAATACTTGTCATTCTGCCAATCAAACCCAATTATTCACCTCCGCAGTGACTGGTAAATACATACTCCTCATTTCAACTCGAAAACTACATGTCATCCTCTCAACCCTAAGAGAAGAGCCACTAACAGGCATAGCAGTGTGAAGAGCCCTGGAAAATCAAGGGACATTAAAAGATGCTCTTTCCTGCCAGTGAGAGCCCTCAACTGGGATATAACCCTGAGCTAAGGCCCTTCTCCTGGAGCTATCTAGGTGCACACACATTCACACTCTTGACCATGAACCTACATGTTTGTGCACAAGCATACGCATGCACTTTTTCCTTCCTCATTTCGTCCCTCTCTCTCTCTCTCTCTCTCTCTCTCTCTCTCTCTCTCTCACACACACACACACAACATGTCTTCTCTACATAAAGCGCCAATCTACCTTGAGTATCTCGCTCCAACCGCAGCGATTCTTCTGGAGGAGGAGAGAGAGAAAGTTAGTCAGAGCGTGGAAGCGGAAAAGACGGTGAGAGGGGGAGTCAGAGGGGGAGAGAAGGGAGAAGACATTCGGTTAAAATACAAAGGACATCATGCTGATTTGACACGGGTATCTAAACGACAGAGAATAACAGGAGTCTAGGCTGCTGTTATAGATCATATCAGAGCCTCTTAACCGTTCCTTCCATCTCACCCACAGGGTCTCGTTAACCGGAATCTTCCACTCTTCTGTGTCTTTATATCGGAATAAATCTCCTCGCTTTTGGCTCACGTCTGTTTTGAGGTTGTTCTGAACAAAGTGACAGCAATACAGAGGAGCTCGAATCCTAAACTTTAGGGCACGGTCATACCTAAAATATGTCAAACAATATGTTCACTGAGCATTGATCCTAGTGTCCAGAATTGTGAACTCAAAACATTGGACGTTTCAACAATTCAACAATTGAATGGAATCAAAGTCTTTCATTGATTTTTTGATGTATTATTTCTCTTAGTGACTTTTTTTTGGCTTAATAGTAATATGTAATCAATACAGACATGCACATCCTTCTAGTCCCTCCTACTTTGTGAGTTGAACGAGATGTTGAAGAGAAACAGGCCACAGTGGACACACATACAGTACACACACACATGCACGCACACACAGAGACACACACACACACAGACACAGACACACACGAAGCGATAGGCGCTGTCAGTGATGCTTTGGGTGACATTTCGTTTCTGGCCTCTGCACAAGATGCTGCATAAATGAATCATGAGTAAATCTGGGAAGTGTGAATAATTGATGAGAAAAAGGTAAAAACAAAACAAATGATCACTCTTCTTATTTGTTAATAAGACTGAAACATGGCTGACTATCATTACCTTTGCCTGCGCATGGCTGGCATATACCAGAATAGTCTCTATTTTTACCTGTGAAGCATGCGGTTGCCAAGAACACCCTAATTACATCCCACGCGACAATAGCAAGTGATTATAACCAATGATGGATAGGTTAGCGTGATCACTTAAGCAGCCTTAATGCACAACTAATTATTTCATGGTACAGGTGTGATATTTTTCCAAGCTATAAGGAGGGATTTTTTTCTCATGTCCAGTAGTTATGTGATTTTTTTTGCAGGCTGATGTGGACTTTTGTATTTTACTGTCTTTGTGCCTCACTAGCAATACAATGGTTGTGTCCTACATATCTTGGCTTAGAGCAAGGAACTGCAATGCGATGATATAATGATGGCTGCTATCGATGATCTTCAGTTTATTGTTTTGTTGTGTTGTTGTGTTACTTTAAAGCGCTTTAGTGTGTCTATATGTTCTGTTCTGTTCTGTACAATACATTTCCTCTTGGAGGACATTCAAGTTTTTTAAGTCTAAGTCTTGTCAGACAACCGCAAAATTAAAATAATTTGTATCATGCTCACGCCAATAGTCTGTCAGTTTGTGAGACAGGCTCCACCATATGGATGGAATCATTGTTTAATTGAGTCATTTGGCTGTTCGCTTTAACTAATCAGGTGCGTGACTGTACTAAATGGGGTTATAGTGTGGATGCATTAAGAAAACCTATTTATAGGATTAGATGGAAGTTTGTCGATGTCAAGACTGCATTTTACATGCGGTAGATTGCATATTACTCTATAATTGATTGATTGATGGCGTATTACTTGATTGACTGATGGTCTTCTTTCATATAGTCATTTCGTTTTGGAAAAAAATGACATTGTGTAAGACGTTGCTGATGAAGATGTCATTTGGGAGGAGGATCCGCTATTGTCCAGTTATTCCGAAAGGTATTTTGGAATTTGGGATTGTTTTTGTGCAGTTTCACTCAAGACGTGTAGTGTAATTCCATATTGCGTAATACTCGGCTCTGTCAGGCTGAAGGGGGTGGGGGGAGGGGGGGGGCGAGAGGGAGTTGTGTTTGGGTGCAAGGTGTCATTGGAAGGGTTACAAAGATTGGGGTGGGGGAAGATGGGGGTGCTCTGAGGGTGTTGGGCTGGGCATTTCGTGATTGCCATGAATGCAGCTGGGCCTGAGTAATTGTCTGTCTTGGTAGGGGAGGGAGGGGTGTGTGTGAGAGAGAGAGAGAGAGAGAGAGAGAGAGAGAGAGAGAGGTGGGAGGGAGGGAAGCGTGGGTTCCTCTCTCTCTTCCTGATGTCTAGCTTAGCTCATTTGGATTCCACGCAGCAGTAGCAGCCTCTGGGCTGTATTATTCATGGACTGACAGATAGCTCTCACTAAAAGCATTGGCACAGTGCCAGCCAGTGCTGAGTAGTGGCAGGGCGAGACAGGAGGAGGAGGACATCCTTTACTCCCCATGCCTGGTGCGAGGGGAGAGGAAGAGAGGAGGAGGAGAGGAGGAAAAAAGAGGAGGAGTGGTGAGAGGCAGATAGAGGGGGGAACAGGAAGATAGTACCTGATATGAGAGGAGGAGGGGGGGGGTGTTGTGAAAAGGGTAGAGGGGGAGCAGCAGTGGGGAAGGAAAATGGTGGCGCTGGAGTGGAGCTAGGCGGGCTGGAATGGCACTTCACCTTCTCTCCCCTCGGCTCTTGTGAGGAGAGAACGAGAGAGGAGATGTGGGTGAGACAAACAGAGAAGGTGAGAAGCAAATGGTGAGGAGAGGAGGTGTCAAGGAAGAGAAAAGGGGTAACAGACAGAGAGTGACTGGGAGGAAGGAAAGGAAGTAAGGGAGCAGAAGGAATTATCATATTCGGAAGAACGTGATTGTAGGAAAATGAACTATATGGGTCTGGTCTAGTGTTGGTGAGAAAGGAAAAGAAGGAGGGGGCGATGAAGAAGATGACGATGTAAAAACAGAGGAGAGAAGGAGGGAAAAGAGAAAAGAAGGAAAGAGAACGAAAGAGACTAGAATAGAGGAACCTGGACGAAGCACAGGGTGTGAGCGGGCTCCCCCCCCCTCCCCCTCGTCAGCTCTTCGATTCCTCTGTCTCCTTGTGAAGAATCCAGATAAGGTCATGTTAATCAAAATCTGCCTGTCGGCGCGCACACCCCCAGAAAACACTCTCCGAGCCATCAGCCCCCCTCTGTGAAGTATCTGCCACTGAAAGGCACATTTCCATATTTAATTTGAGGCTTTATTTCAATAGAAAACAGGTTCTCAAAGTGCAAGGGCAAATTGAATCTACTAGACTGTCACATCAGGAGTGTGATGTCTAATTTGACTGAAATGGGATGTAGCTTTACAGGATTACATGTGTTTTTGTCCTGAATGTGATGATGACCAATCTTCGAATCAGATGTATGTACATCACCTACACATCACGTAGCACTCAGAATAAGCAGTTTTCTTTATGTTGAAGCAACGAGTGCCCTTCATACTTGTCACGCACAAAGTATTCATTATATCTCCCTCCACATTGTTACGCAATCTCAAGCACTGCATGACACCAGTTTGTTTTTCTTACAAAAGAGTTGAGGCCCTTTGACACACCCTTTTATTATCTTGCGATATCCTTTTATATTCATTTTTTAGACATGTTTTTCCCCTTGTGTTAGTAGGACAAGCCAGCGAGCTACCTTTCAATAGGACTGTGTCTGATGAACAGGTGGTGTTTATGCTTGTTGCCTGTTCTTCCTCCGCCTCTCAGAGGAAAGACTTCAAAGGGAATAGCAGGTCATGTGTACCCGGCACCAAGTGTGCCAGAGGGACCCGTTGGCTTGTGTCTGTGTGTGTACATCTGCATGTAGCCCCCCCCCCACCACCAAGCCCACCATCCTCCAAACCCTGAAGGCAACCCCTTTATGCCACCCCCAAGTCTGCTCTTCCCCAGCACTCCCTTCCGCCAACCAAATTATGATATCAAAAGCCCACTTCCGCTTAGTGGATGTGCCCGGCCCAGTACATTAACATTTGGTCATTTAGCAGACGCTCTTATCCAGAGCGACTTTCAGTAAGTACAGGGACATACCCTTTAGGCAAAGGGGGTGAAGTGCCTTGCCCAAGGACACAACTTCATTTCGCACGGCCAGGAATTGCACCGGCAACCTTATGATTAATAGCCCGATTCTCTAACCGCTCAGCCATCTGACCCCCCCAGTAAACAGGTCTGCACAGCAGACTGGCACGACGGCCATCTAGAAAGACTGGCATGGAACTGAGGAGCAGATTTGTTCATGGAAAGAATATCATTCACTTTGTAAACCTTAGTCATGATTCAAAATGACTGGTTTGATACATTTCTGTCTCAATAGATGTGTTTTTCTAATCAAATATGATTTCAGACTAACCCTTGAAGCATTTGACGACTTAGTCACTTTTGTAAGCTAAATACCGAAGTCTGATATCCTCACTGTTCCTCACACAGAAAGACAGATAGAGAGGGAAGAAGACAGAGAAGGAGAGGAGGGTAATTCCAGTCCAAGATGGCCGTGGGCTGTGGCAGCTCCTCTGCATGTCTCCTCGTGTCCGAGGTGATTGATTGAAGTAATTACATGAAAGGAGAGACTCCTAACCTGGGTCTTCCAGGAGTGAATTTAGCCCAGTGATGACAGATTGCTGCATTATGCCACCAGAATATCCAGACCTGATTAGGCAAGGTAGCAGTTGTGGATGTTACAAGGAAACTCCTGCAAATGGGATTATGTAATCCACCGATGGATGATGTGCACTGCATGAAACAATATGGTTGCATGAAATCTAAATTATCCTCTTCTCTTCTCCCTATATATGAACTATTTTCTGAACTCAGAAACAGTAAATCCAATGATTAGTAAAGGTTTCTATTGCTATTGTATCTTGTCGTCCCGTCAAAGGTTAAATGTAATATAGGGTATATATGTGCACATAACTATATATAAATATATATATTATATGTGTGTACATATGCAGTTAGCATTCACCATTAGGTTAGCTCCTTTATCCCTGTCCGTCTTATCACAGCCTGCTCTTCCAGGCCCCTGCCTCCCCACGGTCCCCCGTACGTTTCATTCTCCAGGCCGTCATCCAGGCTCTAATCACCGGGCCACAGACGCATCTCTAAGGACCTTTTCCCCTTCTGCAGTCTGAGGCGTGAAGAAGGGAAATGGGCTGGCAGGGGTGCACGAACAGGCTGGCGGGGGTGTACGAACAGGCTGGCAGGGGCTCTCTGTTTGTGGGGGGAGACCCGGAGGAAGCAGCAAGGGGGTTGGGGGAAGCTCTATGTGTTGTGATGCGCTAGAGGAGCTAGGGCGCTACCTGTGAGAGAGGTCCTGGGTGTGGAGGATCTGAAATGAGGAGGATCTGAAATGAGGAGGATCTGAAATGAAGAGGATCTGAAATGAGGAGGATCTGAAATGAGGAGGATCTGAAATGAGGAGGTTCTGAAATGAGGAGGATCTGAAATGAGGAGGATCTGAAATGAGGAGGATCTGAAATGAGGAGGATCTGAAATGAGGAGGATCTGAAATGAGGAGGATCTGAAATGAGGAGGATCTGAAATGAGGAGGATCTGAAATGAGGAGGATCTGAAATGAGGAGGATCTGAAATGAGGAGGATCTGAAATGAGGAGGTTCTGAAATGAGGAGGATCTGAAGTGAGGAGGATCTGAAGTGAGGAGGATCTGAAGTGAGGAGGATCTGATGAGGAGTGAGGAGGCCTGTCTTGGGAGCATCAAGAAAAACCATCACAAACACAAAATAAGCTCTTCTTATAAAGCCCAGGTGTTCCTGACCATGTTATATTGGTTGAGTACAAATGTGGAAAATCGTAAAATTGTGGTTGTTTCTGTGCCTTAAACTTGGGGGCGAAACCGTCTGCACAACCAGGGGACAGGTAGACTGACTTCCATATGGCAGCTTTAGTTTTCTGTCTTGTGAGTTATGTGATATGTGTGTCTGGGTGTCAGCCCTAAGGGTGAGTCGTGAAATTAACTTATGTTGAGTGTTTAGAAAAGAGGAGAACAGGTCTACATTGAACGAGATTTTGTTTGATTGACTTCCTTTGGGCTATGTTTGTTTTCTTGATTCTGGACTCCATTGTGAGCTAGCATACTGTCATTCAACTATTTAATGATGTAGAAATCCTTGTGTGGAAGTATTAACTTGACTGAGATGAGACTGAACAAATGGACACGAGTAATAAAATATATACACTCTGGTAAGCCCTCCCTACATGGAACCCCTTGAGTCAAGCCAAAACCGCAACAAAATAGTGTGTGACACTTTACGTCCTACACAAATTGTAATTTAAAGCAGTTATGGACGGTTGCTGAACTGACATCAGGAGCTGTATAGGCTTCATATTTTAGCATCGACGTGCTCCCTTAAAGGCTCCAGGGGCCCCTTCTCCAGAAAACACCCAAATTGCAGTAAGCTTCCTCCTGCACCAACGCTCATCCTTTGTTCTCCTCTGAAATAATCTCATCTCTCTGTCTATGTCTGTATGCTGAGTGTTCTTTGTAGTGTCGAGCGCTAGTAGCGAGATCTCGAGAGCGATCGATAGACTCTAGACGATCTCGCTCTATCGCTCTCTCTCTCTCTCTATCGCTCTATCTCTCTCTCTCTCTATCTCTCTCTCTCCTCTCTCTCTCTCTCTCTCTCTCTCTCTCTCTCCATTTCCCACTTTTCCTTTCTCTCCCTGTCTCTTTATCTTTGGAAATACCTGTTTTTCTCTGCTCATCGTATTCTCTCTCAGCCTCTGTCTTTATGACTGGCACCCGCCCGTCTACAAGAATGGCAAATCCCTCTTGGATTTCTTGTGGGGAGGGGGTATCACCATGGAGACGGTGCTCCGCCACACGTGCCTATAGATCCTGCTGGATGGGAGCACAGCGAGAGGTGCACCGCCAGCACCTCCACTGTAGAAAGAGAGACAGAGAGCGGTATAGAGAGGGTGGGGGTGGACAGGGGGGCTGAACCTAGAGAGAGAACGGGTGAGAGGACAAGTGAGGGCAAGTGTCTCGGGAGCAGACAGAGAGGAAGAGAGAGCGAGGGAAACAGCGTGAGAGAGAGAGAGAGTAAGAGCATTGTGAGAGAGAGGGAGAACAAGAAATGTGGCGGGGTGGTGGGGGGCGCCGAATTAAGCAGGAGGCAGCCATCTCTGTGTCAGGCAGACAAATAGCGTATGATGCTAATGACTGGCTAAAGCTTTAGCCCCCGCTGTGAACAACCATTAATATGACTGCTAATGAACCCGACGTAGCCACCGCTGTCACGTCCCCAAACCTCCCTCAACTGTCGAGCAACATTAGCCACATAGGGAGCTCCTCTTCATACCTCGGGAAGCTTTCTTACCCCGGCTGCACCCCTCCCCAAACGGCCTTTTTCTCCTCAACATTCGCAGAATGCTATTTCAGCACGAGCTGACCACTTGTTCCCCTTTAATTGAAGGCTTTCGATTGAGGCTCCTTGTTATTTTGAGGATGCCCACTCCATAGAAATATCAAGTGGCCTTTTTGTGATACAAGGGGCTGTTTTGGTATGATTGCTACCTCTCATGGGGCACATTTTTCTGCGAGGACACCAGGAAAGTAAATGAGCTGAAAGATTGTACAGCCGCTTGGGCAGTTTTTATTTCTTGTCATCTCGTTCTACACACAATGCCCGCAGTATTACTTTTATTTAAATGGAGTTTAATTAACTGTGGAATTTTGATTGCAGGCCACACTGAGCTATGTAGAGGCGTTAGCTGTGCTACACAGCACCAAGGTCATGTTGTGACAAAGCCTGGAACTTCCTGTGGTGCTTAGTCACCATCATGCTTCAAGGCGTCAGGGTATGGACGAGCACATCAACATCAAACTCACAACTCAGGTGACAGGAGGTCACAGGGTTCTTTCGTCCCATGTTTTGATGCCACATTAATGAACAAATAGGTTTTGACATATTATGCACATACAGTTTTTAATGTTAATGAAAGTTGAACAACTTGCAACGAATATAACAACAGTGTAACACTTTGCTATTTGCTATTGTACATCAAGAGGTGCTACTAAAAGGTTTCGGTACTTTGTCACAGAACTGACAGAGTACCTTGCTGTAAACCACTCAATCGGAGATAGAGGAAGGAATGGAGATGTAGAGTGAAGGTTCCATTTTGACAGTGCACAAACTCCTCTTTATCTTACTTTCTCCTTTCCCACCTATGCCTCAGGTCCACCAAGCTCCCCTCTCTTAGTCAACCACCCTCCATCCTCATCATCACCCACCCTTCTCCCCCATCACCCACCCTTCTCCCCCATCACCCACCCTCCTCCCCCATCACCCGCCCTCCTCACCCCAACCCCCAACACCCACCCTCCTCCTCTATCACCCACCCTCCTCCCCCATCACCCACCCTCCTCCCCCATCACCCACCCTCCTCCCTTATCACCCACCCTCCTCCCCCATCACCCACCCTCCTCCCCTATCACCCACCTGCCAGCCTGCTGAACATAACTTGCTGGGATCAGCCTCTGATTTATTTTTGAGGTGTTCTGGAACAAGGTCCCCCTAGATGAGTGACATTTTAATGTGCTTTTGAGATGTTTGGTCACAAGCACTATTGATCACGGAGCTCTAGTGAACACCCCAACCAGCCCCCCTTCCAACCCCCAGATCCCCACCCAGGAGACAGGGCCTGCTGTCAGGCAGGGAATGAGTTTCCTTGTGCGGGGGTTTAGATTAATGAAATGAGGCCCCTAGTTCTTGGTGCAGGGCTCAGCCTATTAAGTAATCCCTTGGTCTGGTGAGATTGAGACTGCCAGTCAGGTCTGCCGGTCTGTCTCTGACCAACTGACTGATTGAAGGGTGGACGCCTGGGAGATTTTAGGGGGCGTGGGCATGTGTATGTGTGGAGGATATTTTGTGTCGAGTGGAGAGAGGGAGTGTGGTTTGGAATAGAGATTGTGTGTATGTGTGTGGAAGAGGGAAATGGAGATTGGAAGAGGACAGAAAGGGTATTAGGTATGTGCTGGGAGGGACAAAACAGAGAGGAAAAGTGGTTTTGTCATTTGCTGTTATTTAAAATAAAACATTCGTATGAAAACATGTTTTTGTCATGATCATATCCTCAGGGGGCAGTCATATTTCTAAGTATTCCTCTGAGGCAATACACCTACACCAACACTGATTGCTGCTTAAGTCTTCCTAATCTTTAAAGAATATATGACTTAAAGGTCATGTATTTATTCACGTTAGCACATACTCCAGGAACAGAGGGGGAAGGGTAAACATTTGGAGATTGTAAAATAGGAATCATTTCACAGATGAATGGTCAGTGACTAAGCGTACCAAAGTCTGTTTGACTTGCTTTCACAATGATATGGACAAGGGATTTCGCCTGGTACCCCGACATACGCTCGCACATCATTTACTTGGCCCCGCGTGGGTGTATTTGACAGCCGAATTGGGCTAACACACACACACACCTGTCATACTAACGCACACGCTCTCCCCCACACAGACACAGTTCAATAGCAGATCCAGACTCCCCAAGGTTTGATGAGTGAAATGAATTAAGCCTCTGTGATCAATAGCCTGAGCGAATACACAGATTATCAGATTTGAATCTGTCCCTCAGCTGTCAAGGGGGATACATTTAAACCTGGGGCCCTCGGCAAATTTCAATTCATACCACAGTTTATGTTCTTCTCCGAAAGTCACATTCTACAGTTACATAGTATCTCTTCGTTAGCAGTTCATGTAGAGATATCAAATGTAATATCAGTTCTTATCAGATGTAATTTTTGGACATTGTTTTTATTTAGGTATACGTTTCACTCTACTTTCCATCGTGTATAATTTGTACCTCATTGGCTAATGAAAATTAAAATGGCATTTTTCTTGAACTCGTCAGTATGAACGTTTCCGATGAATACAGTAATGCATGTAAAAGTACACATTACTAATACATTGTTAGGATTAGTGTATATAAAAACATTGAAATAGGTGTATATTTTAAAAGCCATGGCTTCATGTAATGTTTCATTGTTTAATATCCATGAAGACAGCAATTATTAGGGCATTGAAAGTAACTTTAACTGAATCATTTTCTCATTAAAGCCAGAGTAACTATATAAGACATGGTCTCTTAAATTGACTAGCAGTTTTTGGAAGCTGTTTTCTTTTTTAGTTAAACGCTACTCCACATTTTTTTCAGTGTATGTCACACATTTCTTTATCGTAACATCATAATTGAGGTTTTATTTGCTATGAAATAAACAAACTGAAATGTACTATCCTATAAGTGTTCTACTGCTCTTTAGCTGGTTTACGTATGTATGACTTCAGCAAGTATGCTAGAATGGGGAAGTCAGGTGAGACAAAGCACTGCTAATACCTGGTGGCTAACAACTAACTGCTCCTATCTTCTCTCTACCCTGCAGTGTGTACGGTTGCCCACTGGCTAAGAAAAGGAAAATACTGGACAGACAGACCCTCGAGTCTACACCCAAGAGGAAGAACTTCATAGCCCACATGGAGAACTCTACTATGGAGGAGTGCTACGAGTCCGACGGCAACGAGGACATGGACGACAGGGCGGAGCTGGAGGTGGAAGATGAGGTGGAAGGGGGAGATGTGGCAGAGGAGGAGGAAGAGGAGGGGGAGGAGGAGGGCTACTCTGAGGACAATGGGGAGCACATGGAGCCGGAAGACGGAGAGGTGGAGGGGGAAGAGGATGTGGAACTGGAGCAAGAGGAAGAGGAGGGAGTTATGGACGGGATCAATGAAGGGGAAGTCGAGGAAGAAGACGAAGAAGAGGTGGAGTATGAAGATGAGGACGACGAGCAGAGCCAAGATCAAGGTGACCATTTCTTTGTTGCACTAATTGCAAATTTCCTCTCCAGGATTGCATTTCTCACCAGTTCAGTGGACCTTAAATAGTTGACGTTGGTCGTTGAGTTGAGCTAAGTAGAGCTTATAATACTGGGTTGTAGCCTGCATTCACCAGACTTGATCTGCAAATGCCTGTTAATCTGAAACCTCTTAGTTCATATTTAATTTCCAAGGGGCGTTTTCAATGGGTGCTAACCAAAATGACTCTGTACGCAATTTGATAGATACAACCAATTTATTATTATTATTTATTATATTTATTTATTTTTAAATCTAAAAAGCAGCAGCTAATATATTTTCTTGTCGAGGGTTGTCAAAGTCCACGAGGTCATCACCTGTCGGGATATAGAAGAAGTTGGCAACAAGATATTCACACAGTTGACAGAGTCCAGCTCTCACCTTAGACACTATATGCTAGAACTTCCTCCCTGAGTGTTCTCAGGTCTTTTATGTCCACTTTCTTCCCAATCAGCTGATTGTCAGCAGCTGCCGCCCTTAACAGCCGACTGGGAGGCAGTCTATGATGCGCCCTCTAGTCTGTCTCTGGTGCAGTCCGTGGTGCTGAAGGCCTGCTTGTGGGTTGTAACAAGTGGTTGTTTTAAACCCACCTCATATTAGATCAATAGTTGTGATTGGCCTGGCACTTTTCAGGCCAGGGTGGTAATCTGTTTGAATGTAAGGGTAGCCAAAACGATCTGCCACTGCAAATAAAACATGAGGCTAACTGGGTTGCACTATATCTTCAGCAGGTTTCAACAAGTTCAATTTCAGACTTTTTAAGACCATTATGAATCCATTTTAAGATCTATTCCACTTCCTTACTGGCAAACTAAGTATGAAGGATATCTATCTATACTATAATGCATGGAGTAATGTGTGTGTGCGCATGCACAAGTTTAATAGTGGGTTTTTCAATGCATCACGCATGCGATACAAAAAATACAAGGCTATTTTACAGCACTGCATAGCACATCCCAGTTTTGTAAACAAATACAAAACATAGGCCTACATTTTCTCCTAGTTTTTATTACCGACAATCTATTTTCTGCTCGCCAGCGTCTCGTCTTAATCATGGAAAAAGGTTTTCGTCATGTTTTTTGTTAAAATAAAATGTAATTAAATAAAATTACACTTCTGCCTGACTGTCCGATGACAGAGAGCAAAATTGTCCTGAGACTGGCACAAGTGTGAAAGGAAAAAGAAGAGTATTAACAAAACCAAGTACCCACAAAGTTAGCTAATCGAAGACATTATACGATTTACATAAATCTTTCCATCCTAGGTAAAGTTAGCATTCAGCAATTAATTCTAGCTAGAGATAACTAACTCTGCTGGCTAATGCTAACTAACACATTTAGCATTGGAAACTTGTTTCAACTAAAGTACACATGGTGGGGGAATGAAGCCCAAGAGAGCTAATGTTGTGGGGGGGGGAGGGGGGGCAGCCACAAGTTGTGGAGGAAAGAGCCATGGACAGGAGGAGTGAAAGAGGTGAACAAGGACCAATCACAAGATATGGAAGAGGTCCCTCTTCAACCACAGAAGACAAAGATCCCAGTCAAACACTCCCCAAAGAAATTATGTAAGTCATTTTTGTTTAACTACTTTCACCAGCAGGGCTTGGAGTTAAAACCTGTCAGCAGCCCAGTTCATAAATAAATTGCCAGCAGCGTACATTTTGGCACTGCTGTTAAATGTGGCAATTGTGCTAGCCATTTTGGCAGAAGATAGCCAGCCTGAGTTTAATCCCGTTTTTTTTATTGAGATTTGGCTGATTGTCAGCCCTAGTAATTATGCTACTTGTTTAGTCCAGTCCAGATAAAACATAAATACATTTGAGTTTATTGTATTACACTTTATAACAGCCTGTTACCCTCTTAATGCACAGTTGTCAACCTGACTTGTATGCAGCAAGGATTATTCTTTGAATGCTAGATTTAATAAATGCTGAATTTATATTGAAAAAGGTAACATTTCAGATTTTTGAACTTTGATGACTTATACACCTCTCTGTTTGTCCACCCCTCCCCACCCCCTTCTCAAAGACTCTAGAAAGATAACTTGGGTTCCTTTATCCACCTCAACATGTCCTGTCGCCTCGTATTTCTTCTCAGACTTTATCACCTCATCATCTTCAGAAGAAAAGAATAAGAAGAAAAAGCAGATGAAGACCAAGAAGTACATGAAACATACTGATTCACAAAGCCGTTCAAGAAGTAAGCACAGGCATTGATTATCTTTGTGATCAGATAATTTCTTACAATAAAGTGTTCCATTACTGTGAAATAGAAATATTTGCCCATTAGGGAGCTAGGGTTATCTGCCAGTACTACCCATAGGTTGCCAAATCTAGAATGCATAGCTGGAAAGAAATTCAGACAATTATGTATTTCTTTTATTTTTTGACAAGTGACCACAGCGGATGGTGTCATCTGCCGCTACAAGAATGCCCTGAGGAGATTCAACCAGGTTGTATCCATGAAAACAGCCTTCGTCAAGGTTAACATTGACCGCAACACAATTGCGAGAACAGCTGTAATTGCTATGTCCAGACACCTTCAAGGAGCGGCTCCTCAAAGACGGAAGATAACGAGATGATCTTCCAGTTTGCGGAGCGCTGATGGAGTGCTATAACAAAGGGGATAGTTGAAACGAAGTGGAATGAAAAAAAGTGGAATACTCCTCCCAATAATGTATAAGTACACTTCACGTGGAAGGACCTTGTTGTTTTCCCCGAGAGTACAAAATGTACATGCTAAGACAGTCAGAACCCTCCGTTTGAGGAATCTGAATGGTCATTGTTTTTTTTGTGTGTTTTTTTTCATGTTTGAAATGTATGGCCAATAAAAATAAGAAAAAATCAGCATGTCTTTTATTTCTACGGTATTCAAAAGCATTTGATTGTGAAGTAAAGCTTAATTACATTTTAATGAGTTGTCAAACTTGCCCCCCTGTAATTGTAGGCAAGGAACATATTAATGACACAGCTATAATGGTCTCAAGACAACCAATGTCAAAACTAAATGGACTGCATTTATATAACCCTTGTCTACCTTAGCGGCGCTCAAAGCACTCTCATTGACCTATTCAATCACACGCCAACCATCAGGAGCAACTTGAGTGGGGGGGGTGGGGGGGGGTTTCAGTGTCTAGCTCAAGGACACTTTGATACATGACCAAGAAGAGTCAGGGATTGAACCACCAACCTTGTGATTAGTGTTCACCCCCTCTACCCCCCTGAGCCACGGCCGCCCCGTATAACACTGTCATGTCAGGCTCATGCACCCCACACCAAATACAGTGTTCATAAATACTGTATAAAAACTGAATGTATGCATCGCTGTATCAAATGTTGGATGGAGAAATATAATTTGTAATGTGCATATAGTTATAGAATGTCTATAGTTAGGGAATTCTTTCTTTGCCTAGATTCATGAACTTCATCGTGTTAGATTTGTATTTGACTCCTTCCATCCATTTTGGATGTAACATTGCTGTGCTGACAACAGTAATAAAAGGTTTACCTCTTACCCTTTATCTCTCAATCTCCCTCTCTTTAGCACTTTTAATTTCTGAAGTAATAGGCCTTAAAATAAATCTTCAGATTATCATTCCCAGTGCATTCCACAAAGACAGTGCTATAGGGCTATAGGCAGATTCCAATCTTTCAAAATGTAATAGAGGTGGCATTGTGATGACTTCCGTGTTCCTCAATGCCATGCACATTGCTACATCACTAATCCAAAGCCAATTCAGAGCAGTGCATCTCTCGTTTCTCCTTCTTCAATCTGTTTCGCTTCCCTATCCCTTTTGTGTACATTGATTGCTCTTCAAATTGCTTTCCTGAACCACGTTTCCAACCATCACAAATTTAACTGCGGTGCTGTACGGTCACTGTTGGAGGGCTTCAAAATGTGTGCTTGGCCATTCATGACTGGGGGTTACTTCTTGGTCCATGGTCAACACCCAAAATCTCTTGATTTTGTTACTCTCATTAGACTAGATGAATGTGTGTGTGTGTGTTCTGCCTGCATGTCAGTGCATTTGTGTGTCTAATATCGATACTTTTAAATAGCTGTATTGTATTACTACTCTACATATGTACAGTATGGCCACATGTGCACATATATATATTTAAGCGTCACTTTTTTGATAATCTGGGTATGTGTGTGTGGTGTGTCAAGGAGTCTTTCAACCGGTGATAATCAATACTTCATCACGGCAGATTACACCTCAGTGGTGTTTTGTCAGGTGATTTTCTCGCTCCTTCTAGAAATCAAAGTCACATTTATTATTGCAATGCAGGCATATGGGTTATTCTCTGCTGGGGTGTAGTGGCACACGTGACACCACATGTGAGGGATGTGCTGTTGACAGGATGAGGCAAAAATGTGAGAGGGGCAATTGGAGTATCTCCAGAGAGTGGGTGCAATTACTGACAGAATAGGTTCAGTCACCTTTTGCGTCCTGTCAGAATCAATTAAGCATTTAAAATCATTCTAAAGAGTCTGTTGATTTGGAAAAGAAACGCACAGAAAAATTGTGAATGGTGAGAAGCAGGGGTTCGTTTTATTTTGTGAATGTACTGGCACATTTTACAATTACAACAGACCTGAGAGACAGCTACTATCTAGTCAAAGCGTCTTCCTATTCAAGGGTATTCCTGCTACACTTAAAGACCTTTTTGGAATCTCTTTCATTTCTCTGTCCAGGATTGCTCACACTCCTCTTCTTTGATTGCAGCTACTCACCAAATATATCAATGTAGTTGTAGAGGTTGTGTTGAGATTCTTGAGATTGACCTTCCATCTGCAAGTTTCTCAAACCCCAATATTTGACTTCCTTCGCTGATTCACTATTCAGTGCACAAGCTGCGGTTAAGACCCTCAAAGTATATTATTAAGGGATGCAAAGAGTTTCTTATCCAATTTAGACGAGACAAGCCCAGAAATCGGATTTGCCAGTCAAGTAGAATGGCAGAAATGAAATTACAAAGCCTTTTGTTCCCCCCCCCCTGACAGAGGACGATAGGATGAGTGACGGCAGCGATGAAGGTGACAGCAGAGGTAGTGGCCGTCCCCTATCTGGGCACCAGACGCTGACGGGGGAGAAGAACGACCACAACAACGAGGAGTACGAGAACTACGACGAGCTGGTGGCCAAGTCGCTGCTGAACCTGGGCAAGATCGCCGAGGACGCCGCCTACCGCGCCATGACCGAGTCCGAGATGAACAGCAACGCCTCCGACAGCGCCGCCGAGGAAGAGGAGGACGAGGAGGAAGACGAGGAGGACGAGGAGGAGGAAGGCGACGGGAGCGCCTCGCGGAAAGGTGAGCTCACGCTCGACGTGGACAGCGACGTGGTGAGGGAGACCGTGGACTCGCTCAAACTGTTGGCGCAAGGCCACGGAGCGGTACTGTCCGACAACCTGGACGGACAAGGTTACGAGGACGGTACGGCGGAGAACGGCAGAGTTAACGGTAACGAGTGTGCCCGTAACGGTGGGATGGGACAGAACGGGGGCAACGGCAAGGGCTCCGGTTATGGACAGCTTGTCGACGAGAGCGACGAGGAGGTTTGCCTCAGCAGTCTGGAGTGTCTTCGGAACCAGTGCTTTGACCTGGCGCGCAAACTTAGCGAGACGAAGCCCGCAGATCGCTCCGGGGCTCCCCAGCCGAACCACCCGGGAGGCGGGGAAGGCCAGCCGCATGGACACCACCAGAGCTACGGAGACTTCCAGCAGAGCCAGGAGGAAAGGCGGACGCTGGAGAGGAACTACTCGGACATGGTCAACCTGATGAAGCTGGAGGAGCAGCTGAGCCCGCGCTCCAAGGCCTTCTCCAGTTGTTCCCACGACGACCGCTACCACATCCACGACCACGACGAGGACACCACCTCGGTGACGTCCGACCGCTCGGAGGAGGTGTTCGACATGACCAAGGGCAACCTTTCCCTCCTGGAGAAAGCCATAGCGCTGGAGTCAGAGCGCGCCAAGGCCATGCGGGACAAGATGGCCGCCGACGCGGCGAGAAGAGACGGGGTGAGGTATCACCACGAGCAACACGGGTCACGGCATGGATACGGCGAGGAGAGAAAAGCGCGGTTTCTCGATGGCTTGAAGAAGCCCTACTACCACAAAGGTAAGACGCACATAAACTCATCTCATGCAACAGCTGACAACAAGTCAGTGACAAGCGACTCGATGCAGGTGAAATACACATTGTTTTGATCAGGTCTTGGCTTTCCATATCCCCTCTGTGGGGAGACAGACAGCCGTCTTGCATGCTGGGAAACCTCGCCATGACCCCGGGACAAGCTTTCTCAACCAATTTGGAAATTCACATCTCTGCAGTGGCGGGAACAGCAGCAGCAGCAGCAGCTTATGTTGTTAAAATGGGCCAGCATGGCAACATCTGAGGGTAGGCTTGTCAGGCATAAGTAATGGCAATCTGCACGGCCCGTTAGGACTGCAAATCTCATCCCTGCCCATGGAGCCTAGGCTAAAGCTGCCTATTTTTAAACTGGCAGAAGGACTCTGGAAGGGGGACGTCTACCAAATAGGGACCCCAGTGCCTCTGGAATGGAACCACACAGTAATGGATGGCTCCAATAAAGGGTGAGGTGGGGTCATTGTTTTTCGGGATCGTTCATTTTGCCGAATGTAGGGCAAATGGACAATCGTTCTGGTCATTATATTCCTAGACATACGCAAACAGGCACATTTGGGAACATGCATTGAGTTATGTTCGTATCTACATCATACACCAAGAAACAAGTTTGACCTACTGGCCATATATCACAATGTTGGCCTAAGAGGTCAGCAAAGTGACATTTGCAATAGCCAACTCTACTTATAGTCCTTCATTTCCTCTATGAGTCACACCAAGTCTATTATAGTCACCGTTCTCTACGAGACATTTTATAGACACTCTGGGAAGATGTCAGATAAGAGCAACAAATAGGAACATCCCATAATCACAGCAGGTTCATTTGACACCTAAAAGGCTACACAGAAGCTGATTCAACGAGCACTCCATGGTCCCTCTGTGTGTCGCGCTAATGTCAGTATAATGAGGAGATACAAGGCGGTCGCACCACAATAACATCTCTCTCCCCAGGCGAGATAGTGGCTGACACTCGTTGACCGTGGTTCTTGTCTGTGATTATTTTCTTATAAGTGAGGAAGTGGTTGTTTTTAGAGAGGGAAGAGCCTCGCAGCCTGAGAATAGCACGAGTGGATATTGAACAGTATCAGAATGACCGATAACGAACGACAAGCCCACTGACTGCACATTAATTATCTGGAGATGGGATGGGGAAGGCGGCCATTTGCTATGCAAAGCGTGGCCTGTCTTCGGCCACGATCGATATCCTCTACTTTCTAATATGCATTCCGCATGGCTGCCCCAGTCACTGTGCCACGAGGCTGCGATAGCCAAAGGTGAAGGTATACCGGTGTGTGTGTTCATGTATGCATGCTTACATATGTGTGTGCATGCACTTACATGACTGTGTCATGTGTGTGTGTGTGCGTGTGTGCGTGCGTGTGACCGCATCTTCTTATTGGAAACTATGCTACATGAAGCTAAGGGCACGGATTTAATCATGCTCTTTTATTACTTCACCTTCCTTGTCAGTGTGAAAATTCAGCCCGGCACTTTATATATCTGTGCCGCACAGCCAGTCACATAGTGCCAACGCCGTGTGCATCGTCATGACATCCACAGAGAGAGGTCACGTATGAGAGGAGAGTGAGGTGCTCATTCTGTTGTCATGAAGTATCAGTTGTATCTCTCTCTCCTGCTCACTCTGTGTTATCCCCCTCTCTTTGTTCTTCTCTTATTCCTCCCTCTTTCATACTGTCCTCTTCCCTCTCTACCTCCCTCGGTTCAGGTTTATTTCAGTTCTCCAGTTCGGTTGAGGTAGAGCGACTAGGTTACAGCAGCCTTTAAAACTTTAATTTGCGGTCTGTCTTTCTCCTGGCTCTGTCTGAGAGCACCTCTCTCCTCTCTCATCTCTGCTCTCTCTGTCTCTCTCGATCTCTCTATCGTGATCATCGTCTCTCTCTACTCTTTCTATTTCTCTCTCTCTCTCGTCTCTCTCTCTGTCTCTCTCTCTCTCTTCCTCTCTCTCTCTCTTCTCTCTTTCTCTTTCTCTCTCTCTCTCTCTCTCTCTCTCTCTCTCTCATCTCTCTCTCTCTCTCTCTCTCCGTCTCCCTTTCGTTCTCTCTCATTCTCTACTTGTGCGCCACCTGATATGACTTTGAAACCCCGCACAAACAGTATCCCAGCTATGCTGATAGATACTTCCACGGTAATAACTATCTGTAGGGATACCGAGGTAAACATATCATGAATCCAATTCTGATAACCTTCTAGAAGTGTCTTGAACCAGACAGGAAAGGTAGTGTTTTCCATAACTATCCATTTCTCAGTTGAGGTCTCAGTTGGCATGGGGTGGCATAGATGGTTATGGGTTGTAATAGTATCTGATCAGGATTTGGGTAAACTGCATAGCGAAGTTGAGTAATGGAAAGAAAATACTATCCTGTGTTTATGCATGTGTGTGTCCGTCCATCCAGATCCACACTAAACATGATCGAATGTATCTATCTATACCATTGGCTCTCAGTCGTTAGTGAGGTAATCCAGTCAGTTAAAACCCAATGTATCGAGGGTGTCTTGTGTCAGAGTGAAGTCATCCTGTTAATCCTTGATGGGTGGACAGTAATTGATTGAGAAACTTCCCATCACTTCGCAGGTAACATCTGCAGCTGCTTCATACAGCTTCATCCACGTCAAACAGGACTTAAAGTACAAGCTGTCAATCATTATGCCACTATCATATATCACCCTAACTATACGTGCCTGAACCGCATTAAACTATATTTGAGTGGGTGTGTTTGTGTGTGTGTGTGTGTGTGTGTGTGTGTGTCCACGCACGGACCTCCACAGATTCTTCCCGCTCCGAGAAGAAGGACAGCAGGTGCCCGACGCCAGGCTGTGACGGCACGGGTCACGTGACAGGCTTGTACCCTCACCACCGGAGTCTCTCCGGGTGC
Source organism: Mallotus villosus (assembly GCA_903064625.1). Taxonomy (NCBI): domain Eukaryota; kingdom Metazoa; phylum Chordata; class Actinopteri; order Osmeriformes; family Salangidae; genus Mallotus; species Mallotus villosus. The sequence continues at coordinate 246,173 of CAEFZP010002419.1, read as the reverse complement.
CCTCACAAAGACAGAGTACCGCCTGAAAGTAAGCATGGCCGAGGACCAGACACACACCTTCCAGTCGCGTAGCCTATTGACCTGCCCCCTCGCACCTTCTGATTTGTGTTGCCATAGAGGGGACTTGCATGCGCGCCCCCACAGTCTGGATGGTGTTTGCTGTGATTGTGACTTTGTGCTCGTTGTGGCTGCATTGCTTTTGTCAGGGCTGTAGCTGTACTCCCCGTGGAACTTCTGGCATGGGGTCATGGGTTTGTGTGTGCCTCTCTGTTCCTGATTGGCTACCCCAGAGTCTCATTTGATTAGGGGGAAACTTGGGGCTCGGTTCAATATATGAAGGTTAAGACAATCGATTGATTATCTGTGAGGTTTCTGTCAGTTCATTACTCATGAACAATGACATGGGGCTGGCTCTGACACACTGAACCATAGACCTGTTATTAAGTAGACTAAGCTCTATCGGTGCCTTCGCTTGAACTTAACGCATTCAGGTGGCTGGCAAGAGTAGGCCAATTAGGCTTCAATAAGGATTGTTCTTCTACATTGTTGATTGTCATTATGTAGAATTTAACTGGACTAAAGACATTTTTATTTCAATTTGTCATAACCTTCCTTATGTATCCTTACATGTTGAGTATATTCAATGACGCAAGTTATCTCTTTCGAAACATGACTTTGTATTTGGCTACTTGACCAAAGGCTGCTCTCTCCTCATTATCAAAAATTGAAAAACGCCCGGAGAGACTTTTTTCAGAGTGCTCCTCCTTTTCTGTGCGACCGATCGTTTTTCATTAACCGACAGTTAGAACGCCAAGTTATGACCTGTCATGAACCAGACAGCAATCAAAATAGAAGAGGGCTCTGATAATGGCACAACAATTTGTCAGCACAAGAGATAGGCTTATCAACTCAACCATCAAACTCCCTCCCCTCTCACTGATATGGAGCTGGATAAACTGTACAAATGTCTGCTGGCTTTAATGTACTCCTGCACATTTGGGATTCTAACACCAGGTTTGGATTCCTCTTTTGGTTTTTAATGTTTTTTAATGATTTAATATTCCTCTTCTATGTTTGTCATGTCAACGTTCTTGATAACATTTTAGAATCAGCACTATGTGGCATGACAAAACAACATTTAAATGTCCACTTGAGGTGTGAGGATGGTATAAACACCATCACACACACACACATCCACCTCCTCTGGTAATCCCTTATCTTGGTTTGGACGGCATGATGTGTCTACAGGTTTCTGGTCAAAACAAATGATAGATAGCCACCAAGTTGATCCTTTGTGTGGTCAGTAGCCCCATCCTTTCTCTCTCTTTCCAACAGGAAGTAGAGGCGTGATGTCACACATCACTCGAGCCTACAGGGCTGGCTCACAGCAATAGAAAGAAGCCCAACCAGATGAACACATTTTGTCTTGCTGAGTGGCCAATGTTTTATTAATGCGAGGAAGGTATTCACTTAATTCCACAAAGTGTGGTCGAGACTGTCTATATGATAAATTAATATTAAATTAGGTCTGGAATTCATTATGCCTTGTGATGTTTGCTCAATGTACTGCTTTTAGTCTAATTTCAAATATTGAATCGCTATCCCTACTGAGGATCTTAGTTGTTGACGTTCAACAAAGAGCTAGCTCTGTGCCCCAAGAACCTGAGTTTAGTGGGTAAGGGATTTTCCAAGTGTACAGTGAACCGGAGCCGATTCAAGGACGGAAACGTGTCCAGTCCCTTTTAGAAACGGTCACAGGTAAAGCTGTGATATACATTATGCAGGATCTCTTAGGTACGCACAGGTGACAGCCGCTGTCCAATTACCTCGACTGAGATCTAATTAGTCTGTCTAGGAGTGACGACGACAAGGGTCAGAGTTCAAACAGAGTGATAACGATGAAGCCCACTGCCAGGAGGTTGTCCCTCATGAAGGGCGTTATAGACAACCCATCCACAACACCCCTCCATGCTTTTCAATTGGGTCCTCCTAGAAAAACATTCCATCATTAATATAATTGGTAGGTGGCCGAAGGGGCTTGCCAAGACGGAGATGTTTTTAGTGATCAACTGTTTTGAAGGCGGCAGTTCTACTGCCAGAGCTGTTCTGTCCGTCTGGCATGATCGATTGTATCCAGGCATTTACGATGCACGCTTGTTCATTGTTGACTTTTGTGTTCTTTTGCACGCTCCCTGCTGCTTTCCCTTCCTCTATCCTTTTGTTCTACAAGTCTGAAATGACTTCCTTTTCTCCAACCCTGAGTACTGATTCTCAAAGAACTACACGAGGAATAATGGCTCAAATCTGTACCTTTACTGAGTACTGTACCTTTAAGACAAGTGTTTTTTCTGGGTGAAGGAAGGAGGTCAGTTCACATTGTAGGGGCATAGTCCTATTTGTGCTAATAATCAAACTGCCTTGTCACTAATGGAATTCAGGTCTGATTGTGGGGCTCCTAACCCCCCCTCCCCCTGTCTCTTGCTATCTCCTGTCTGTCTGTCAAGTTCTTGCTATGTATGAGAATGTTCTTAAGTGTCCTACGCCCGGCTGCACGGGACGCGGCCATGTCAATAGCAACAGGAACTCTCATAGAAGGTGAGTGTTTTAGTGGCCTTTTTGGAAACATCTGCGATGCATCCCCCTTTTTCTTTTGGTTAACAGTTTTTTTGGTTGGATTGAATGGCTGGTGTCCTATGGTACTTCTGTCTCTTTTTCTGGTCACACATGTTTTTTTGTTTTGTTTTTAATGTTAATATGAACGTACTTTTGAAAGCATTGATGTGATGGATGTTTTATGTTTCAAAGTCAACTCCATTTGATGCATCATCTATATGCACCATGGCATAGGAAGAAAAAAAGCACACCAATGTCAAAGATGCAAATCAAGTTGAGGTGCGATACTCCTTAAACACATCCCTTAAAAAGTGTTCAGAGCCGAGGTATGGCGACAAGCGGCAGGCTCGGTGAGTGGAACTAAAATAGCAGTTCGAAAGCCTTTGCTGTCAGACAGAGAGAGAGAGAGAGAGAGAGAGGTGACAGTGAGAGAGAAGTGTCGCCCCACAGCAGATGCTCTGGGAGGCCGGGGCGTAGCGGCAGCCATTAGCACCTCTCTGCCTCTCAGCCGGCGAGGGGGAGAGCAAGGCTACCGACCTGGGAAGACGGCAGCATCTCCGCGCCGTGCCCTACTCACACTCGCAACACAGATCGAGGCGCGCCCTCTTGTCTCAGACGCACACATGCCGAGATGCACACGCTCACCAGGACCTGTTTGCTTTCGCACACACGTGCACGCGTGCGACACAAGCGCACACACTCCCGCTGGCAGGTACTTAGACCTTGTGAACAGACTTCACACTCCACCTGCTCTGTCTTCCGGCCAGCGTCGAAGACACTCCACCGAGACCTGACCCCTTGCAACATTTGGGCAAATTAGGATTTGGAAAATTGCTAGGAAGTGTGAAATGAATTAGGAAATAGCAATATGTTCGTTAGGGTTTTAAAATGTTGCTGTCTAGCACTCTCTCAAACTATTATTGAGGAACTGGATGGGACATTTTTAGCTTAGAAGGTGTGCACATGTACTTTGTCCACGTATAAGTGTCTTTTCTGTAGCCACTAATCTACAAATAGACAAGCTGTCACCAATGGTATTGTTATTGAAAGATTGTGGAAATAAGTGATTGAAGGAACTTTGCTAATATATGATGACATCTTCAAGAAAAGGGCATTCAGACAGACAGACAGACAGACAGTTAGACAGACCATCCATCAATCCTGTTGTCTGTATGTTGACCAACCCACTCAGCCTTCTCTCACCTGTCCCTCTAGTTTATCAGGGTGTCCCATCGCTGCAGCGGAGAAGCTGGTCAAAGCGCAGGAGAAACATCAGGGTTGCGATGGCTCCAAGTCCAACCAGGCCTCTGACCGCGTACTAAGGTACTGTTCACTAGTGTTCACCAGTCAGTCCAGAAGTCATCTTCACTACTGTCAGGACCGATTAGAATGATTTAATATGGATTTGATTCAATGTCAAAGATGGCTAGCGTGTCCCATTTGTCTTGTACTGTAACAGAGACTGATCTGATTTGACCTTAGTCTTTCTTGAATCTACTTTAGGGATACACATTCAAGTAACGTTGATAGCGTTCGATAGTGTTAGCAAGTGGTTTTCCATGTTGTCTATTGATCTACTGGAAATAGTTTGGATGAGCAGTATACACATTGCTGTATCCATCCATATCCAATAAAAAGAAATTGGACTCATTCATCACGGTCAATATGTAATCATTTGCACAAACAGTTCCTCGATTATTATTATAACGCAACTATGTAGACGGCACAGGTATATGAAATATTTTTCTAATTAAACTGCAATAAAAATGCAGTATATTGCATTCCATTCATAAGAAATGAATAATGAGTAAGTTGATAAAAAATACATACATAAATCAACTACATTTATCATGAGCTGTGAGCTAGATATGAGTTTGGAATTGTTTTTAACTTGTAATGACGATTCCTAAAAGGCTAACCGATTGTAAAAGTAGGCCTACATGCTTTCTGTAAATGAAGCAATCTGACATGTCTGTATGTTACTGTAGTTCCATATTCCACAGAGGACTTTTATTTGTTTCATTGGAAAGAAATCCTCTGAAAGTTGACTTTTGCTCTGGGCAATGCCCTTCCTACTTTCTACCTCCCCCTCTTGTGCTCCACCCTCCTTTACCCCAACCCCCCGCCTCTCTATCCTCCCCCTGAGCGATGTTCAGTGCCTCTGTCCAACCTCCACCCCCTCGTGGTTTATTTTCCAGGCCTATGTGCTTTGTAAAACAGCTGGAAATCCCACAGTACGGTTACAAGAACAACGTCTCCACCAGCACGCCCCGCTCCAACCTGGCCAAGGAGCTGGAGAAGTACTCCAAGACCAGCTTCGACTACAGCGCCTTCGAAAACCACCACCACCACAGCGTCTTCGGCAAACGGGCCATCGCACCCAAGGTCCATTGCCGGGACACGTCTCCTAAAGGATATGATGGTATGGCTCTTCCTTTGAGGATGTATAGAATGAAGAAAAAGCCCCTACGATGTCTGCCACACTTCCTGTCAAATGCAATGAGGATGGTAACTGAAATCCCCAAATGACGACTTTGATCGAACGGTAGATAACGACTTCCTCGAAGCGCACCGCCGTCAATCCCAATGGCCGTAACTCTTTTTTATTCATGCGTCCCCGCAGCCAAGCGCTACTGCAAGAACTCCAGCTCTGCCAGCAGCACGCCCAGCACCTACGCCCCCAGCAGTAGCAGCAGTAGCCTGAGCTGTGGAGGAGGAGGAGGTGGTGGAGGAGGAGGAGGAGGAGGAGGAGGAGGAGGCAGCAGCGCCAGCAGCACCTGCAGCAAGAGCAGCTTCGACTACACCCACGACATCGAGGCTGCCCATATGGCCGCCACCGCCATCCTCAACCTGTCCACGCGCTGCCGGGAGATGCCCCACGGGCTGGGGGGAAAGAGCCAGGACCTGTGCTCACGGGTAGGTTATGTTCTGCTTCAATGTTTGTGTTCTCTCTGGAGTTCTGTAGGCTTATTTGTTCCAGAAGGCATTGGTGTGGCTGTTTGGTGTTCTCCAAGTTGGGTATAGTTGGAGGGAGTGGAGAGTTACTTCTCATTCAAAGGATACTTTAGGTTACATTTACATTCAGTCATTTAGCAGACGCTCTTATCCAGAGCCACTTACAGTATGTGCATTTAGTCATTTTACATTTAGTCATTTAACAGACGCTCTTATCCAGAGCGACTTACAGCAAGTACAGGGACATTCTCCCTGAGATGTTGGATTTACTCGGGTCTTCTACCCGGCCACAGTCACAACGACAACCAAACCTCTCAAGTCTCTCCCTCTGCATGTCGCCTGTCACATTGCCTAATGTGCACAGTCATGAGTGAGAATGATAGCCTCTCTTTAGCTTCTTCGTTAGAAAGATATCGGCAACTGCATTCGAAAGTAGACCCAAGCTCAGCAAACAACATTCCCCCCCCTCCCCCCTCGGGGGATCAGATACGGAGGACGACAGGACGGGGGAGGAGGCATCGTTGACACCGTGTGAGCCCAATATGTCATTTAAGGGAGATAAGGTGGCAGTATTATCAACGCGCAGACACCAACGCAGTAAATGTGCGGGGTGGGAGGGAGGGAGAAAGTGAGGTAGGGAGAGCGGGAGAGGGAGACAGGAAGCGCGGTGGAGGGCTAATGGAATCTCGGCACCGATGCAAAGAGAGGAGAGGAGCGAGAGAGAGCGAAAGAAACGAGAGAGAGGAAAAGAGGGGAATGAAGAAGGGAGAGCGGCGATGCAAAAGGAGAGGAGAAACAGACACAGAGATAAACCTAAACGTGGGAGTGTACACAACAAAGTGCAGGGGAGTGGAATGGAGAGACTGGGGATAAATAGCCCAAAGCAGTTCAGGACTTCCCCTCTTTTAAATCCATTTGTCATTCCCGGCGTCTCTCAGTCTGTCCGTCTGCTCCAGCCCAGACAGGCGGGGTGCTCCCAGGCAGAGGTAGAGAGGAGGCAGACGGGCCATATCAAAGTGATTTATCATCCCTCTTTTCATCGCAAAAAACACCGGAACCTTCGTCGTTTCCCCCTCGCCACGTTGGTGTGGTGCCGTCCCAGCTTGTCGACACGTCCACTGTCGTCGCCCCTCACAGCCGTATCATTCCGTTTGCAGGCAGGCAGTCAGGCAGACGTGAAAGAGAGAGAGGCAGAGACTGGGCACGGGAGAGCGAGAGACAGAGAGAGAGAGAGAGAGAGAGAGAGGAGAGAGAGAGAGAGAGAGAGAGAGAGAGACAGTCGTGGGTCTGGTTCTATTTTGGTTTTATTTCGAGAGGCGTGAGGAAGTAATGCATGGATGGAGCCCTCGCAGCCCTCATGCTGTGCCCTGGCCACTTCCTCCCAGTGTTGCCATAGTAACAGGTCAGGGGTCACCCCCGGGTCAGATGCAGAGTTGGTGGGTGTGTAATGAGAAGTGGAGGGAGAGGGCGCGTGCTACAATTGAACTTATTTGATGTGATGGAGTTGGTCATATGCATAGGATTGCATCATACTCTTAACATGGAGGGGTGGTCAGTCCTCCTTACACAGTGATGTATACACACACACACACATATATACATTTACATTTATTTCACCAACTTACTAAACTCTCTACATGCACGTACTTGAGCAGGCTCAGTGTGTACATTTCTACTCTTTCCATCTCTACCTCCCGTCTCGGACTCAAAAGTGATCGCTATCTCTTTGCATCGTCCTCCATCCCTCGTTCCCTCTCTCCCCGCAATCTCTCTGCTCGTCCTCCCTCCCTCGCCCCCCTCCTGTTTTCCTTTAAGCTTCTAGCCTAGCCTCAAAGGTTGTCATTAAAGGAGGAGGAAAGCAGCTTAGCGACAAAACCCCATGAAGAAGGGCATCTAAGTGTATGGCCCAGTGTGCCAGTGTCCGAGCCAGCGGGGGACGGACTGAGATCCTGATGTGCTTCACCCTGGCATCGCCTAGCACCGCGGTCATGCCAGATGAGCCAGTTACATTTCACTGAGTGACCGCCAACGAGGGGACAGGGATGGGGACAAGAGGGGTCTCTGTGTGTGAGTGTGTGTGTGTGTGTGTGTGTGTTTGTGTGCGTGTGTGTGGGTGTGTGTGGTGGTGTGTGTGTGTGTATGTGTGTGTGTGTGTGTGTGTGTGTGTGGGTGTGGGTGTGGGTGTGGGTGTGGGTGTGGGTGTGTGTGTGCGTGTGTGGGGGTGTGTGTATGTGTGCGTGTGTGTGTGTGTGTGCGTGTGTGTGTGTGTGTGTGTGTGTGAAAGAGAAAGACAGGGCTTTCACAGTCTACTCTTGAACAGTGCAACGTGAGATCATTTGCATCATTAGTTGTTGCCGTTGTTGGAGATACCTGTGTAGAGTATTTTCCAAATTCCACCCAAAATAACACTGTGTTGCCGGTTTGTTTTTCTTGCTTGTTTCTTTCTTGCTTATCTCCTCCAGTTCACAAACGACCGATGTGCTCAAGTGGCCAGTTAATAAGGTCTCATATCAGAAGGTGCTTGAAAAGGAATATACTTCCCAAAAAAGTTAAGTCAGTAGATATAAGAAGAAAAAAACACAATCGATGACGACCACGACAGTGGGCGAGGTTGTGGGTCGGTGCTCCTTCAGATCCCATCATCATTTGGTTCAAAGCCCTAAATCCAGCTGCCTCTTCTCCCATGAGACAATCTGCATCACGGATAAACGTGGTCCTCCTGTACCGTGGTCCGGTGGAGGCAGCACAGGAGGACCATCCGGTCGTCAGGGACGGTTGTCGGGTGGAATCACCATTAGAGAAAGGCTTTCCTTCACCCTCTAGAGGAGGATAAGGTGGAGCATGGAGTAGGAAGGAAAAAGGGTGGAGGAGAAGAGAAGGTGAGGGTTAGGGATGTTAAAAAGGTGCAAGGGTAGGGTAACTAAACAGACACCTTGTACGTACGTGCACACACTCGTCCACAAACCTGGCCCCCTAGGGTACATCATTCAGCAAATTAGCACCTGATGCTTAAAAAAAAGCGAACAAAAATACAAATCATGAAAGCTAAATATTTGTAAGGGAAGAATCCTATTTGAGTATTCAAGCATCCCCTGATTGAGTCTGGAGTTGTCCTAGTACACAGGATTCACTCTATTTTTGGTTGACTGGCGGTGGCAGCCCAACACACACTCTGCCCCTGCAGCTGCCCATCATTGCCCTCTCGTCAACCTCTAACCCTCACCCCTCAGTCCCTACCGATGTCCGTTCAGATCAGCCTCACACATACCCACACACGCACATACACACAAACACACACATAGATCAACACATAAATATGCGCATAAGTCTCTCTCTCTCTCTCTCTCTCTCTCTCTCTCTCTCTCTCTCACTCACTCACTCACTCACACAAACACACATATACACTTCCTAACACACACAAGCCGTAGAGTGTGGGGCACTCTGGGGCCCTACTGGATTTAGAGATGAGAAAAAATTGAAAGTGAAATAGGGTGAGAGCCCTTCAATCTCCTGAATTATTCAGACAACACACATTCAGGGTCGTGACAACCTGCACTGAACTCACCCTTTGCTACAGACAACAGGGTCTTTCCCGCTGGGGTCTCAAGTCTACAGCATGTCAGCATTCCGTAGACCCAATCAACTGTATCAAATCAAGTTCCCTCTCTTCTCCCCATTCTTCACACCTCTCACGTCCATCCCCGACCCTCCCTCCCCTCCAGAACCCCGACCGAGACGTGGACGAGAACGGAACGTTGGACCTGAGTGTGAGCAAGCGCCCGGGGGCCGTGGGGTCGGTGCTGACCCCTCTAGAACCCATGTCCCCTCAGAGACAGGCCATGATGGGGTCACGCTGCTACGGCCTGGCGGACGCAGACTGCTGGGACCTGCCCGTGGACTACACCAAGATCAAGCGCATCGACGACGACGACAAAGAGGTACCGGCGACAGCACTTCGAAACGGGGGTTGGCGGTTAGGGATGAGAAGGAGAAGGGGTGGCGCGGTGGAAGATGATTGGTGGGTGTGGAGATGATGGTCGTGGTGGGGATGGTGGAGGAGATGGTCGTGATGACAACACTGATGGTGTTGATGAGGATAATCATATGGGAAATTAAGCGTCTAATCTCCATTGAACTGCTATAATGACAGTAGATTCTACAGTACTATCCACAGATTAGACTGGGTCTGTGGTCTTGCCTTTGAGATTTGTATTTAAATCCAGACTGCCTTCCTTATCTGACTTGCAGGTGAATTTGGAATGATTGGAAGTAGGAGTTTAAGGAAATTAAAGCCTATTTGTATGCTATTTGCGCCAGCCTTTTCGAGCCAGAATATCTGCCTTCGTTTTTTGGATCATGCCCCTCTGCATTCTGCGTTTCTGTTTTTACCTCTGCTTCTCACCAAAATGAATTATGCAAAATAGCACCTTGGGAGGGAATCTAAATTGCTCATCTCATCAAATAACAGCTGGATATCAATGCTGATGGTGTGTGTATATGTGTGTGTGTGTGTGTGTGTGTGTGTTTATGTTTTTGCTTGTCTGTCTTGTCTGTCATTGTGCAATGCCTGTGAGTAGGCATTGCCAAGTGACCTAACCTGATGCTGCAGTTGATATCCAGCACGATGGGTAACGTGGGCTGTTTCTATAGGGGCCTTTACTGTACATACAGGCGGGAAACCACAGCACCCCGACAGGCTGCTTGCACTGCAGACAAAGCACCCCCCCGACCAGACAAGGTTACATGATGTACAACCTTACCACAGTCCCATCTGGTGGGCAATAGGTGTAACTGCAACGTGAAACTGCGCCAACTCCCAAATTCAGATTCCATTGTGTAGAGCACAGCAACAGAGATAAGTGGGTGGGTCTTCATGCAAGAGAGAAAAGCAGGGAGAGTTAGAAACAGCCACACCAACTGCTTTTTACTAAATATATATTATTCAAAAAATACATTATTTCCGGAAACCTTCACAGACTTTGTGAGGTTCTCTAAATGTCTCTGTATGAAGGAGATGCCGTTCCTGGTCTTGGCACCTCAGGACGATGTACAGACCACTGTCACACTCTATTAACCTCCAGTGTTCAGCTGGTAGCTTCTGTCAAGCTGCCTGTGCTTGTTACCCCCAGTATCTTCCATGGTGTAAATCTAAGGACATCTTTGCTGCCCAAACCACCAGTTTTGATGGTGTGATATCCTTTGCAAATACTTATCACTTAAGACCTATCTCTTTCTCCTCTTTTCCTCCTCTTTTTTTCTTTGTTCTTCGCTCCAATTGTTCCCCCTCCATCTTATCGATCTTTATTTGTTATACATTGATTGCTATTCTTTTTTTCATCCTCTCTCTCTCTATCTCTCTCTCTACTCTCTCTCTCTCTCTCTCTCTCTCTCTCCTCTCTCTCTCTCTCGCTCTCTCTCTCTCTCTCTCTCCGCTCTCTCACTCCCTCTCTCTCTCCTCTCTCTCTCCTTCTCCCCTCTCCCCTCTCTACTAGCCTGATGACCTGGACCCCTTCCATGACCTCCTGGATGATCGGCAGTACTCCAGTGACGTCACTATGTCCAGCTCCAAGTCCAAGTACACTCACTGCAAGGAGAGCAAGAAGGACCTGATAACGTAAGCCTGCACCTGGAGGCCATGTACTGTACTGCACTCTCATTCCATCCGCTGACCCTCCATGTGTGCTTCTCTTCTCCTTTTTTTCAATTTCGTTTTTTATCTGTTTGTTTGTTTTCTTCGTTGGGGCTTTGGCTCAGAGAATCCCACCCACACACGTTTTCTTGGCACTATCGGCGATGCTGCAAACTGCATTCACATCGTAATATTCCAACATCCTCTCGTCGTATTGTCAGGTCTTGGGTGAGGTTTAGTTAGCTACTGGCCATTTTGTGATTTGTTATTTTGATCCCACATCATCATAAAACATAATTAGCTTCTTCATGTTGCAGTTGCTAACTAAGGTGTCTCACAAACAAAAACAAAAACACCACAGAAATTGAAGCTAAACTGGAAACAATGAATTCCCTTAATACTTAATACATTTTAAGATAATTTATTCTGGTTTCGGGTTTTTATTAAACTACACCTGTTTTCTGGCAACAGATGTCCAACACCTGGGTGTGATGGAAGTGGTCACGTGATATTACACGTCACATAGAAGGTGTGACTTCCTTTTTGTCTTTGGATGGATCTTCACAGTCTCTCCAAATTATTGTTTTCAGTTTACCTCGACTATCTACAATCAATCAAGTCAATCTACAGAGTATCTCTTTAGTGTTCACCCTTTCAGTATGAGCCCCAGTGTATTTTCACACTTATAACACCGTTTTTTTTATGCATAAATTTGTTTTTTCTGAGAAACCTCTGAAAATGTATACAAAAACATTTACATTTGAAGATTCATTTGATTAGACATTTACATAAACTTTTCTTTATCAGCTCACCTGCACTTGCATCATGGCTTTAAAGCATTTCCAGTCAAAGTATGTCTAAGTGTTGTGTATATTGCTATTTGTCTGTGTCATCTTGTGTTGCAGTAATTGTTTTCTACATCGGGTGTTTTGGCTCACTATTGTTAACCTGCTATATCTTCCAGTCTCTCCGGCTGTCCTTTAGCTGACAAAAGCATTAGAAGTATGATGGCCACCAATGCGCAAGAGCTCAAGTAAGTCATGATATGATATATTCTTTAAGCATTTTTTTACTTACACTATTTGCATGTTACTACAATGTTAAGAGTGATGTTTCCTTAGTTTTGAGGTAAGTTCAAGAAATAGAGTGAAATAGAGGTAATTTTGGTGATTATGTGTTTTGTTATGAGTAGGTGTGTGAGGATGTGTGTGGGTGTGTGCGTGCGTGTGTGTGTGCATGTGTGTGTGCGTGTGTGCGTGTGTGTGTGTGTGCGTGCGTGTGTGTGTGTGCTGTAGACCCTGAGTCGTGCTTGTGTTTTCTGTCCCAGGTGCCCGACACCGGGGTGCGATGGTTCGGGGCATATCACTGGTAATTACGCCTCACACAGAAGGTAAGACGCACACGCCCTCGAAACTCCCTTAGAACAGACGTGACTGCTGAGCGCGAGAGACAGACTCTCATATCCTGTTATTGTACTTCCTGTGCAGTCTCTCAGGGTGTCCGCGGGCTAGGAAGAGTGGGATCAAAATCACACACAGTAAAGAGGACAAGGAAGACCAGGAACCCATAAGGTGACCACCAGACACACGCTAGACACGACTTTGAAAATACAAATAAATGGGCAACGATGGACTCCTTTGAATGTTCCTGGGCTCAGTACCCATTGTTCTGTGTGAGGTTCTACGAGGAAATTAGACAACTAACTTATCTCCTGATACCTTTAGATGATCAGCCATTGGTCAACAACACAAACATTATCTTGTAGTGAAAGTCACTAAGGTGTTTTCGGATGGCCTCCGAGGCACCCTGTCCATTGGTTTCAATGGACATGAAACAACGGATACGTCTTCGATCAATTCCACAGAGACAGAGAGAAGGGGAGATTGATTTGGATCCCATTTGACCTAAATCCCATGACGGGATTCCCTGGCTTCAGTTAAATATTCTCCATCGATTTCTCGGTGGTGTGGGACAAATAACCATCTCGGGCCCCTCTGTGTGAGTCTCACACGGTTAACTCAGGAGAGCATAGAACCCCCCGCATCCGGTCGCTTCTAGAAATGAGCCTCATTCACACCACACATCAGATTGTTCCCTTCGCGCTGCAATTACAGCTTCAGAATTCCTCTCGTAGTTTCGAACGACTTTAACGTCTTTTTTATCCTTCTTTAACGCCTTTTTTGGGGCCATAAGGATTGGAATGATCTATTTTTATCTCAGAAACGGAAAGATTTGAAGTGACGCTATCTGGGGAGGGGAAGTAAACCATGACTGATACATTAATATCATTGTGACAAGGTTGGAGCAATAATCCGATGTACGAGACACTACGGAATCATGAGGCCGCCTAGCTGTGTCTGTTAAGCAGTCACTCAGGGTCCGTATTCAGAATTGGTGGCGTTGCGATAAGGGCACCATTGGGAATAGATGAAATCGGATTAAGGTGCCTGTGTTTCTAGGGAAGTTAAAGAGATTGGTAACAGATTACAGATAGAGGTAAAATAAGGAGGAACAGAGCCTAGTGTGTATTTAACTGAGACATGTCAGATCCAGCACACTGTCTTCCTTTACTTCCCTCTGACATGTGATCTATCTGCGGGCATGTGTATGGCAGTAGTCGAATCAAGATGCATCTTTTTGGGGGGGCGGGGAAGGCAATTGATTGTGTCTATTGCACGGTCTGTCTCGATATTAATGAATGATGACAATAATGAGGAAAGGCGAGATATCGATCATTGCGATGATGAAAATGCAAATCATAATGATCGTGACATGATGGTATTTGTTGCATGCACTGTACTCTTCTTCAGTTTCTACCGCTTTCCAAAGCAATCTTGCTTTTAAACTCCAGGATCAGCATAGTGCTCTTTCTCTCTCTCCCACCCACCCATCCCACCCCAGGTGTCCGGTGCCCGGTTGCGACGGCCAGGGTCATGTGACGGGGAAATACGCCTCGCACCGCAGTGCGTCTGGCTGCCCACTGGCAGCCAAGCGACAACGGGACGGCTATATGAACGGCGCCCAGTTCACGTGGAAGGCGGGCAAGACCGACGGCATGTCCTGCCCCACCCCTGGCTGTGACGGCTCGGGTCATGTGAGCGGCAGCTTCCTGACACACCGGAGGTGGGTCTGGGACGGGCACGGTTCAAAGTTAACCAATAGCAGAGTTTTCTCTGGTTCCACTCTCCAACCCTCTTCCTGGAAAGCTACCGTTCTGTAGGTTTCTGCTCCAGCCCACTTGTGGTGCACCTCCTTGTGATAGTTAGCTGGTAGAGAAGCCTGATAGTTATTTGTGTGGTTAGTTCCTATTGGGTTGGAGAGAACATGAACAGGAAGGTAACATAAGATGATCTTGAGGAGGTTAGAAACTTGGGCAACACTTTATATTAAGGTTACATTAACTACCATGTTACTACTTTGCAATACCTACAGTAAGAAAAGTTACATAGGAATTACGACATAGCGGTGCATTATCACACGTGCAGAACTTGAGAGGTTATGCTTTCAAGGGAAAGTGGATGTTAACATTGATCTTGGTTTGGTTACCCAACCTTCAACTTCCCCTTTATTACATCCACTTCCCTATTACACCCAATACTAACCCATACTGTCTTCTTGCACTTCTGTAACAACCTACAGTACCAGTCAAATGTCTGCTTTGACTGGTACTGTATATCTGACACCTAATACCATTTAATTCTAGAGTTCCAATAGGTACAATGTGTTGGGGTTGTTTTGTAGGTATTGCTGTGTAATTACATGCCAGTGAATGGTTGTCAGTGGTTTCCGGAATTTGTAAGAGGATCAGAGCTTGTTTCAGGACCTACTCAGTCATCTTTACAGATTGTGATAGTTAAGAGCAGATGAGCAGCTGAATTTGCAGCGTTTGATAGACATACAGCACCAGTCAAAAGTTTCATTCAATTGAATGGGAAAATGTGTCCAAACTTTTGACTGGTACTGTAAAATCTCCATGAAAGATATAAATCTGGTACAGTGGAGTATATAGTACACTGTATCCAATCCTGTAATGTAAGTCATTAGGTTTTGATGTACGGCTGTACGTGTATGCGAACAACAAAGAGTCACTTAACATTGTCTGCTGTCTTTATCCAACAGCCTGTCGGGATGTCCACGTGCCACGTCCGCCATGAAGAAGGCTAGACTCTCCGGAGCGGAAATGCTCACGATAAAACAGCGTGCCAGCAACGGTAACGACCGCCACCGCTCCCTCACACAATAGAGCCAATCAAAGGGCGCGTCATCATCATCAGATACTGAGGAGGATTTCAATTTGCGTTAATGAGCCAATCAGGAGGATGCATGCATAATGAGCCGCTGAGTAGAACACTCCATACCCCCCGCCACATTGCCCCCCCGCAAATCAGAAATAAACAGTCTATCAGCCGCTTGCATACGTACTAAAGTGCTAAATGGAGGCCTAATCTGAAACAAAGGACACTAGGAATGCTTTTCAGCAATCACAGAGAACATGCATTCTTGGCCAATTATTCATCCCTGCTATAGACCCTCAGTCCACCTCTGACTCTAACAGACGGTAAATGTGATGCTTTCCTTCAGTTAAGTTTCATTACAATAAAGCATTATACATTTGAAGTAGCTTTTTCTTATTATGTATTCAAAACCGACTAGTAGTGTTCTGTCACAGTTTTTACAAATAAAGGTTCTTTCATTTGATTTCTACATTTCTTTCTGTGTAGGACTAGAAAATGAAGAGGAGATAAAACAGCTGGATGAAGAAATCAAAGATTTAAGTGAATCTAATTCACACGTGGAAGCTGACATGATCAAACTTAGAACACAGGTGAGGATGGATCTGTTCACTCCAAAGATGTGGAGAATCTGTACATGTGACAACGTACTGTATTCAAAATGTGTGACAACATACAAAAACACATCTCCAAAAAGTGTTGTTGTGCATGTCTTTGCCTCTTTTTGAGTGTGTGCTTGTGTTTTTGCACAACAAATGTGTGTGTGTGTGTGTGTGCTTGGACACACTAAGCAGCATGTACAGGTGCAGACCAGTTTAGACACTTCGTACTAACAGACATTCCCTGTAACCTTCTGATGTTGTGTCTCCCCCCCTCGTCCCACCATCACCACTGCCCCTCCCCTTCCCTAGATAACTACAATGGAGTCTAATCTGAAGTCATTAGAGGATGAAAACAAGGTGATTGAACAGCAAAATGAATCTCCCCTGCATGAGCTGGCAAGCCTCAGCCAGTCACTGATAAACAGTTTAGCTAATGTCCAGCTCCCGCATATGGTAAGGGCCACCAAGAATGCCAAGCGGGCAAGTGATGGAACCTAACCAAACATAGCGTACATATGTGCAGTAGTAGTGTATATACTGTTATATATGTTTTCATATGTAGTCCTAGTTTCTTTGTAACTAAGGCCTTATAGCCAATAATGTCAGCATGGTCATTTGTAATGGAGCTGTGTGGTTTTAGTTATTGATAATTATGTATGAAAAAAAAGTGGTGAAAAGACAAACATGCTGAGAAGTAAGGGATAACTTGTCCCACTATATACAATGAATGGACAAGGTGCAGGCATACTGAGGTGAGTTTTCTGCCAAATTGTGAGCTGTCTTGAGTTATGCCACCAGCCAATCAGAAACACCAGCACCTTTTGGGGGGGGGCATTCCTAAAACATTTGTTCAAATCAAACCATTAAATAGTTTTCATGTTGTGAGCTGGATTCAGTCATACGGTCCTGAGGACCACAGTGTATTGTATGTGTTCTGAACGTGTGTGTGACTAACATTTGCATTCAGCTTACTAATAGCGCTGTGTTCATCTTTCCTCCATAGAAACCCCTGGTACACAAAGAAGCTCCCAGTAGAAATAACAGCTGCTTACAGTTGCACCAGAGAGTAAGAGAAAGTCTATATTGATATATAAAAGATTAAAAGTGGGATCCTATGTGCTGTGTGACCATTTTTAAGTGTCATTTGTAGTAAACCCCTTCTTAATCTAAATCTCCTTTTTTTCTTAGTGGCTATTAAGACCTGTATCACCTCTCCCATGCAATCTTTTTTTTTACTTCGTTCTGAGGGATTTTAGTCAGTCTAAATTTAAAATGAAAGTGATTCATTCCTGCTGTCTTTGGTCTTTATCTGTTACGTAAAACTTCAGACGTGATAAAAAAAAGTCTGATTTCAGAGAACAGTGATCCCCTTGTTCTGTTCTGTTTGTTCATTGCTCAACTTTCTGCAGATACCACCTAATTCAACTGTGTTTTGAACTGATTCACAGGAGCCTATCAGTGAGCAGAACTTTGACGCTTACGTGACCACTCTCACAGACATGTACTCTAACCAGGAGCAGTACCAGAGCCAGGAGAACAAAGTTCTGTTGGAGAACATCAAACAGGCAGTTCAAGGGATCCAAGTTTAACTACCCAGCAAATACTGAAAACCGCTTCTCCAAGAGAAGTGGTAGGTCTCAACATGTACAGGCAAGGGGAACATTGTTGGTTGCTGTAACTTCTCATACAGTGTTATACAGTATATTGACTTCTGTTATTTCAAGAAAAAAAGAAATATTATGCTTCGGAACCTTCATAATGGTTTTCTTTTGGGTCTTGCTTTGACAAAAAAAATGAGTATCCGGCAAAATGATTTTTGAGGACATTCACATTTTGTACGTTTTCATATGAGCTAACATAGTGTGATGGTTCTAGCTGCTCATGTATGCACATTTTTCGTGTATATTTCTGAACAGTAAACTACATATATCGGTATTTTGTTCTTTTTATTGCTTGATGATTAAGCATTTTAGGTGAAAAACTGACCTGGACAATGAAAAAAAACCTGGGACGTGCAAGTTTGTAGCTGTTTTTCAATTATCTTGTTTCCTTTGTAGATCATTTTTGAACTTGATGATTTAGTATGTTTTTTTGTTTTTGTTTTTTCTTGTGCCCAGATTGTTCAATAGCAAGACTTGGTCACCAGTTGCTTTATTTTTCAACAATCCTTGAGGAATTGTCTTTTTCTTTCGAAAGCGGTTTATTAGCCACAGGTGGGGGACATTTTGTGATTGGTATTGGAATAGAGTTTGAAAAGAAACTGACCTGACGTATGTATAAATGTTACAGTTTTATTGTAAACATCTTGACACGGAAACCCAATGGTGTGAATCCCCTTACCAAGGAGGGACAATATGCTCCTTCAGAAATACAATTGACCAATGTGTCCATAGAGACTTTTTGTCAGTCTATCAGTAACATGGTGTTCAATGGCTATTTATTGTGGATACACCATTGTAGCTTCTGTTACAAAGTTCAAAAGTTCTAAGTTCTGATTGATTAAAAAAAATGGATTGCTGTCTTAGCAATCTATCTCTAAAAGAAATGTTTATAGATAAGGGATACAATCAACAAGAAAAAGAAAGCGTTTTATGCAATTTCTTGTTTATGAACAAAGTGCAGTAAAAAAATAATCTTTTGTAAAATATACATTTTTGTATAAATCTGTTAATAGAAAACACATTCTTTAATAAAGTAGTGAACAAACATGGGACTTGGAGTTATAGAGGGAAATATAGTATATGAGTTCCGATTTCTTTACATACAATTTTGCACAGGGACACCTTGTTTCCATGTTTTGATGTTTCTACAGAAACTAAAGCAGTACCTGAGAGCCTAAATGGAGGATTACCAGAAAACATTTGTAAAGAGTATTTATAGAGTATGAGAGCGGGACTTACAGGGTCATTGTCCCCCACTTCTGTGCCACTAGACTATTTGCACTTGTCCAAGAGATATTAACCTAACATGCGGCAGCGTGCAATTTCCGGGTGTCCCCCATGACACACGTTTGGAATAAATAACTGCTAGAAGCAACTGTAGGGGATGAAAGTACCACTGAAGGACAACTACAGGGACTTGAATAGAACTCTGCCGCATACTGTATTAGCAAGTGTAAAACTATGTTGTTCTTTCATTTTGGGCATGTTGTATGAAGATGAACCAATCCCCAAGCAGCACTTTATATCTAATCACTGTACAAATGATTAAATAGTCAATCAATGAAAAGGTAAAGGGCGCAGAAAATAACGGGATCAGTTTCCCTGGAGGTTGGGAGTCCCTGGAAGGGGTGCGTTCAGTGTCAACTCTGTAACTGTACGTACTGTACCTACCCATTCTGTTGTGCTAGTTGTTAGCGACCATGTTCAGAATTTGCCTTTTTGAGAACAAATATGAGAGATAATGCAAAAGATTATTTTCATTTACCCAATATCTCATGAAGTCCTCTTTTAGGACTCCCCATCCTTCATGGCTGCGTTTTATGCCTCTTCCCCACAGCATCGTGTCTGCAGCTTTTTGCCAATATAGTGATGCTTTCAGTAGAGTTAATAGCTAGTATAAGTTTTGAATTGATTCTCATTATTGGTACGATGGAAAGGGATTTTTAAAGCACAAACCTGTTGCGTATATCGTCGATACTCTACATAATATCCAGTTTTGGGAAAAAAATGTTATCTGTGACTATCTACATAGGGTACGCAGAAGGTGTCACATATTAGAATGCTGACTTTTCATATCAATTGTGGATTCATCAGAGTTAATTTATTACTTATTCATTTGAAGTTGATTTAGGTCATCTTAACAAAGACGGGATTTTGTATAAAATATTGTGCTCTCTGTGGAACTGAAGTTTGATTTATTTTTGTACGACACAGCATGGATTTGTTGACATTTTAATTTTGCTATAAATGTGTAAGATCACAAGTTGCTGTGATATTTCATTTTTAAATTGTGAACTTTGTACAATTTTTGTCATGCTGGATGTTGACACATCTTACTCTGAATAAAGAAAATTGTGTTGCCACAGGCCTGCAGATTTAATGTTTACATTATTGTATGAGTCTTCCACCCTCACCTGGTATCCAGTAATTACATTTAATTAATGAAGCAGTGAGGTTCAGAGATAGGAAAAGGTAAGACAACACACAAACAGGGACCTGTTCCAGAAAAGCCTCTGGGCCTGAGATACAGCTAAATGGAATCTTTGTTTCTGTTCATTTGGGAAGCTATCCTAGTGAAGTTTGCTGACATACAACATGAAACCAGCAGAGGGAAGCATAGACCGGATGGGGCCCTACAAAGCTTAGATCCCAAGCCTGTTAGATTGATCTGAACAAATCACGAAATGAGGATTCTGTTCTCCAGCATGTATTGTACTGTACTGTATCTATATTACCTTTTATAATGTGATTTTCGAGCACATGACCGTTTTCTAACCGAGCTTGACATTGCGTAATGCACCTATTAACACTTTGTTTGCTGCACATATTCAGACATAGGCCTGACATTTAACATAATTGTCCAGGCAATGTTGCGTGCATCCGGTCTTGTAAATGGGTCTATATTAATATGACAGTCAAGGGCCTATGCCAAATTACGTACATGTCAATAAACTTGTAACAAAGTAGCTTATCAGTGTATTTGGCCAGTTTGCCTGTCATGTTTGAAGGAAACTTTGATTGGTTTACTGCATTGTCGCACAGTTTGTAACACTGCCCTACTTCTTTCTCTGAGAAGGCGGGAGGTGGGACCCGGCCAGCCGAATTCCTCAGCTTTACAATAACTGAGTTGATGTAGTCGGTGAGAGGAGTAGCTGGCGGTGTGTTATCTACACGGCTGACTCCCTAGCAATGGCGATGTGGACTGGCCAGCTTTTCTCTCCGTTTCTCTATGCGTTATCTTTGTTTCTGGTCGCAAGTGGACCGCAGCGCGTCCTTTCTTGTCCAAGCCGTTGTCTATGTTTCCGAACCACAGTGAGATGTATGCATTTAAACCTCGAAACAGTACCTGCGGTCTCTCCTCAAACAACCATTCTGTAAGTAGCTTACTGTCTTTCTAATGGGAAAAAAAGTGCTTCTCTCGAGACACCGGGAACACAGTGTGAAATTCGAAAATGCAATGAAAACAACTAAATCGTAGTAATGTAGGCTACTTATATTTTGGGGTTGAAACCGGCCATTCTAAGACGGACGGCTATCTCCTGGATTCAAAGTTATTTCTGTGCATCGAAACAATCAACAAAGAAAGAAGAAAGCAAGAGCTATTCAAAGAGATGAGGACAATTGTTTATAATCAAGTGGGGATGGATTATTTAGTTAACGTATACAGTTCATACCGTTTTTCATTTATTTACTTTTAAAATGCCAACTGAGATGCAGTGTCCTACAGTTCTTTCAATAGACTTACGGTACATTAATGGAAAGGATCACAAAGGCTTGACACCAGAGCTCCCTCAAAAACATGGAATGTTTCAGCAACCTACTGAAAATCTAAGACAGTTTTGACACTAGACCATTAAGCTGCAGTCACAGCCCTGGTTTTGATCCGTATGAGGTCTTTGCAAGCTGTTGGAACTAGCCATGGCATTGAGATGAGTCTAGTGGTTAATAGAGCTCTCTGTGTGGGATCTTTGTGTGCTTTAGTGCAACAAGTTGACCTCTCTCTCTCTTGCAGACATGGTTCAGAGGATTGTTTTGAATGATGTAAACCTATGCTATAAGCAAGAGACCTTGGCCATATATGCCTCATCCTTGCATCAATATTCTTCCGGATATCTTGTAGATGACACATCTCTGTCATTGCTGTTCAATTGTCAATTTTGTGTTTTATGTCATTTGCTTTAGATGTCTAGATGATATTCAATGTTTGGGGTTCATCTTTTCATCAAGACACTATCTTAGTTTCATGCAACATTTGTGGTACTGTAGTCTTCATTCCTTGAATTGGAAAGAAGAGGGTCAATCACAACTTTAAATATAATTTTAGTTAATGCAACACACCTCGGCAATATCATGTTATTATATGTCATCCTTTCCTTCAACATGAAAAGAGGAACAGCGATCAGTTATAACAGTTTGAGGTCCAAACCGTATGATTAGGTTTGAACCTCAGAGGAAATATGTCCTTCATTTCAAGAGGAGTGGCCCTTCTAAACTTTATCTAAATCACAAGCACTCCACTGAGGTCACTGGTCAAACAGTTTGCCCTCATGTTGTGGGTGGTTTAATTGCCTTCCCAACCAGCCTGCTAACAGCCTCTCCAAGCTCTGAAACAGTCCTGTTTCAGAAATATTTGCCCCCTTGTTTTTACTTGACCCATGTGATTTTTGGCTTTTTTACTTTTTTTCCACCCCCATAATACATCTGTGAAAATAAAGACCTTCATTCAGCCAGGCAGCAAGGCACAAAGGAGTGACTGAGCCAGTCTTAACGACACCACGAACAGCGTGCTCAGAATTAGCAGTGTGCACTGACATCTGCATGCAGCCTCCAACCCTCCACAAGGAACCAGTGGTTCATACTTACCCAGTTACTGCCACAGGATCAGAGACATGCTATGCTATGGGAGTGTCAGCATTGTTTGGTTGAGGCTGCCCCCGGCCTCAATGTTTTCCTCCTCCCTTGGATGCCTCTAAATCTATCAGAGGAGGCAAGCATGCATCAATGGCACTAGGTGTTAACTCTCTGGGGTTTTTTAAGTGCCTGCAACCTGTCACTTTGCCTCTAGTTGGATCTTGTTGGGACACGAGTGCTGAATGCTCTGCTAGTCTGCTTCACGTTCTTTCTTTGTTCATTACGCACGTTGCTACCCCTTTATGATGATGACGAGACACCTTTCAAGTCAACTCCTAATTGTTGGAGTTGTCCACGTGCAATGTGAGTTCTGTCTGCAGAGGCAGGTGGCATTAAACCCCATTACTCCACAGTTGGAGTGGAGTAATGGAGTGGAGTAACACCTTTGAAGGAGTGTGAATGCTCAAGCCTGGATGTGTGTTTAGGTGTGTGTCCTTTCATTACTAGTATTCTGGTCTAGTACAACAGTTATTGCACAGTTAATGACTGAATAAGTGTGGTGTGTGTGTGTGTGTGTGTGTGTGTGTGTGTGTGTGTGTGTGTGTGTGTGTGGATATTGGACTAGACGACATGGGTAGGGTTTAGGTCTGGGCTCATGGTGGTTAATTAAGGTCGATGATTTATTTGCCTACAGACACGCTGTATTGGAATTGCATTCTTCATTCTGACAAAGTACCGGTGTCTGACGAGGAAATTCCTCATCAACACTGGAGTGTATGAGAGGCCAATATTTCATGAGAACCTTCCTTAATACTGTGGGAAGGTATGTTGCTTTGGTTACAAAATGTGCTGGAAAGTATCTCACCCTTTTGTCTTCCTTCCCATCTCATTCTCTGGCTCTCCCTTGTTCTTTCCATCTCCTGTCAGTTCTCTGTGTAGGGCAATATTTCAAAACATTTTGCTCTTTTTGAAGCCTTCCGTAAGTCGGGGTAGAATTTGAGTTGGCTTGTCTTTTAAAACAATATACTTACAGAAACACATCTTTTTGGGGGTAATTCCTCATTTCAGTCTTCATTGAGTCAGCAGGCACTCCAACAATTGTGGCCATTCCTTAAGTGGTGTGGGCTGAAAGACATTCTTTTTGGAATATTGTTTCCCCAGGGGTCAGCATATGGAAGAGGATGCAAACATGGGGAATCCCATGGGTCAGTGAGTTAGGTACTGCCAAATGAAGCCCTACTAGAACTGCTAAATTCCAGGAGGTGGATACGTTCCCTAGGAATGTTGGCAAATTCTCCGGAATTAATGGGGAATGTTTGGGAATGAAGAAAAATGAATGAGGAATAAACAATAATTTGTGGGTCATTTGGGGGGAATGAATGGTGGATATTCAGGAATAAAAAAATGGAATTAGGTTTAGGATGGGATTTTCTGGATGCCGTGGTAAATATTTGGACATTTGATTATTTTAGTATAGTTCATCTTAATTAGTACTCAGATATTCACTCACAACTTACCGTAATGCTTATGCTCACCGGGCTGAATATGTGAGAACTAAGTACACGTGATGTAATAATTAACTGCTCACACTGAAGCAAGATTACAGTCTTACAAGTATTACTATTAACTAAACTACTAGTCATTCATAGTAGATGGGTTAATTGTCACAGTTCACCAGGATGGCTGAGTGGTTAAGGCGTTGGATTTAAGTTCCAATGGACGTTATCTTTTAAGGAACTTTATGCTAATGAGAATTCCCATAAAAACATAATCCTACTAATGCCAACATTGGATAAACTATACCTGGTCCAAAGGGTTAAGATTGCATATGTATTTATTGCCCCTCGGTTAAAGATTCAGACATTGGATTGGCTCAAAGTCAGTAGTAAACTGTGTATTGAGTCAGAACACCTCTCTCATTTGTCTTCACACTTGTAAAGGTGAATGAAAGCTTTTTCCACCAAATGACTGAATGCAGAGGCAATGCACCTGGGTGTGGGTTTGTTATTCATACTGCTTTGTCAAAGAAACATGGAAGTCATATATGTTTAGGCCCATCCTTACACCCGACATTTGTGTTTCAGGGGTTTTCTGTTAAGGCTTTCTGTTGGAGGCATAATAGTACATTACTTCACGTTTATGTAACAGCCCCACTTTGGGATTTCCTAAGATGGAGAAATGATTACTTTCACATTGTCAGCTCTATTTGCCTTCAGCACTGTGGAATCCTTTGGGCCTGCATGGCTCCCACAGCTGTTGAAGCCAGCTAAACCAAGTCCAAGTGTTCTCCTGTTGCAAGCTTAAGGACGTGAGAAGGATTGTCATTGACTTTTGACGTTTTGGAGGATTAGAAAAGAGATGAGAAGGGCTGACACGTTTGTATCTTACTGTTGGCTATGCATGAGAGCATGTTGCTTGTTACTTGTTCTGTGGTATTTGTTGTGCGTTATCACATGGTCTGGAGCACCAGGGGGAAATGTGTTTCAAATTGGGTTAAGTTAACCCTTATTATAAACAAATGGATGACGCCATGGCAACTGGGAGTATTCCTGTTGTAAATGTGCAAGCTCATTAAGTGACTTGCAATGGCTTGGTTAAGCCCCTTTTGTAATGTCTCTATTCAGAAAAGCTGTATTCATGATGCTCGGATTCACTTTAGCCAGCTTGGCCTCCTAAAAGCTAGAAGTTCCATGGGAATTCGATGCTGGTCATCCAAGATCAGTATTTACTGCTCATTGACTCTATCAAAATACTGTTAGAAGTATGTCATTCTCAACGTTATGCTGTACTTTCTACATGCACTTTTGCATTTGAAGTCACTTTGGACAAAAGCTAAATTAATCAAATGAAAATTTTAATTCCACCACAGGGGATTAGAAAAGAGAAGCACTACAAGAACCATGTCTCTGTGGGTCAAGTGGAGCGTGGCGTTCCCCAAAAAGTGGAGGCATATTGATTCATTGAGGGTTGGGGGCTAGGAAGACAAGTCAGAAGCAAGACAAGGATCTACCCTCTAACATTCCCTTCATCTGTGGTCCGATTTATGAGCCTTCCACTCCTACCGAGGTCAACTCCATTACCTAATAATGGTTGATCATCATTCTCTTTTTATTCCTGTTTGTTTCTTCCCTTCTGTTCTCTTTGTTGTCCTTGTGATATGGGCCTACAGCTTCACTGGGCTCCACTGACCTGGTCTGGGTGAGGAAGTCAGGGAGGGAAAGAGGACTTCCATTGTGTGGAATTTGCTGCAGTCAGGCTTTGTGAGGCGTTCAGTCTGCGGCATTATGGAATGCAAAGCCAGAAATCCCCAAAGCTTTGCTCATTGCACAGGGAGATTGGGCAGCAGATAGCTCTCGAAGGAAACCCTCAATGCCCCTCTCTTTCTGTCGGTGTCCCATTAGGGATACCTATCCTATGAGCGGCAGTTTCTTGTACCCTAACAATATTTTAGTATCCTGTCAAGACAACCTTTTCGATACAATATGTGATCTTAGTGATATGATAAGATCAGTACATAAATAATTTGACTTTGATGACCTGGCCAGCCACTTTTTATCGAGATACCGTATAATAAAAAACATACTTTTCATTTAGTTTGCGTCTTCTAGTCTGAAAACCAGTCCTTGAAAATGAATATCCAGCCTGTTTAGGTTATTATGGCCACTTCTTTCTCCTCCTTCCAACTTCTTCAGTCTCCTTGGGACTTTGAAAGGCTCCCAGCATGAACCAGCAATCCCCTGACAAGAACCAATTGTTTCCGACAAGAAACAAAAGGAATTCTCCTTGGCTTTTTGCACAAGATGCATATTGCCAGAAGTAAGCCCTAGTCGGCCATGTTTGGAGATCAAGATGTGCCGTTTCTTCCTCCAGGAAACAGAGCAGCCATGTTCTTGTTTAACTAAGAATGACTCACGCACGTAGAGAGTCCTTGGCGAGCCCACTCGGGCATATGTCACACGGCCAAATAATCCTGTGACTGTGGAAAGGGGAGGGATCCAGGGAGGGGGCTCCACACATGGCAGTCAGATGCTAACTAGAGCTAGACATGTCCCAGATCAACTTTCATAGAATCTCATTCCAGAGAAGGTTCTCCAGAAACGAAACTTAAATAAGCAGTTAAATTGAAGTTGAAAAATGTATTGGAGCAGGCAAAACCTTAAGTTGTTGGTTGCTAATCACAGTTGGTGCAGTTATCAGGCTTGACACTCTTATCAGCCTAGCCATTTGTTCATTGGAATTTCCCCTGTGAAATTGTAATGGCTGTATAGGCAGCCAACCAATGAGAACCCAGACAAGAGTTGCATCCTGTTTCCAAAGGGTTGTCATGGACATTGCACTGTGTCACCCCTTGTGTGTATTTACCTCCCCTCCAGGAGTGTGTTGACTGGATCTGCACATGTGGCAAAGTAATGCATGACCTCACATGTTCTAGAAGTTAGACTCCACCCTGGCTTCAGACGTCTAGGATGGTCTTGTTTGTAAGAGTCTTAGGGGTATGTGGAGCCAAGACTCCTATAGATGTAAATTCAGGCCTAACTGAGTTTGGATTTTTTTTTACAATACGTCTAAAGCCTTAACGGGGAAACTGTAAATAATAGGCAATTATCTTCCTGAAGGGCTGTGTTGAACAATATGTTGTACATAAATGTGTTAATGGGTTTCCAGAGATGGTTTTGGATATGGGTATGAATGCATGGCAAATCAGTTTCTTGCAGGCATTCCAAGCACAGACAGACCGACTACATGCTTTCTAGTTGGCCACCGAAGTCCTCATATCACACTAATACACTTACTGACTTCACTTAATCCCTATACCACAACAACTCTAGATCAAGAGTGGAGCTCCAGACAGCAGACTTTTTGTCTTTTACAACCTTTTCATCAGTAGTTGAACTTGACCCCACCTTTTGCAAATGAAGTGCTATGGAGTTACAGTACATCTTAAGATCTGATTCTGAATGAGTGGTTGGATAGAAAAAGCTACAGTAACGTCTGGCGTGTCAGGTATTATTGCCAGCCACTGTTGACATTGGTCTTGGTGGTATTTGAATTAATGCGATACTTTGTATAATCCTGCTCCATGATTGTTTTGAGTCACTGACCCAAAAGGTGTTTATGACGTGCTGCCATCAAAACAGACTGACTTAAGCCAATGGAATATCAATGAGCCTAGTCCAAATCAACATCAGCAGGCATTGATTTGTCTGCCCTGAAATCGGAAGAACTTTCTTTCAGTGAATGGTGTTTTTGCAGTGGAATTGTACGGCACACTCAAAATAAATGAAATAGCGAACAGTCTGGATGTATATTGGAGCTCGGCCATAGTTGTTCTCTCACGTTCTCCCTCCTGAGATTCTCCTTCTCTGGCAAGAAGATACTCAGGAGCTGCAGATGATTCTGGAAACGGATACTCCTGGGGCATCGTAGAGTCATTCACACCTCATACTATACTTAATACCATGTGTTTTGGTAAAGGGGAAAAGCTGTTTTGTTCATTTGAGGCAGGGGATAGTCAAGGTATCTTGTTTTGATCTGTCCTCTTTTGGTATACTGCACTATTGAATGTGAAGACTCGTTTAAATCCATTGTGGGACTATTATTGCATTACCAACACCAGTAACAATGTGCACAGTAACAGGAAACCCGGCGACCCTTAATGTTCCTTCAAGCGTACATGCCCAGAGTGTGTGAACGTTTTTGTGTGTGAAGAGTTGAAGATGTGATTTTGTTTGTTTTTCCTGCACTGCAGTCAATAAGTTATCTGGGGACCTTCATAGAATGCCTTCCCCTTTCTTAAACACTAGATGAGAGAATTCAGTTTTGAAACGTAGCGTTGAATGTCGTCAGATTTTTTGGCAGTTTAACTATTTATTAAATGTTTTGTGTCAGTTATAGTGACACTAAAACACCAATAAACGCAGACGTCCTCAGCAGTTTTCAGTTGAACTACTTGTACTGTTGGCACCTCTGTATTTGAGCTAACTTGTACCTTCACACCATCCTTGTTCTTGCTCTCATCATTCCGCAGAGCCTAGAGGCAAGCCCGTCAACCCTTGTTTCAGCATGCCCTGGCAATACACTCTGCTATAACCCTGCAGCCTCCAGACACATATCCTCCGCATATCTATTTAACTCACAATGTTAGCTATGTTTAGGAACAGTAAAGTTATAGACTCGCTAATGCAAGAGCCAAGCAGGGTTACACACCTTTTTATTTTTGTCCTCCCCTTTCTTTCTTTCTTTCTTTGTTTCTCTCTCTGTATTTATCTCACCCTCGGTTTCTATTATATAACTTACAGTTTATATGATGGTGTGTCAGATAGAAGAGCAATTTGTTTTTGCATACTCAGTGATGGGGGCTTCCCACACTAGCCATAGCACACAGCCACCTCTGTAGCCTCTTAAAGGAAGTATATGAAAAGTTTGACCATATAATTGGATACACATGCATAGGGTTTTATGGAGCGAGTGTCCATAAATATTTAAGTTGCTATGAAATCAAGTCACTTTGTTATTTGGCCCAGGTTTGCATAGAAACACGAGAAAGCGAAAAATCCAGCAATGTATGTTTTTTATGATTTGACCTCATTGCGTATTATGCATGTGGTAACTAGGTAACATGGATACAAAGCTAACTAACAAAGTTGTGAATTTGAACCACATGGTCATGTTCCTAAGAAAGTTTGATCAAAGATGAGGCAGGAAAGACAAAAAACGGATGATGGCAGAACATATACTGAATCTGTCTGGCCACTCACGCTTTGTATTCATGTACCATATTTCTTCAATTAAACGCTTCGACACTAGGACATGTTTTTGTGGTGCAGGGCGGCGTTTATACGATGGCAGTATTTATTTAATTAGTAAGTAAGAACAACACAGGGATAGCGCAAAGCATTTATTAGCAGGCAGGCTACATCTCTGGGGTCGCATAACAGTGTAAGTATGCAAGTAAGTGTGCTGTCAACTATATATGTTAACAGCCAGCAAAGCATAAGCCGCAAACATAAAGTTAGATCCATGGGTGGATGTTTCTAATTCATGTCTGCAAGGACACTGACAAGGATACTGATAGTGATGTAAAAATGTATATTTGTGACAGTTTTGTACTGGTACTGTAACTATGTGTAGTAGCCAAAAAATAAAATAGAATTATGTTAAAGAAAAATAAGATGTTTCACCGCTTATCCGAGGGTGGGGTCCAGTCATAGACTTATGGGTTCAGTCAAAGAAATACTGTACTTCCGTTTCAGTTATCCAATCAGTAAAACTTCAAGTGGGACCCATTTTTTGAACCCTTACATTTACACATTTAACATTAAGTCTTCTTATCCTGTCAGTAAGTGCTGTGTTAGTGCTTTAAGGTTTCCACCATTTTTGTTTTCTTGGGAGTTTTTCCTTGTGGGTTTTAGGTCGGTATAGGTGGAGTTTCTATGGGCATCTGTGAAGCCCTCTGTGATACTGCTTGTAAATAAGGCTATGCAAGCAAATGTATTTGATGGTGAATTGACCTCACAATAGCTCCGTTTCTGTGGCTTGATCATTGTCCTAATGTTTCCATACCCATGTTACCATGTACCCACAAGGCCATATTGGGTCTGATACGTCTAGGCGGCAGTTACGGAGTCTGTTGTTGTTCTGCTGTTTCTGTAGTCAGGGCCAGGGAACCATAAGCATGCATTTGTTTTGGAACATGCTGATGGTTGGAGATTAGTCACTCACGTGATGATATACTGGCTTGGCTCATGATGGCAAAACTCCGTCTTTACTAGTGTGTCCCTCAGACAAGGAGCTAGTCCCCATCATATGTTTGAATGCATGTAGCTATTATTGTCTTGTTAAAATACAGTTGGTAAATGACTCAAATATGTCAAACACTGACACAATATAGCTGGTAATGCCCCAGTGTAGTTAGAAAATAAATAATAGTGTGGATTAGTAAGGTATTGTATGACATTTTGATCCTAACATACCAGATGATTTCAGGTGCAGGTCCCATGCTGTGCTATAAGTCAGGTCTTACAGGCCAAAGTAATATTCCCATATAATTATGTGGTCCCAATAATACAATGGTTCAAGGGAGGTGGCACTCAAATCATGAACAGTCATGACTAACCTCCTCCTAATTGTTAACTTTATGGTAAATGTTAAGGAAATAACACCCCATGATTAAAGTTTGATAAAAGGTGTTCTTGTGAAACAAGTAATGCAAGATATCATTCTTCATAATGACCTCAAGTATGTCCTTGCTATGGCATTTATTTTCCCACGTGGGCAAGTTTTGCTGTACCAGACTGATTCATTCCTTGAAGATTCTCAAACTGAAATGTTTTTGTTGAGGATTCATCTGTAACAGTTTCAGAGTGTAATCATTGTATTTCACTGTTTACATTTCTTTCACAGTGACCTGAGGTTCAACAAAATCAAGGACTTACAACCTGGCTCCTTCAGACGTCTGCAGAACCTCAACACACTGTAAGTCAGACGTATGGTCTCTGTTCTCCACGTGTAAAATATGTCTTTATAGATTCTAGACAGGGTCATTGTCCCAGTCCAACTTAATACAAAGGCTTTGGCTCTTAGTTTTGTATTCATTTGTGGTTTCTAAGTTATCCTGAAAGTCGATAGTTTTAGACCAACGCTGGTCTATCTCTCAGGTTTTTCTAGGAGATTCTTGCTCGAAGTGCACGTGCAGGGGCACATTTCTGCTCTCCCCTGTGCTATGGTTTCACACATGTAGGTCAGCTCATAATCTGAGAGGAATTTATTTTTCCCCTTCATTCCTAAGCCATCCATCATCATGTGTCAGCTCTCCTCAGAGACAGACATGCTGCATCACTAAATTGATAAGGTCGGCATGTCTCAAAGCATGTCTTTGCACATGTATGTGAAACCTGGAGAAGTGAAAGGAAAAAATGATATGTGTGCCCGTTGTAAAAAAAATGAAGAACAAGAATACAGTAGTGTGGACAACAATTACTTTTATGATGGTGGTTTGTTTGTATATTTAAAGCATGACATCTGGAAAGCTTACCTCTGGGACGAAGCATGTCTTTGGTCTTATCAGACAGCCAGTAGACTGTTTGTGACTGTCTGTGGTTTAAACTTTCACACAGACTGAACAATGACATTCCAAAGCCTAATGGTCTTTTAAACAACAGAGTCAACTCCAATATTAGTGTCTCAAACTGAAATAGATGTCTAGCTTTCCCTATTCAGTCTGACAAATTAGCTGTAACCTTTAAAGCAAACGTTAAACAAGCCCAAGTGGACGGTGTTCCTCCTCTTACTTTTTAGAAACCCAGATCCAAACTATTGGGTTAGTGTTCAACTGAAATCAATTGGGTTGAATATTGACTAACCAAGCAGGGACAACACCATCCAAGAGGCTACTCAAAGCCCCAAGAAGTTTGAACACAATACACACCCTATCCCATGATGCTGTCAGCCATCAGAAATGCTGAACAAATTGTGCCACAGTGTGGGAATGGAAACAGATGCTCTTTGAGTAAGGCTGTGCCAAACATCAAAACTTTCTTGAAAGTTTCTATTGTTGACTAGCATTTCTTTAGTGTCTATTACTCTCTAGACTTTCTTTAGCTTTGGGTGCATTTTATTTTGCCGTAACACTCATTTGTACAATACTGGTTTGTGTAGGTCTAGAGATTTGTAGGTACAATACCACACTTAGAGACTTTTACTAATGCTTGTTTTCATTACCCAACAGCCTCCTTAACAATAATCAGATCCGAAGGATCCCTAGAGGTGCCTTTGAAGACCTGGAAAACCTCAAATATCTGTAAGTTGGCCTTTAAGTCAAGGTTGTTGTCTGCTATTAATAATAAGAATTACCAATAATAATATTGTTGCCATTTTCACCAGATGGTTGATGGTGGAGTTGTAGTGCTAATTCAGCTAATAATACAAAGTATGTTCAAATATGTCTGACTATACTGCTAGAAAAATCACATTCTGGCTTTGGCAATGGCTGAAACTGGATGTTTGCTAGACTTCTTCATCAGACGAACAGTTTAACAGTGGTAAAGGTTTATCTTTACAGATGGTCTAATCTTCTGTATTTGTCTGTCTGAGCGAGGTGACTCAAAGGATCTGTAGAGAACAGAGGTAGACATGAGGATGCTGTACCATAGCCCGGGGCTGGCTATGGCGTAGTTCCTCTCTTTGTTCGTCATCCCACTATAAACTACCGGCCCTCAGTTGTGGTGGGAGCGAAACATACATGTCTGAAACGTCTGCTCTCTGGGCTCCATCATGTCTGAAACGTCTCCTCTCTGGGCTCCATCATGTCTGAAACGTCTGCTCTCTGGGCTCCATCATGTCTGAAACGTCTGCTCTCTCGGCTCCATCTCGTCTTCCTCCATACTAGGAACCCACCCACAAATTCTCCATGATTAACTTTGTCACTGGACTAAAGGAGCTGGCCTCCAGTAAAAATGACTTTTTCTTAAAGGCATTATAACATGGTTGAACCGCCTTTCATTCTTGATCAACTTTTGGGTTTGTTTCTGAGGGATGGACTGTTTTGTATGATCATTAGGATATGACTGTAGTATATCATGTCTATCCTACAGGACTCTTGTGTGTTCCATTGTGTATTTTAGTTCTTCAAAGCCAAAAGGAGATCTGGTTACGCATTTATCAGGTCTTGTTGAGACGACCTACAATATCTGGCATAGACAGATCCCATGACCATCGCTGTTTAGACTTAGCAAACATCTCAGACAAGTCATGATTTTGACACTGTCTTGTCAATTACAGTATAGGCTTCAGTATAGGAGAAACGTTTAGGCAAGGAGAGGATATGTCAATCTCTCTTGGACACGCACACGAACCACACCACACACACATTCTATCCCGACTCGGCATGCTGTAATTGGGAGCATGGGTGACTCCCACGTCCGTTCGGGGGCTGTTTTAATTAAAAGGCCCCACTCTTTTTTAAAGCAGAGTTAATCTGAGGACACCACCACTGCCTCGGCCCCTGTGATCACAGACCGCCATCCCCCCTACACACACACACACACACACACACACGCACACACACAGTCACACATCCCCCATCCCCTGCCTTCTGATCCCAGTATACCCATGGCCCCAAGGCATTGTCCCCCTCTCAAAACCCCTCTTCAGACCCCATTAAAGCCCACTCCTTGAGGTATTTCATGTACTGTCTGTAAAGCCAGGTGGAAGTCTTTACTGCCCCCCTTATAAAGAGGTCATTTTGCGGTCATAAGGTCCAGTTATGAGAAATGTGTTAATTCTGTCTATCTAAAGTAAGTACTGTGTTCTTATCTAGATTCATTTGCTTTTATGTGGCTAACTATCACTGGATAGTCATTTTAATTTGTAATGAATTGTTTTTTAGACTTCTTACTGTAAATGCTACGTATATTTTCTATTTCCTTCCAGTGATTCAAATATCTTTCAGTTGTAGTTTGGTGAAACTGGGTAATGGGCTGGCATTAAAAGCTGATTGCATATTTGGAAGATTTCATTGTATGGTTGGTTTGGGTTCAAGACTGTTAGTATAGTTGTGAAGTAAAAGCTTTTAGTCTCCTATACTCTTCATGTAAACATTGAGAGGGAAATTAGCGGTCAGTTTAGTTCTCACTGTTCGACCATGTAGGAGGCCACTTGGGGACTTTCAGGTTATTGAAGCAGAGCCCTTCAGTCCTCTTCCCCTTGAGAGTCGAACCCATGGCTTCCGAATCCCTTTTCTCACGCAGGATGTTGCATTCACAGCTGTCGACACACAGCACTTATAGATGCACACACACACATATTCACACACATACACAGTACCATATGACTCATCTATCTGATGTGATCTTTTTTATAATTAGCCTCAAAGCCTCCACAAGTCAACTTACCTTGAAACTCCACATACTATTATGCTTTATGATCATAGTGAAATTTGAACTGACACTTTAATGGTCACAAATAATTAGTTCATATTTAGGCTCTATTAGATTACATCAGCTTTTCTCCATATTTCTATGATTGGAGTTAACAAGAAAGTTATGTTTTGTGAGAGCTGTATAAAGTATTTCGAGATCGTTAAGCAGATTTCCCTTGAGCATCGTTTGAAGGATATTTCGATCACAGCTAATGGCAGCGTGTCAGTCAGCGAGGATGTGAACGAGAGTTCAATGCATTCTTCGGTCTTCGGCAACGTATCTGCTCATCACCCAAAGTGAAATATGATAGGCCAACACACATATGATTTCATTGAGAGCTTGCTGATGACAAAGCGAGTGGAGGGAGATGTTTATTTTCTATACGTCCACAGAGGGCCCATCCACGTCTCTCATTGAGTTCATGGAGAGAACAAAGACAGATGGAAGGAATTATAGCCATAAGCCATTATTATTTTAGGAGGCATAACACAAAACTGGTTTTGAAAAAAAGTTGGGGCTATGCTGTGCATATTATATATCAGTTCTTATTACCTATTGTAATGAGAAAATGACATGCCATACAGAAACATATTTTGCATTTGGTGTGAGGTAAATAACCTTTTTAAGTGTCCAAAATATGATACCTTACATTGATTCTGTCATTGACATTTTCGTGATTTTATGGGAATATATATCATCTACTGAATTCAGGCATTCTTTTTCTGTGACCACCGGAGGAGAAGTTGATCTCCTGTGTTTGTGTTATACTAATAATACTGATTATTTCTCCTTTCAGCTATTTGTACAAGAATGAAATCCAATCAATTGACAGACAAGCATTTAAGGGACTTGTCTCTCTAGAACAACTGTAAGTTACCGACCTTTTCCTCGTCCTCCTCTCCCTCCTCTTCCTCCTCCCACAAGAACAGGAAACAAGTCCACTCTTAATTAAGAGACACAGTTTAAGTCTTAGTGGAGTAAGGCATGCATAGACACTTCATAAATCACTATGAAAGAAGTAGTGAAGAGTAAAGGGTGGCACGTCATGTGTGATGTGTCAAACCCTCTTACAATCCTGTGTGGAATCAAATTGGCGTAGAAATGATCCTTGAATGGTCTATGTGTGCCTTACAATGTCTTCATGATGACTACATCAATCTCAATGGTTATCTCTCAGTTAGACTGGGACCATGCAACACACACGCAAAAACACAAACACACACACAAGCTCCTATACCCCCTTTCCGTCAGCATCATGCATGTTGTGTGCACCCACCCTTGTGTGTTGCGCGGACCCCCCCTGAACCCCCAGCCCTGCATGAGCAGCATGTCTCAGGGACAGATATGCACCGATCCCCTCTCTCCCCCAAGCTAAGGCCTGATCTTCACTCTGCCCCAATGGAAGTCATATTTCACTTCAAGCCTCCTCTTTTGTTCTCATGTAATGCTGTAGCTACAGCTTTTGTCGTGCAGCATGGCTGAACTGCGCCTTTGAAGGGAGACCTTCCCTTATGCTTGAATGTAGTTTGTGAGTCCTCTGTCCTGTGCATCGCAATAAGTGCCGCTAGTTTGTATTGCATAGGAAGTCTGTGCCCATGTATAAGTATTGGCAGTTTTTTTGTCCACAGAATTATGTATTCTCCTGTCTACTACTACTAGCTATAAGATAAGGTTTCAACATAATAACTACTTGATAACGTTTTGTATAAATGGGCATGATTGTGCATTTAAACCCATTTTACCAAAACGTTTTTTTGGTCAAAAAAAAGATTTGAGATCTTTGTGTATTACATATGCTTCTTTTGATCAAAATAAATATATATGGCATACATTTATATGTAAACATTTAAGACACCTATTCATATTTGATTTGGAGGTTTGAAAACCATCTGGCCCGTTAGGTTTCCATTGTGCAATGACTTCTGTCTTGGGAATCTCTACTCCTTCCATAAAAGCTTAGCTCACTATGATGTAACAGCAGTTGTCCTGATATTAGATACAGCTCTTGTGCAAGAACTGTTAAACCCCATTAAATTGTCCTATATCAACCCATTATGGTTTTAACCAAACCAATATGGTCTGCCATGAAGTCTCCCCATCAACAAATTAAGAATTTACCATGTAGTAAATATATTTTGCCTCACAAGGAGGCAAATTAAATCAAATCCAACCAAATCAAAGTCTAAGACACTTTGCCTTGCAGCTGTTCAGAGTTTAAATTTAAAATTAAATATTTTATATGCGGGTGACAAGTTCTGTGCCAGAACTGGGTTCACTTTATTGGGCTATTTACCAATGTGTTACCTTAAACCCACAACCAATAAGAAAAAAAGTGTTCTGGCTGCCTGCCTATTTGATGTCACTCAATATCTTCTGACAAAATGTTTTGCAAGTGGCATCTTGGCAAATGTATTTCAAGTGTCACGTAAAACTTGGCCAGATACTCACTTAGTGCTAGAAACACATATTTGGATTTAAAAATAAGACTTGGGTCTTTTCTTTTGAACTTTTTATTTGAAATAGTCATTAAAATAATTCTCTCTTTCTCTCTCAATATATCCCTTTTCTCATTCTTCTTGGCATTAAATGTGGCTGCCTACAGTTACATTTGTTCTGGTGATATCCCCTTATCTTTTTGCTTTTAATGCCTTGAAGAAAATATTCATAATCTGTCTTTTTTTGGAAACAAGTGTAATTGGATGTCACAAGGCACAGATAACGAAGACAGTTGTTTAAAAAATGCTTCCAAATGGCATCTATTTGTAAATGAATATTTTGTTTCATTTGAGGGCACAAGACCATATCGTAGACAGGCCGTGCCCTCTTTCCTCACTCAAGTGACTACATTTGTTTTGG
The DNA here is from genome assembly GCA_903064625.1 of Mallotus villosus. Lineage (NCBI taxonomy): Eukaryota > Metazoa > Chordata > Actinopteri > Osmeriformes > Salangidae > Mallotus > Mallotus villosus. The sequence goes on along the minus strand of CAEFZP010002419.1, from coordinate 208,856 downwards.
CTTGCTTTTGACTGTTGCTTTCTGTTTAAACAAAACTGTACCTTACAGTGACTATGTCATTGGATTTCATTTTCCAACCTTTATTTATTGCCTTAACTTCAATGTTATGCTCTGACAGCTCACTGGTACTTGAACATAAATCATGTTAGCATTCCATTATTCATCTGTGCATATTTGCCAATGGGCTTAGCTTTGGACCATATATTCTGACCTTGTATAAGATATTCTGTCTGTTAAGAATGCATGAACTTCAGATTCCTTTACGCTTGAGTTATGGCTTGATTTATTCCCTGTTAAAGATGTGCTATTTGGACAGGTAATGTTCCATAGACGGCTGAATCGTATATATATAATGGTATATATTTTTAAGGACTTCGGAAACACATCATTTTCTTCATCATCACCTGCAAAAGAAAACAACAAAGTTATTTACTTAGGCTTGTACGTTTGTTCCTAATGAGTTTTGTGTGATTATCCTAATCAATTCTACTGTGCTGTGTCAATGCTCTTCTCTTTTACAGGTACCTGCATTTCAACAACATTGAGTCCTTGGAGCCCGAATCCTTCACCCACCTACCAAAGCTTGAACGCCTGTGAGTTCACAGACTGACAAAGTCCGACAAAACACCTGCTACATATCATTGACAGTAATTTGTTCATTTATTGACCTGAAACACTTGACCTGGCATAGTTCATTTCAGAGGACACAGAGCTCCCTGTTTCCGACAGACAAATTCTATGAACCATGCTTAAAAGCAATGAGAGAATGATGTTCTTGTCATGGAATTGACTGTCCCCTGACCGTAATGTGTTTACCACAATGTTGAGCAGACCTTCCAATGACCTTCCAATGCTCAGAAAAGCTTATGATATTAGGACAGGGAATTTCCTTTACAGGTCTCTTGTGGTCTGTTTCGACGGTTGTTTTCTGTCCGTCTTGGGTAAATACTAACCGGATTGGTATGTCGTGGATGGTTCAATCCATATATATAACCTCATTCAACCCAAATAATGTGTTTCTTGTAAATACATGCATTTAACTCGTATACAATGTTTTCATTAAGAATACACTTTTGTTCAAAGCTACGTATGTACTGGGGAGATTTGATCATGGAATCTGTTGATCAGCAGGCAAATGTTCTCCCAATGAGCTATCTACTTAGGAATGTTCCACACTGTTATAGTGCATACTGATAGTATTCAGATCTCATGAACCTCCTTCTCTTCCTCAGCAGACAGTGTGTTTACAGTAATAGGGAATGTTGATTGATTCTGGTCAGTAAACAGTGAATGCTTAACATTCTCTCTCTCTCTCTCTCTCTCTCTCTCTCTCTCTCTCTCTCTCTCTCTCTTCTATCTCTCTATCTTTCTATCTCTATCTATCTGTATCTATCTCTCCATCGCTCTTTCCTCCCACCACAGGTTTTTGCACAACAACAGAATAACCAATCTGGTTCTGGGAACCTTCTCCCATCTGCAGTCCATGAAAAGACTGTAAGTACAGTGTTGATCCAAACTATTTATCACAGCATACCCCCAACACTGAAATACACAAATGTGTACACCATGGAGAAGGGAGGCATTATGTGTGTGTGTGTGTGTGTGTGGGTGTGTGTGTGTGTGTGTGTGTGTGTGTGTGTGTGTGTGTGTGTGTGTGTGGTGGTGTGTGTGTGTGGTGTGTGTGTGTGTGTGGTGTGTGTGTGTGTGGTGTGTGACGGAAGGTCTTGCTGAAGTTAGATAACTACTAGAAGACAGTAGAATGGGGCACAGCCTTTGTTTTACAGAAAGTAAAACACAATCATTGGTTTGGCCCCTCCCCTTTTACTTTCCTCTCAGTCATACTTCATTCAGAGACAGCAACGTCCAGGCTGTCATCAGAAGTCCCGCTAGGACACAGTGGATTATCTACTATAGGCTTAACAACACCATTAGAACCATCAATAGGAATTCATGTTGAATGAAAAGGCATTATAATAGTCTGGATTTCAACGTTAGTGTTTGTTGAAGAACCAATAATTAGCACATACAGCACACAATTCTCTCTCAGTTCATATTTGAAATACACGAGTCACTAGTTTAGACACATGAACTTCAACAAACTACTGATTTATGCACTGCTAAATGCACCCCAGAAACTCCTTTTGTCCTTTTCACATTTAAACTCCAAAACACATCCCAGTGTAGTTGACTGATCGTATCCATTGCCAGGTGTGGTGCTCTGGATGTAGAGTGGGAGTGTGTGTTGTCCTGATGTTCAGACTGAGTCTACTTTAGTCTAGATTGGGGAAGTTACCAGAGAGGTCTTCCATCTCCGTGACACCATTGCTAACTCCCCACAGTGTAATGTAAGGTCTTGGATACCCTGGGAATATTGAATTGTGTTGCAATGGACTATTGTATGATCTGTATAACACCTCTGTTGATTGTGATGTATTCAGTGAAATATGCAATGACAAGTGAGCTCACACACATTTTGCAAGACGGCAGGTGTATAACACACACAAAACGTCAACTTGCATGAGACAAATTCTCACTGTTCCTCTCTCTCTCCCTTGTCTTACTTGGTGTTTGTGTGTGTGTGTGTGTGTGTGTGTGTGTGTGTGTGTGTGTGTGTGTGTGTGTGTGTGTGTGTGTGTGTGTGTGTGAGAACAGGCGTCTGGACTCTAACACACTGAACTGTGACTGTGAGCTGCTGTGGCTGGCTGACCTGCTGAAGCAGTACGCCGAGTCAGGCAATGCCCAGGCCGCCGCCACCTGTGACTACCCCAGCAGACTGCAGGGACGATCCGTGGCCACGCTCACCGCTGAGGAGCTCAACTGTGGTACGCCGACACCTCGACCGAGTTCACTCACTCGGACTCCAAACCTTCTAACTCCAAGCCACATCCCCACCACGCCTCATTCAGTTTGGGACCCCGTAGCAGTTTTACTCTACAGACACAAACAAACACACAGTCATACCCACTGCCAGTCGTTCCACCGGCAGTGCCCCAGCAACTGACCCCATAGCTGGGTAACATGTCGGCATCTTCTCCATATAACGACACTACCCAGGGACCCTGGAAGGGTGGCTCAAGAGAGTGAGTGATGAGTGTGCTGTTGAGGTGTGGGAATCTGATGTCAAGAACATGGTGTTCGGGACGCCCCAGTGGCTCCCCGGGGTGCTGTTTTGCAATGGGCAACGCAGAGCGATAAATTAAGTGTCTGTCTCCCTTATTGGCTAGGACTATGAAGCTTGTGTGGATGGCTAGCATGATTTATCCCTCTGCCATGATGCAAGCAGAAGTTCCACGGTACTCGAAGCCAAGCATTCCTTCCCAGTTGTTTTCTCGATCGTGTAAATGCGAAAAACATGGTCCACTTTCCCAGCTCCACCTCTGTGGACGCCATCATCGGGAAGTGCGGCCCATCGGGTAGAGCACTTTGCGTGAACCTCGGCCACACGCGCCTTGGGAGCGCCTTCGACGGTCTCGACTTCCTCCTACCCCTCCAGCTCGGCACGTCTGCGTCCGCAAGCACCGGAACATAGAAGCATGTCTGCTTTACTGCGTGGCGGAACCCTATCGCTCCCCTCCCTCTCCTTTTTCGCTTTTTTCTTTTCCCCCCTTTGGCCTGTGAGATGGGGGAAGGGGGTGAGGGAGGACAGTGTGGAGCAGGCCGCGGGCAGCTGTCAAAACACCCTGACCCCCTTCCTAGATGAAGTGCCACCTCCCTTGCCTCTCCACTCTGGCAACCCATGAGCAGCCTTTTCCCCTCCCTTATGGAAAGTCCTTATGGAGAAACCCGGCCCAGGGTTGCCATGTTTGGAGTCAAGTCAGACCAATGATAGTGTGCCTGTGTGCATGTGGTGGTATGGTGGTGGTGATTGTGAGTAAGGTCAAACCCCCCTCAAGTTTTCCTTGTACAGAAACCCCAAATACTTATAAGATCTAACACCTCACTATCCATCCGCCGACTACCTCCGTGTCTCCACTGTGTTCAGAATCGGAATCAGAAGACGTTTTAATCGCCAAGTAGTTTACACAAGGAGTTTACTTTGGTATTCCTTGTATACAAGGACTTTACTTCCATGTTTGTATTCACCGAGAGACTCCCTCCAGTGCAGAACTGTGACGAATGTCGATCTAGATCTAGATTGGTGGATCGAGACCGTGGATTCTGATTTGTCTGTTTAGACTGAGGTTGCAGTGCAAAAAAATCGGATCTGTATCCGATTTAGGACCACACATGAAAATGGCCCAAATCAGAATTGAAAAGATCAGATTCCTTGTGATTTGTGCGGTTCACACGGTTATGACAGAAACTGATCTGAGTCTCATATGAACAAAATGTTTGATTCGGCCCACTTTTGCATGGTGTGATGGTAGCCTATGAGGTAGAGAGGGCATATCTTCGCTTTTTTCTGAAGATCGTGGTTTGTTTGTGAGGGGAGAGAAGAAAAAGAAAACAATAATGTGAAGCAAATTCTCTCAGGGGCCTTATTGAATTGTCCTGCCGCACGAAGACACATGTGTGTTTGCGCACGCACATACCCATGAGTACTTGACCTATAACGGTCCAGAGTGATTTCCTGCCTCTGCTCGTGGCAGAAAGGTCAGCTCCTTCACTGACACAGAGGCCTACAGCTCACTCCCACTGACACTCTAGTGCAAGCAGGGGAGCTGATTTACACTTGAAGTAGAACAACAGTTTCCTCCATTGAGATTGATATGGTCTGGAGTACCCTTCTGTTCGAACTGGGAATCCCCTCACGATTGGCCTCTTGTGTTTGTGGTGTGTGTGTGTGGTGTGTGTGTGTGTATGTGAGTGTGCGTGAGTGTGTGTGAGTGTGTAAGGGGTCAGTCTCGAGGGACTAGTGTTCTCCGTATGTCATCTTTCTGCCTCTAGTTTGATTTGAGGGTCCCCGAGGATAAGGGCAGGAGCATGAAGCACATGCTTGTGGTGGTGCCGAACCTACTTTGCCGGCCTTCGTGCTGTACTTACTTTGTGCACTTGAGCTTGTTTCGTTGTGATGTCACTGGGGTATCCGTAACACTGTCATTTCCTAGTATTTCCTAGTTTAAAGAGGGAAGGGACGACAATTGTTATGACCAAGTGTAATGAAATGTTATGACCAAATGGAGGTTTTCAGCCTCCCTAGATACCCTATCGACTGTTTGTGAAACAAAGGCTGTGAGAGGGAGTATGTGTGTGTGTGTGTATGTGTTGAGAGGGATGCCCATACATTATTGACCTGTCAAGACAGGCAATCCTTTGGGTTTTATGAGACAGAGAAGCCTAGGGTGGTCCACTGCCGGCCTGGGATCTGATACACACATACACACACAGACAAGCACACTCCCGCTCCACACAATCTGTTTTTAACATACAAACATGTGCTCCCTTCTCCTCCTCCTTTTTTCTCGACCCCCTTGAACCCCTTTCCTCTCCTAATCGACCTTTCTTCTTCTATCCATCTTTCTGTCTTCGACCTCCTCTCCCCCCTCTCCACCAGAGGTGCCCAGGATCACATCGGAACCCCAAGACGTGGACGTGACCTCAGGGAACACTGTGTACTTTACCTGCAGGGCCGAGGGGAACCCCAAACCTCAGATCATCTGGCTCAGGAACAAGTAAGACACCCCTGCCCTTCCCACTGCCCTCTCTGAAACTCCTTCACCCACGGATGACTGGTGCCATGTTCTGTCAGAGTCCTTAAAAGTCAGTGCGGTGCAAAATAATAGCAGTGACAGTAGCTATTCTGAAGCACTTCCTGCTCTTACTTTAATATCGTAAACAACTTCGCTATCACCGTAATGTTTTCTGTAGATGGTGATGTCTAAAATCAGATCAGAATGCCCATGCCCACATGGACACAAAGATTTGTATGTCTGTCACCCATTCGGATCTCATGTGACCCCCCCCACCTCCAGCAATGCTCTGAACATGCGCGACGACTCTCGCCTGAACCTGCTGGAGGACGGCACCCTGATGATCCAGGACACCAGGGAGACGGACCAGGGCGTGTACCAGTGCATGGCCAAGAACGTGGCCGGGGAGGTGAAGACCTCGCAGGTCACCCTGCGCTACTTCGGAGCCCCCTGTAAGTAGCCGACTGGACGCTTTACCACCGGGGAGGCGGGATCTGAGAAAAGACGCAGTCACTTGACGAAATGCTCGGCGTTTGAAGTGTCAACTAGTCCCACGCAGCTACCGGAGCAGTCGTGTATGTGCTACTACTGTGAGGCAAATCAAATACATCTCAATTACTTTCCAATACTTCCTTGTTATCGATATATGGTAGAAGAGATACATGTAAGAGTCGCACCTCTTCTTCTGGTGTGATTGAATAATTTGTTTGACAAAATACTTTTCCACCTCAGACTTTTCAAGTGTACTCCAAATGAGTACACGCGTTGTCTAAGTGTACTGCCCATGATTACACATCCAGGTGGGCTCCAGAGAAGGAAAAAAGCTCCAAATCTCAAAGCTCTAAGCAATTCAACAGGTGCACTGTACTCTTCCTGGTCATTCCAAAGCAATGTTGTACAAATAGTAAATCCCTTTCTGATTCTGATAGGGGCTGAATGTCCATACGTGTAGGCCATTCTATTGTCCTCAGTGTTTGAAGCAGCAGAGCAAGTTGCATAGTTCAGAGTTGGTGTTATAATGCCTAATGTCAGTGCGGTCATTCCAGAGGTCAGAGGGCAAATAACAGTTTTCTTTTCCCACAGAGCAGTCAGCAAAGCCTGCTGTGTTCAATGATGAAAGTGTACCCCCCTCGAAACAGACACACACCCACTCATCCCTTAGTTACTGTATAGCGTCGCTGTGGGAGATGAGCACGGCTGTTTCTCTCCAGGTGACCCCAGAGGTTGTTGCGTGGGTGACAGAGATCCAGCGGTTTCTCTCAGAGCAAATGTGCATTTCCTGTGGGCGTTTTGTGTATGCGTGTCTGTGGGAGAGAGAAAGAGAGCGACGAGGCTGTTGACCTCCAGTCCGTTCTGTATATACAGTATAGGCCCACTTCTTTTCTCTCTCCGCGTACGGGTTATGTTACGTACTTCCTCTTTGTACAGCGGCCAAGTATGGATGGAGTTCAGTGACTCAGTCCGTGCATAATTTGTCTGTTCACAAACTGTTCTCTACAGTGCTTGGCATGACGTGACATGCAGTTTCATCGCCAATCGGAATAAAGATTAACGTCTTAAGATGTCATGTTTTTGTAGCCTCATAACAGACTATTATTGTAGGCCCTAAAGGACAACAAACTCCACAGCTGTTGACAATTCTCCCCCAATTTGTTCCGTTTCCTCAACCCCCCTCCCCCCCCCTCCTCAACCCCCCTCCCCCCCCTCCCCAACCCCCCTCCCTCTCCTTCCTCTAGCTCGGCCCAGCTTCGTGATCCAGCCCCAGAACACGGAGGTGCTGGTGGGGGAGAGCGTGACCCTGGAGTGCAGCGCCACGGGTCAGCCCCAGCCGCGCGTCACCTGGACCACGGGGGACCGCACGCCGCTGCCGGCCGACGCCCGCATCAACACCACGCCGTCGGGCGGGCTCTTCATCCGGGACGTGACGCAGGCCGACAGCGGCCAGTACACCTGCTTCGCGTCCAACAACGTGGACACCATCCACGCCACGGCGCACATCATCGTCCAGGGTGAGAGACGGCGCCCCCGTGTTCTCGGCGCCCGGCCCCATCTGTGTGTAGCGCAGGAGCACTCGTCTCTGTCCCCCTCGGGATCACGGGCGCGTGACGTAGTTTAGTTGTGTGACTGTACGATGACAGGCTTCACCTTTTGACCCAGTTTTGTGCTCAGGAGCAGAAGTACTCGAAGCGTATGTGTAGGATGCAGAGATGCACAATGAAGATTGGAATGTGAGCACTTAGCGACATATACCAGTGGAAGCCGATACCCAGCCCGCTCAGGCGATATCCCCGGTCCAACGTTGTCGCGTGTTTCTCTTTCTCCACGCTCTCCCCGCTCCCCTTCCCACCCCGCCCCACCCCCTTACCCAGCCATCCCCCAGTTCACGATCACTCCTCAGGACCAGTCGGTGCTGGAGGGCCACACGGTGGACTTCCCCTGCGAGGCCGGCGGCTACCCGCAGCCCGTCATCGCCTGGACGCGAGGAGGTAGCCCCCTGCCCCTGGATCGCCGCCACCTGGTCCTCTCCACGGGCACGCTGCGCGTGTCCCGCGTGGCGCCCCACGACGAGGGCCAGTACGAGTGCCAGGCCGTCAGCCCGGTGGGGACGGTCCGCATAGCCGTCCAGCTTAACATCCAGCAGAGAGGTGCGGCAACGCCAACGCTTATATTTACACTTGAGCTATTCTCACACGTGCTGTGGATGCTATGTCGTACGGTGTACTCACCTCATCATGACTTGCTCTTTACAAAGCAGGGAAGTGTGACTGCGTCGTAAGAGGATTTGTTTTCTTCCCTGTTGACTCCTGATTTCTTAAGCTAAAAGCTAAAAACACAGTTGTTCGTTAGTTATGAAAGAGCACGTTCGTGTGTCGTAAAGATGATAACATGGTTGGGGTTGTATATGACAGCAAGTACTTCTTCACATACTGAAATGCAGACTCACATTTGATGCAATCGCAACTACTTAACTGTGATTACACTGTACTTGACTACACAAAAGAGTAAGGGTTATGGTATGTTTTGCGAGGGCCTCTGCAAACACTCTGTTTAAGAGGAGGGGAGTGGAGGCCACTAAAACTCTTGAGAGGGTGGGAGTGAGAGACCACTGTCATCTATGTCTAATTTGTCGTCTACATGTAGAAAAGCCTACAATTAGAATGAAACAATGGCCACACAGAGCATCATGCTGACAGGCAAATGGCCGTATGTGTGTGTGTGTGTATGTGCTGCTGTCTGTATTTGTCTGTGTGCGTTTTAAATGACAGGCTTCGCGTAGCCTAGGCGAGCATGGCAGCCTGTAATCCCTAGATGACAGCGTGTTTTCCATGTAGTAATGGCTGTTAACATGCCCCAAACTACATGTTGCATAATGGCCCCGCACTATAAACACAAAGCCCACAGCATTGCTGCGTGATGGCTTTTTTATGGCAGTACATGAGGTTTGTCAGCGAACGGCAGCTGGAGAAGGGGAGAGAGAGAGAGAGAGAGAGAGAGAGAGAGATAGCGAGAGAGAGAGAGATAGAGATATAGCGAGCTAGATACGAGAGATCGATGAGGGTGGCTCGCTAGAGCTATTTGTTTTCGTCTCTCGAGCGTTTGTTGTTTTGCTTCTCTCGCTCTCTGTTGTCTCTCTCTCTCTCGTTTTTTTTGTTTTTTTTCTCGCTCTCCTCGCTCTCTCTCTCTCTCTTTGTTTTGTTCTCTCGCTCTCTCTTTCTCTCTCTCTCTCTCTCTCTCGCTCTCTGCTCTCCTGCTCTGCTCTCGCTCTCTCTCTCTCTCTCTCTCTCTGCTCTCTCTCGTCGCTCCTAGCTCTTGCCTCACATGGCACACAAACAACACCACACAAAAGCATTCACTGATCCCTCTTTAGCATCTTGTTACCCTCACTGTACAGTAAGTCACATTCTTCTGAGTGTCTCCAATTCAGAAGATTACATGATGAAATCTAACACTGATAGAAAGTCAACAGATCATGGTGTTAGGTCCTTCAGGACTCCCCCCCGCACACACACACATTCTGCTCACAATGGGGACTTTTGCTTGAACAGGGAGTGGGGATTTATTCCTACAGAGAGTTGGCTAACCACAGGAAAAACTGTCAAGTTCCTACTGGGAAAGGCCTCTCTAGGCCAGCTGTGATGTGATTATATCCATAATTAGTGTGGCACATTCTCCTTGGCCAGTGAGATATGACCTCAGAATAGCTGTCACTATGCAAGGGAGAATCTTCAGCTGTTCTTCGTTAATGCGTCTGTGTGTGTGTGTGTGTGTTTGTGTCTGTGTCTCAGTGTGTCTGTGTCTGCATCTGTGTGTAAAACTACATGCCATCATGTGTTGTACAACAAAATGTATTGGCAGGTTTAGCAAAAGCTGCAACTGCAACTGTAGCTTGAACTGCAACTATTCTAACTAGAACTGTCGTTACCGTAACTACAACTGAAGTTTATATCGACCACGACTGTTCACCTCTAGGATGTGACTGTAATTCGGTGAGTGCCGGGTGTGTCATCATTAACACGTTTGTTTTAAATCATCAGTAACGCCTGTTTTCACAAATGCTCCAAGGGACCTGACGGTGGAGTCTGGGTCGGACGTGCAGATTCCCTGCAGCGCTCACGGCCAGCCCCAGCCTGTCCTCACTTGGAACAAGGTTAGACAGCTGGTCGTGCTGGGACTCGTTTACGCTTGCCCATGGCCTCGGCCCCCATCCACCACTGATAGGTAGGTTGCAGGAATGAACGGGGATTTGTGACAGTGGTGGAGTATTTTTGTGTTCAGTGGTTGATGGTGTTTAGAAGGTTACAAATTGTTGTGGTTTATGGTAGCCACTATAAAAGGCAGGATAGGCAAGTTTTGCAAACCTGGCCATTTTAGCTGAGTTTGAAAGGATTCAAACCTAAACATCCCACCCCCTTCCCTTCTCCAGACAGAAAACAAGTGTGTGTGTGTGTGGGGTACATGTGAATGTGAGTGTATGTAAACACAAGTGAGTGAGTTCATGCATGTACCAGCCTCGTCACCTGTCCAGTCAGCTCTTAGGGTCATGACCTCTTCCCTCTACCACTGTTTCTCATCCTCTTTCCTCTTATTATTCTGCTCTGCCCCCCATGCTGCCTGACCCATCCAGGATGGGGTTCAGGTAACAGAGAGCGGCAAGTTCCACATCAGCCCTGAGGGGTTCCTAGAGGTCAAGGATGTGGGTCTGGCAGATCGTGGCCGCTACGAGTGCATCGCCCGCAACCCCATAGGTTACCAGTCTGTCAGCATGGTCCTCACTGTTCAAGGTAAACAGCCATGTGAATGTTTTAACTGTATTAAGTGCTCATTCTATTTCCTGCAATTGTCATTTATCCCCAATCCGACATTACTGCACTCTTTTATCCGAGCAGTATTGCTTTAATAAAGCGTTGCTTCTCTCTCACTTTTTATCTCTCTGTGTGTCTCTCTATCTTATATCTCTCCCTCACTCTTTAGTTCCTCCTGTAAGCAGATTCGGGGACACGTTTGTTACCTCGTCCATCGAGGAGGCCATACGGAACGTGGACAGCGCCATCGAGTCCACCAGGAGGCGTCTTTTTGACGGGTAAGGCCAAGCACCGAGCGTGCGTCAATCAGAGGGTAGGCGTCAATCTGCTGAACATACAGTTAGCCGAACTGACACTGTTACAAGAGTAAATAGGTCTCGAAATTTGTATATCCTCTGCACAACGTCCCCTCTGCGAAGGTGTAGGCGATGACAGAGCGAGCCGTGTTTTGTTTGAGCTCTGATGTGGTTACCAGGAGTGTGTTTCCTCTAACACACACGCACGCACGTACATGATAGCACGAAGCCATTTGGGGGTTTCCAACTTCCACCCAAATGACTAAAACAGATGGAAAACATACTGTTCTGAGCTTAGAATACTGTCCTTGTGTTCAGAATCAGCATTTGGTTTACACAAACACAGAATTTAGTGTGGCAGGAAGGTGCAAACAATAAACATATACGGATCTTAAATTAAAAGTAAAAAGGTACAATAGTCTAACTGATTCTAGGAACTAAACAATCTAAAAATTAAAACAATTTAAAATATAAAATAAAAATAGAATAAGAGTATGAATGGGCAGCATAGTTAGATTAGATCAAGGTGGCTTGTGCGTAGTGCAATAGGTGTCGATGTGTTATGTTTGTGTGTGCATATGTGCACAGTGCACCAATAACGATCTTTGATGATGATCTTTTGAAAATGTCTGTCTTTCTCTCGCTCTCTCTTTCTCTTAAACTCTTATTTATTTCAGATACAAGTGCATTGTTGTGGGTTGTTACACTGCGTATTAGCCCTCCTCCTACCGACATATTTTACATTGAGGATTCCAAGAATAAACGTCTGTCAAAGACAACCATCATAGCTAAATATCTACTTATTTATTGTCAAAAAATGTATTGTACACTTCCACTATCTCAATCGGGCTCTTTCGTGGCTTAGAAGCACCACATATCTAGTAGACGCATTACGGTAGCGAATCAACCTGTTGATCTTATATGGGAGAGTGAGAGCATGTTTACACAGTGTTATCTCTGAAATATGATGCTAGGACAGCCAGACCGCGATGAGATCCCTTCTCTCTTCACGATCTCTTTCTCACTTCCTCTCTCTCTCTCTCTTCCTCCCACCCTCAGTCAGCCCCGTACCCCAGGTGAGCTGCTGGCCCTGTTCCGTTACCCCCGGGACCCCTACACCGTGGAGCAGGCTCGCGCAGGGGAGATCTTCGAACAGACACTGCTCCTCATCCAGAACCATGTCAACCAGGGACTCATGGTGGACACCAATGGCACTGGTGAGAGCCGTTACACAGATACACACCCAGTTACGGGTCTTACATGTAGGCGTCATAGATGTAGGTCCCGTTATCAAATCAGGTGTGTGTTTTTTCCACAAACTGGCCTGAGATTCAATGCAGATTACACATTACAAGTGGTCTCAGACGAAACATTACTTCAGTACTGCTCCCTAGTTGATGACGACATTCGGAGACTGGGCGCTAATCTTTCGAAAGAAATAATAGCCGATGTCACAAACCCTGCTATTTTCTCGGACTTTACTCCATCACTGTGAGCGTATCAGGCCTCACGTCCTGCCCAACATCTGCGTGTCATTTCCTGTTCTCACCGACCAGGGGGCCTATGAGATGACCACAGCTCGACACGACTCATAAAACCTTTTTACGACCTCATGTCCTCATGACGCTCGCTGGCTCGCTAATGTGATCAGCGGTCTCGGGTGAACCTCCGTCCGTGCATTTGTGAGGGAGTGGAGGCCGGTGGGTGGGGGTAGGGGTATCCAATGACCCAAATAATCCCCACATGGTAATGGTTTAATAGGCCTGAAGGCGGAGGTTGCAGTGAGCAAGTGGGAGATTATTATGTTCTTGAGCTGGACACTGTGAAAGATACAGTTAGAGAGACAGAGAGAAAAAGAGAGAGAGAGAGAGAGTTAGGCTCGGAAAGGTAGAGAAAAGTGATGGAGAGATTGAATGAGAAAGAGAGAGAAGGCAGTAACTAAAAGAGGAAGAGATGGAGTGTTTTCATATGTTATGAAAACAGCTCATTGTTGCACTGGCCCCTCAGTCTGCCCACAGAGGATTTCTATCTGTCAGCAAAAAACAATGAAGTCTGTTTGTACTGTTGCCATGTGACTTAAATCAGTCACACATGCTTCACACACACACACACAAACTCAATCACAGATTTGGTGTCTATTGATAGCCAATTCCAGTCAACAAGCTGGCAAACCACGCCTCTCTGCACACAGAGATACAGAGATACAGACATGCAGTGTACACACACACGGATGCACACAATCATAGAGCCCTTGCTTGTCTCTCACTCTCTCCTCACTCTCTCTCTCCCTCCCTCCCATTTGAACTCTGTCAGGATATGTTGCTGAAATGTTGAGCTTTCGGGATTTCAGTTTAAACGATCCAGGCCTCTGCCTCTGTTTCTGGCCTGTTAAGTTCTCAAATATATTTAGATAAAAATAATATACTTATATATTGTCCATACTGCACTCAGCTTTCCGCTACAACGACCTGGTGTCCCCCCACTTCCTGGATGTCATCGCCAACCTCTCAGGATGCACGGCGCACCGTCGCATCAACAACTGCTCCGACATCTGCTTCCACCAGAAGTACCGCAGCCACGACGGCACCTGCAACAACCTGCAGCACCCCATGTGGGGCGCCTCCCTCACCGCCTTCGAACGCCTCCTCAAGTCGGTCTACGACAACGGCTTCAACCTCCCGCGCGGCGCCACCGAGCGCCTCCACAACGGCCACCGCCTCCCGCTGCCGCGGCTCGTGTCCACGGCGATGATCGGCACGGAGACCATCACCCCCGACGACCGTTACACGCACATGCTGATGCAGTGGGGTCAGTTTCTAGATCACGACATGGACGCCACGGTAGCCGCCCTCAGCCAGTCGCGCTTCTCCGACGGCCAGCTGTGCACGCAGGGCTGCACCAACGACGCGCCGTGCTTCCCCATCCAGTTCCCGCCCAACGACCCTCGCCAGCTGCGCAGCGGCACGCGCTGCATGTTCTTCGTGCGCTCCAGCCCCGTGTGCGGCAGTGGCATGACGTCTCTCCTCATGAACAGCGTGTTTCCGCGGGAACAGATCAACCAGCTGACCGCTTACATCGACGCGTCCAACGTCTACGGGAGCTCGCGCCACGAGTCAGAGGAGGTCCGCGACCTGGCCAGTCAGCGCGGCCTGCTTCGCCAGGGGATCATCCAGCGCACGGGCAAACCCCTCCTGCCTTTCGCCACGGGGTCGCGCACCGAGTGCATGCGGGACGAGAACGAGAGCCCCATCCCCTGTTTCCTGGCGGGCGACCACCGGGCCAATGAGCAGCTGGGCCTGACCGCCATGCACACCATCTGGCTCCGGGAGCACAACCGCGTCGCCAACGAGCTGCTGCGTCTGAACCCCCACTGGGACGGGGATACCATCTACCACGAGGCGCGCAAGATCGTGGGAGCCCAAATGCAGCATATCACCTATAGCCACTGGCTGCCTAAGGTAAGATTGAGATTGATGTCTCTTTCGCATTTTGGATCTGTTCCGAAGGGAAAGGAGTGGTTTTGGAGAAGATTGAACTCGCTGAACTGAAGATGGGGAAGAGTAGCTTAAAGAGGTTTGACGATCTTCCTCTCCACTGTCCTGTCAGGTGCTGGGCGACGCCGGCGTGAGGCAGATGGGCGAGTACCGCGGCTACAACCCCAACGTCAACGCGGGCATCCTCAACGCCTTCGCCACCGCCGCCTTCCGCTTCGGACACACCCTCATCAACCCCATCCTCTACCGCCTGGACGAGAACTTCCAGCCCATCCCTCAAGGGCCACATCTCGCTGCACCGCGCCTTCTTCTCGCCCTTCCGCATCGTCAACGAGGGCGGCATCGACCCGCTGCTCCGCGGCCTGTACGGCGTGGCGGGCAAGATGCGCGTGTCCACTCAGCTGCTCAACACGGAGCTGACCGAGAGGCTCTTTTCCATGGCGCACTCCGTGGCTCTGGACCTGGCTGCCATGAACATCCAGAGGGGACGCGACCACGGGATACCGCCCTATAACGACTACCGGGTGTACTGCAACTTGACCTCGGCGCAGACCTTTGACGACCTGCGCAACGAGATCAAGAACCCGGCGGTCCGGGAGAAGCTGCAGAGGTAAGAGTGTGGGTGAAGATAATGGTTCGTTGATGGTACAGGACTCGCATTGTCTTTAAAAAGTTAGTCAGGTGGCTGAGCGGTTAGGGAATCGGGCTAGTAATCTGAAAGTTGCCAGTTCGATTCCCGGCCGTGCCAAATGACGATGTGTCCTTGGGCAAGGCACTTCACCCTACTTGCCTCAGGGTCCCTGTACTTACTGTAAGTCGCTCTGGATAAGAGTGTCTGCGAAATGACTAAACTTAAAGAAAAACAAGATCAGCGGGTGGGTGATGTTCGTAAGAGCGATAGAGAAGGATGGAGCCCAATGAAGCTGGTTGGATAACGATAACCGAATGGCTTGCCTGTTTTTCGCCCTCTTTCTTGTCTCCACGCGCGTCCAGGTTGTACGGTACCCCTCTGAACGTGGACCTCTTCCCTGCCCTCATGGCCGAGGACCTGGTCCCTGGCAGCAGACTGGGCCCCACCCTCATGTGCCTGCTGGCGGCCCAGTTCAAACGCCTCCGCGACGGAGACAGGTACGTGAGACCCCCCACCCCCGACGCCACCAACAATACCACACACGCCCCCCTGCTCTTCCCCCTCATCCCTCTCTCTCCTTCCCGCCCCGCCCCTTCTAGGTTCTGGTACGAGAACCCGGGCGTGTTCACGCCGGCCCAGCTGACGCAGCTGAAGCAGGCGTCGCTGACGCGCGTGCTCTGCGACAACGGCGACAACATCACGCGAGTCCAGCAGGACGTGTTCAGCGTGGCCGAGCTGCCGCACGGATACGGGAGCTGCGACGACGTGCCCAAGATGGACCTGCGGATCTGGCAGGACTGCTGCGAAGGTAGGCCGCACCTCGCCGCCAACCATCCTCCATATCCCATATTCACTGGGCCTCCGACCCTTTTCCTGGAGGTTACTACTTCAATTGGGGGCATTTGTGGTAACGAATAAGCTTTATTGAACTGGATGGGATTCATAATAAGACTTTATTTATATAGCTCGTTTCATACAAGAATTGCAGCTCAAAGTGCTTTACATAAAATCGTTGAAAACGATACTGTAAGTAATAAAAGTAATAAAACCCATCTGGGGTCTTTGCGGTAACCCAGAACACACAAGTCACAGTCTTTGTGCTATCTAGAGCCACAGTCTTTGTGGTTTCCCAATATAAATCAAAATGTCAAAATATAATGTAACGAAACAAAACCCAAGCTCAGGCCTTTTTGTTGTCGTTGTATTTTTTATTTTTAGAGCATAGAGATTTGTAGGAAGAATATGGATGGTTTTGAGACTTCTAACACGAGTTTCAGGTTTGTAACCATGCATTTTACCATGCCATTTGCTGTTTATGATGACTGGTATGTTTAATGAAATAGCATGTTGGCTGTCCGAGTGTAGCTTGTCTTTGGGAAAGTCACTGAGCTGTTCCATCACAAGGGAATTCGTTAGGGGGGTGAAAAACTGTGCAGGGCCCATGTCCTTGCAGGAGGCTGTTTGAATGTTCTGTTCCATGGGAGGTTGTTTGGGATGCTTCAGTCAGCTTAGACACAGCAGGGATAGGGATTGAAACTTGATTGGTGGTCGAGACCGTCTACAGTTTGGGTGGAGTCCTTGAAAACAGTCTGCACAGTTCCAGAAGACGTTGAAATGATCGATAAATCTCTGAATCGAAGGCTTCTTTTCCTTTGCGAAGACATGCAATCGGTCCACTGATGAATACATCTGGATATCTGTTGAGTGTGTTCAGTAGCTGGGTGAAATGTTTTTTAAGTATCTCAGTGCCAGTTATTTTTGTGCAGGATATCAAACGAGCCAGTGTGGATGATGATCTTGGTGTTGTTTGTTTTATTGTTGAGGATTGTTTGTACCTCTGACGACAGTTCCTCGACAGATGGTACTGGGCCAACTATTATCTGTCTTTGCCAGTTTAACATGTGCTGTCGTGGCGTCTCCGATCGAGATAGTGGCCATCTGTGTTGTGTTTGCATTTACAACGTTTGCCTTATCAGTAGCTGCGGAGACAGTTCTTAGGTTATTTGGGTTAGTGCTGATAGCACCTTGTGCTGGACCAAGGTTAGTCACTGTGTCTGTGCTAGCAGTATAGGGCTAGTGCTAGCAGCGTTAGCTCCTCCAGTGCTGACGTGTGAGAGTGTCTGTGTGTGCTGAATGACTGGGCACTGTGTTTAGAATTGTTCACAGGCTTTCAACACGTTTTTTTAATTTAGCACTGAATATTGTTTCTTTCAACTGGACTACCACAACACTTCACCTCGAGATATCCTTCTCTTGTAAGATAAGGTTGTTAAAATTACTAGGAGACTATAAACCTCAATATTGTGTGTCTGACGACTACAATTAAAAAATTCCATCAAGCTCAATCTTGGCTGACCTTGCAAATAAAGCCAGTTGAAATGTCATCATATAGGGCATTTCAGAATGTTTGTAAACAATAGGCACCGAGATACTTCTGGGTGGCGGAACGCGAACGGCTTCCACTGACCAGAGGAGAGATCCAGCCAGCTACTGTAAACATAGTTACATAGTTCAAAACATTGTAAAATGTTTAGAAAGAAGAACATCTTACAGAAATACGAATTTTCTCATGAGTACAAATAAAGCCAGAGTGATCAAATTGACAAGGTAAAATGAATACACATATTACTTTAGTAGTGTAAGATTAGGGTAGATATAAACATTATTTTGTTTGTGTCAGGCTACGGTCAACGGAGGGTCTCCCTTCTAAGCAATTTATTAGTGGTGCCATTCGCTTTTGCCCCCCGGAAGAACGTCTATTATTGTTGTGACGTCATGGTGAATAGATCTATTGAGAGGGGCCAACACACCCGCCACTCCTGTGACATAACAAGGCTTGCATTTACAGATAAAGTGCAGTTCCATTATACTGAGGCTCAATATCCACTTCTGGAGTTGAAACCAAGATGTTTTGCATTCCACCAGAAGGTTCCATTGACAAACCGCTAGTGCTTGACTGGAGAGGGCTCCCCTACCAGTATAACACATTCCAATGGGTGTTTGTCTCACCCAGTTGGCATACTGTAACATGTAGTTACTTGTAGGAGACACATAGCCTCGAGTAAGGTTCATCAAGTTCATCACCATTGAGTTCAAATTTGATTCTGGTGTCATGGTCTATAGCTGCTGGGTGGATTCACATAGCAGAGGGGTCCCTACATATAGGGCCCTATCTTGCACCCAGCGCAATTGACTTTGTCAGTGACGCAAGTATCATTCCTAGCTTGCACTCGGCGCAAAGCGGATTTTTCCCTCCACGGGCGCACGTCGAAATGACCTTGCGCTCCGGGGGGCGGTTCAGCGAAAAAGGAGGCGTGTTCCGGCGCAAACGTTCTTGGTGCTATCTTGCGGTTTCCGAAAAACCATTCCGCCACTGACCAGGAAAAAGGTGGTTTAAAGACAATGGCGCATTATTCAGATGCTATTTTAACGGCGCAAGCTTGGTCCGTGCGCACTGCGAAGCCAGGGTATTCTTCCTGCGAAACTACGTATTGTTTTGATTTATTGTATGGCTAGCTGTGTTACATTTCGTTCATATCAATAATTAATAAGATGTTCATGAGAAATCTCTATGTATGTGAACTTGAATCGTAACAACTGTGGCAATTTACTCATACGCCTGTTTAACCGAAGCTAATTTGGGTAGGTTTCTGGTACAGTACTATGCACATCAGAATCAGAATTCAGTTTTCAATTTACTGTGGCAGGAAGGAAGGTGCAAAAAAGAAACATATACCCTACGGGTCTCACATTAAGTAAACAAAAGTACAACAGTTAAACTAATTCTAAGAACTAAGCAATTACATTTTTTTAAATATATGTCAAGATAGGCTACATTAGGCTACAATGAGCAGCATGAGTGGGCAACTTAGTGCAATGAAACTGCTCTGCCTTTCCCATACAATCACTTCTCTATCGTTTACGGTCCTGACGAGAACGTCGGTCTCCTGTGAACCGCTGGCGTGCGCCTGGCAAATCCGCCGTTATAATAGCAATCAGCCATGGAACAAGCGCTGCTCTTAAAGGGAATGTGAGATGACGCTCTGATTGGCTTATTGCACGTTACGCCCAAACCACACCCATTAGTAATGTAGCTACCTCTTTTAGATTTGCGCCTGGCGAAAATTCATTTATCCCGCTGCTAAAATAGCAACCGCACCGGAGTCCCGCCCACTTGCGCTTTGCGCTTTGCTACCTGCGTTTCAGATCGTCAAAATAGGGCCCATAGTCAGAATATTCAGTACCTACTGAGAGACACACTAGTGTTGCACACACCAGGCTCACATGTACACACATTCAGGCTTACACACACACACACAAACACATCATTTTATAATTGTAATGGGGCAGATCAAGAAGGATTGACTGAATTCAAGTACCGGGTCCATTAACTGTAATAGAAACAGACATACATTCTTTTGCTGATATTTGGGGATTTCTGGCCATCGTTAAAATGAACAATTGATTTTAAGTACCTCAAACAAACCATTAGTTGTCCTCGAACAAACTCATCGAAAAAAGTTGATTCTGACCTTATGAATTTAAGAGCCAGACAAACAATTTGATGCAATAAGAAGCAGCCATCTGTATTGTTTGCTCTGTGTTTCAGGTTTATGGTCTGTCATTTTCTTATCGGTCTTTCATACCTCCCTTCAACCCTGATCTGCACTCTTTCTTAGAGAAAAGCTAATAATGATTATAAGAAGGGAGTATCCTGCTAGTGCTCAGAAAGATAAGGACACAGGGTTAGACACAAGGAGACGTAGGTCTCTCTCCTTCGTGTGTGTGTGTGTGTGTTTGTGCTTGTGTGTGTGTGTGATGGTGGACAGATTCATTATTTATGGAGAGGAGAGGGGTCTTTCCCTAAGATATATTACAGAAACAGCTCATTACAGGGTGAAACTCTGTAACTGTCTTCTGTCCAGTGTTTAAAAGGGTTTTGTAACTTAATCCTTTTCAGATTATCTGCAGTCTCTCAGTGTGTGTGTGTGTGTGTGTGTGTGTGTGTGTGTGTGTGTGTGTGTGTGTGTGTGTGTGTGTGTGCGCTGGGTGCAAGATAGGGCCCACAGTGTGACTGAGAGGCTGTCTGGAGATGCTGAGTCACCAATGTTCAGGATCAGACAGATTATACACGTGAAAAACAAACGCTTTGAACCCATAGACTTGTCGACCACACCAAAACAAATGCTTCACATGTGCACTTGATCATTCACGTTTCTATAAAGTAAAGGACTACTCTACTTGATTCTACTCTACTCTACCACAGAGAAAATCAGTTTAGAGAAATACTTCCACGTCTTTTTTCCCCAGACTGTCGGACTAAAGGTCAGTTCAACGCCCTGTCGTACCACTTCAGAGGACGCAGGTCGGCGGACCAGAGCATGGCGGAGGAGAGGCCGTCCAACAGCCTACCTGAGGAGAGCAGGTGAGACAGAGACGGGTCGATGTGTTCCGCAGTAACACATTCGAAATCGCGTTGTACCTCTTCAATGTCATCTGTCGGTTTTCTGCGACAATAAAATGGGATTGGGTCGGTTTCTTTTCTTCCAACGCAGCCCCGCGGAAGACATCTCTGGGAATCTCGTGAATGTCACCGCGCCTTCGAAATCCAGCACTGAGCCCTCACTAAATGACTTCCAGGACTTTGTCTTAGACATGCAGAAGACTATCACTAGTTTACGCAAGCAGGTGTGTATGTGTGGGTAGTAATGAACAAAACGTTCTTCTTTCTGTTTTCGTTTGGTCAATGGGTTTTACTTCACCCCTCACGCTTATACGCATACAAACATTTGCATTTGTGCACACATACACACTAGGAACAGAGAAAACATATTTGGGAAGTTGACAAATCCACCAAGGTGGATTGACAATTTCAGGGAAGAGAGACAGTTGTGGAGTTGTGTTTTTGACTAACCCCCACACACACTGTCCTCTCCTTCAGATTAAAAGACTTGAAGCCCGTCTGAGTAAGACAGACTGCACTGACAAGGAAGGCCGGGAACGATCGGACAGCGAGAGGTGGAAGGAGGACCCCTGCTCCACGTGCGAGTGCAAAGTATGCGTCGCGCGCTCCAACACACACATCTACACGTTGATTTGATTGAACGTGTATTCGTTTAGCAGAAGCTTTCATCCAAAGCAACGTCCTCATTGTCTCTCTCCTCTAATACAAGAAACAAATCCCTGACCTCTCTCTCTTTCTCTCTGCCCCCACAGGATGCCCAGGTCACATGCTTCGTAGAATCGTGCCCGGTGGCGGCATGCCAGCGGCCTGTGAAGCTAAAAGGCTCATGTTGTCCAGTGTGTCTCCACCAGGAGCAGGACATGGGGAGCAGCGGGCGGAGCGATGGGCACCAGGAAGACAGCACACGCCACGTGTAACCCTCAGGACCCGGCCCACACCCTAGTGTGAGAGAGAGAAAGAGAGAGAAAGGGGGGGAATGAAAGAAAGAGAGAAGTATAGACTCAAAAGGTGGCCCGCGCTGTAGCCACCTACATCCGATTGACTCGTTTTGTTTTCATTTTATTTTTTCTGTTTTTTATTCCTCTTTTTTGTTATTTTGGTTGTTCATTTTGATTGCCCTCTCCCACGGTCAACTGCCCGAGGCTCAGTTTTAAAGTCACTGGCAACGGACGAGACCAGTAGTTAGTTAGTTAGTTACCCGTCTGCCACTGAGAGGATGAATGGAAAAAAAGATGGATGGATGGATGCATGGGATGGATGGAATGATGGACAATGCTTCCTTCCTGGCCAGGCCTCTCCAGCACTGTCTGTCTGTTTCTAGAGGCCTTTCAGGTGTTTCTGCAACCCAAAACTGCTCCCTTTAAACATGGGGCCATAAAAAAGTGGGAAAATGCCCCAAGGAGGAGCAGGACCTAGGAAGTAAACAAACCATCGGCGGCCATGTTGTCTTACAAAAGCTTTCTCAGGTTAGAGATGTCGAAAAACTGGTGCTACCCCACCCACTTTTTTCTCCTCAAAATGTTACTAAATTCAAACCTTAAAAGTATTGTTTTTTTGTTTGTTTGTTTTGTTTATATAACAGTATGCAACATATATACACTCATTATGTGCCTTTTCATGGTAAACCACATTTGAGAGAATTTGTTTTTATCGCTCTAAAGAACATTTTATGTACAAATTGAGTTACTTGCTTGTTACTTAACGTTTAAGGTGCTTAATATCATAATTATGAACATGTATTTCTCCTTTATTTGTATCAACTGACTGCTTACATATGAAGATAATGTGAAGCCCTACAAAACATATTTTGTAATGCAAAAATACTATCTACTGATGACCATTTCCTTCTCCAACTGCAGCTGTTGGTCAACAAACATCTGGTATTATTTACATATTTTCTCCCCTCAGTAAACATTTGTTTGGTCTGCATGAAGGAGAGAATTCCCTCCATAGACTGACTCACCAACCATTACAAACCACACTTTTGAGGCCTTCGAGATATTTCATTTTGTGCTCTAAAACGGCTCAAAATATGTTTTTTACCACTTGTATCAGTATAGTCTGTCTTCATGGTAAATTTGATAGCCACATACTAGTAGTCATGCTATACTTACTGATGATCAATCCTGCATGTTGGTTAGAGATTTTGATTGTACTACGTCACGTACCCACTGCAGTGTTCACTTCCATTGTGGCCTTTGTTTCCTGCATGCACCCCTACCCCCTCCTCTCTACTCTCATACTCACTCCCCCAGAGCAAGTTTACAGAAGGACACCCTCTCATGCGTTCCCTCCCCAAATGTTCACCATTCATCATATGCTACTTCTACTCTTTTATTATCTCTGTGATGTGTGCGCGTCTGTGCCTGTGTGTGCACGTGTGTGAGTGTGTCCTTTTGCATACATCATGTTCTCTAACCACACCGCAGCACGTCCTTATCTGTCGATCCGGGTGAGAGAGATCGTCTGGCTCTCGTCTCCGAGTTTTGATGATGTCATCATGCCGCAGTACTGCACACAGCCTCTGACCGTCATTCCTTCTTTAATGGAAGCCAGATGACGAGAGGGAGCGGGAGTGAAGACGTCAATCAAACAACCGGCTCCCATTTCATTTGTTAATAGTTCTGTTGTTGGTCGTCAGAAAGACAAGATTCAGATTCGCCACTGCATGGGCCCACTCAAACCTGTTTTCTGCTTCTATACCTATTCTATACCTCTTATCATTGTGTGTAGTGACTACTGCCAGTGTCTTTTCCACTCTTAACTTCCACTCTTAACTATATAGCATCTTCAGAATGTATTCCAAATATATATATATATATGTATATATCATATATATATATATATTATGTACTGTTTGCTAGCCTTTCTGAGAGGGGGCTGTTTAGGCACACTACACTGGTAACTACTTACAGTACCACATGGATGAACGTGATAGAGACTGTTGAGTGACCTACCATGCTTCCTTTTTGATTTCATTATTCTTCCTGTGCTTATTTCTCTTTTCAGGCGTAGTTGTTTGTGTGTGTGTGTGTGTTTGAAGTGTTTCTGTACAGTATGTTCTGACTGATCACACTGTAACCTGCTAAATGTGTCATTGTATTTAGCAACATCTTGTTACATCTGTCATTTTCCTTATCATTTTCACTTTTTCTGCCAGAACCCCTTCCTTCCTCTGGCTCCACCCAAATAAAACATCCCACTGACAATGGAATGCACTGCTCTGCAAGACCGAACATGTTTTTTTTTACTGACACTGTTCCAAAACGAGTGGTCAAAAACGAAATACCTATCTGACAATTGTATTGTACGTTTGCCAAATAATTGTTTGCACTGTAATGTATGCCTCTCGACAATAATAAAATAGGCCACATTTGAATTACAATTCTACAATTCTACTTAGGCCTGTGAAAACCTCACCTTACTTAGTGCTTCACAGTCTGTCCATGGCTTTGTTTGAATTAAAGACAAAACTGTATCCTTACCTCTGCAGTTGATACGCTGAATTTGAGCCAACATGATTACACAGGTCAGGTGCAACCACACAACTGACATATTTCAGGTCATATGAGATCAGTGATTAGAAAAGTAAAAAATGTTGGGGGATTTTTGTCTAATACGGCTTTTTAGTAATTAAGATGAAAAGCTGTGTGGGTCTTAAAATATAAGTGGAGTAAACCAGTCTTAAATAATCAGTTCAATTTCATTTTTATCCTTGACATTTTTGGGGGAGGATTTCTATAAATTACTATAAATACCTTTTACCCTTGAAACACACTTGAAACCACTTGGACAAATATGGTCTAGTTTACCCCAAAACCTGTCAGTACAGTGACACTATTGAGTATAAATAAATCCAGATTCATGCCAACCAGTAGACAATGGCTATGTTTTAGAATGTTTTCGTAATGGGATGGTATCGACTTTGAAGTGTTACTATACTAGCCTAAATACTGGTGGACTATGGGAGCAGGGTCACCCCCCAAGGTTGGTTGAAAAAAAAACCTTGGTTGAAAAAGCATTGCTAGAGTGCCCTCTAGAGTGGCAAAAACTCGAGCAAGTGGCCTATTGGCTACGTTTCAACTTATTTTTGAGTGCTCTCTATGATGCCCCTTCACATAATAAATGATGATGATGTGCCCTACAGAGCCAGACAAGTTGGGTTTTCCGCTAGAGAGAACAGTGTTTGTGTGTTAGCATTCTAGTACGTGATCTCCTCCGAGGATCTAACACATCTGTCATCATACTATGACATTCATGTGGATGCAATGAGATCGGTTAGTTGCCCAAGCAGTAAGGTATTTCTCTCTCATTCTCCTCTTTCTCCATGCCATCCCTTTTGTTTTCTGCCCGAGTGAAGGGCTCCCTCCACCCTCCCTTGGGCAGAAGAAGCTGACCTCGTGGCCAGTGAAATGGAGGAAGGAATGAAGGGCTGCAGAGTGGGAGAGGAAACAAGGTTTCCAGCTGGAACGGATCAAAGGCTGCATTTCCTCTGGTCAGGAGAAGCCATTATCACCACGACAACGTGGGACCAACCCTCACTGAAGCCGAAGTTGTCCTTCTCCAGATCCCAGGCATTAGATATAGAGGGTACACACACGCCTTATGTACAGTGACAACCGACACACACTCACACATAATCAATAAATCTGCAGGAAACGCGAGACCTAGCGCGCCACTAACAACTCGTCATCACGTGTTAGGGCACACCTTATTAATAGGGCGGGGTATATAGCAGGTATTCCGGCACTTGCATTGCTAGTGCGACACAGACGCTCTCAGTCTCCTGCGGCCTCCACCCTTTGTCTGTGTTCTTCTCTTGTCTTCTTCCACAGGGGGAATGCTTTCACTGCTCTCTGCCCGGATGGAGCAGACTGAGGGCACAACCATATGGCAAATCAAATATTATGTATTGAATCGTGTGGAATAAAGTAAACAACACGACTGAGTCCTCCTGCCTGAACCTGTGTGCAAGCCAGAGCGAGAGGGGAACTCCCAGCTGATGGAAGAGGGAAGTGAGGGTGTGGCTCCCTATTTTCCCCCCGAAATAAGGAATGGAGGGGTGGAATGGATATGTATAACTTATATGGAACCAGGATCACTTCTATATGTGTGTGATTAGGATATAGCGCTATTCTATATTTCATGTCATGATCTGTCTTGTAGTTCAAAGGTCAGAGGGGTACATGGGTATCTGGCTGGCCTGAAAGAGTTGAACCTTACCAGGAGCATGCACCTCAGCTGCCAAAACATGGGGACTGGAAAACAACTGCATTGACCGCTGTCATTGCTGATATTGTTTTTGCCACAGAGTCTGCCAGTCTCCACTGCCAGTGTTTACTGAATAAGACACTCGGGGCAATTATGCAAATACCTGCTCGGAGTTCTTAGAGGCCAACACACCTCTCAGGGGAGTTTCTCCCCATCAATAATATGTTCATAAAGTGAGGGGCCACACTACTAATGTGTGTTTTTGTTTCCAGTTTCTATTTAAATTGGTATCATTTAAGATTTGTGGGTCATGTCTACTCCTTTCGTGCCAACTCCTTACAAGGACTACAAATCCCACACCGACACACAGACAAGGTCACAATCTCACCAAGACACACCTGTTACCAATTTTAATTACACGCTCGCACACACACACACACACCTTTTAGAAGATACTGCTGCTCATTCATACAGACTTTGCAATGTTGGCTCAGATGTACATACTCTGATTTAGCAAGCCTTTAAGGATTACCACTATTCTGGTGACTGTTTTTCGTTTTTGGGGGTATTCTGGTTTTCCCAAGATATCCTGTTGGCTGATCACCTGACCGCTTTTTGCCTGCCTTGACTTTGAACCTGCGCATTGGGTCGCATTAAATTTGTTTACTGGACCTTGTTTAATAAACTGTTTTGCCTGCAACTGCAGCTGTCTCTGCCTCAAGTAATACCATGGGATTAAACAGTGCTTCCTTTTACAGTACAGTTTCAGTTTGCTTGAGGAAATTGTCATGTTTTACTTGCCAAATATACATGATATGACGTTTGTTTATTGCATGAGAAAGGGAATAAACAGTTTAAAGGATATGGTAATAGCCTGGTAATAACATGTCAACAAACGGACAGTACAGTTTTAGCTTACTTACTTAGTATGTCATGCTTTACTTAGTAAAGTTGTGGAACATATGTTTCATTATAATGAGTGGAATATAGTAGTATAGTATAGTATAGTAGAATATTCTAGTACAAAGATCTTGGTAATACCATGGAAACTATCACAGCTTACTGAGGAAATTGTTCAAACATCTGCTAGAACGTACCCAGTATTTAAGATGTACCATGATAGTAGAGGAAAACTGTTCCTGTGGAAGTAGTTACTAGCCAGGTGAGTAATGGGTGCAGCCATGATCATTAACTATATAAGAAAAGGTGATTTATTGGAAAGTATTGTCTTAATTTCTAGAAAGTACATAATAACACTTGGACTGTTACCAACATGAACCTTGGATAACTACAAGGTAATAGTGGAGGAGTAATTTAGTTGTAGTTTGTAGTTACCTACTTACTACAACTGAAAAATATCCAATAATATACTTTAATTAACCATACATCCATTTATCTCCAGAGTAAATACAATACTTAGAGTTACAGTACCTACTTACTACCAGAGGTAATTACAATAATAAACAAACAAAGATTTACCAGGTAAATACTTTGTGCTGTGTCTCTCTTTCTTTGTCTGTCTAAATGCTCCCTCAGTGTTTGGGTTTGTTTACCAAAGGTGCCAATGACCATCAACAGTTCTCGAGGTCAGAGGTTTATTTCATGAGGAACAGAGAAAAAAAGCAGGACTCATTGTTGAAACATCTGTTTTCCATTTACCCAGACACCCATACACACACACACACATACTATGGGCGTGACCATATTCCCGCTCTTATGTAACTCAGTTGTCAAATGGGTTCTGTGGAGGATCCATTGTCATCTGTGGAACCCTACATGTTGTTGTGTTTGCAGGCACACAGCTCTCACCAACAGGAAGCACAGAGGGATCCAAGCAGACATGTCAAACAGAAACTCCCACAACCCCCTCTGTCAAACAGACGCGCCTTCCAGAATGGAACGCTAGGTAACATACATCGCCCTTCCTTAAAAACAATCGGGCAGCGCATGGTATGTCGACTTGGGAATGAAAAAACATTCTCCTTGCTTTTTTTTCTCAATCTCCTGAAACATTTCCTCCGCAGAACCTTTCTGGGACCTGGGCCAAGTATGACAACGAGGCCAGGCAGTTCCTGTCCATCTGGTGGGTGATTGCGGTTGATAGAAGGGGCCTCCCTCTCACCTATACGTAGACGCGGTCAAGCAACATGACACATACTTTACTTCACATTCTGCATCCATACATACACACACACACAGAGAGAGAACTAAGTGAAAACAAACGCTACTATAGATACGCGAACACATTTCCCATTGTAAACATGTGTCAAACAGCTATGGCATAATGAGACAGGGTGTGTACCATGCAGACATTTCATAGAGGGACACCTGTCTTACATGTATGTCCAATAGGTGCCCCAGCACTTTGGAAAGAGTGATAGATAGGTATTGTTCAGTGTTACAGCATTTGACTGCAGATCAAGGTTGCAGGTTTAACTCCCTCTATATATTGCTTTGGATAAAAGCATAAATGCTAAATGAAGAAAATAAATGATGAATGAAAGAACAAAACTAGGGACACAAGCTCACTCAAAGTCAGTTGACAGCTGTGTGGCATGTAATGTGATGGCTGTTTGAGATGTTGCTCTATATGGATAAATGAATGTCTTCACAGCTTTGTACTTTTACACGAAAAGAAAAGGTTCAAACTGAAGGTTTGGTTGCTGACATGCCTCCTAGTGGACATAACTTTGAAACATCCATGTTGGCATAAAGAACGCAGTGAAGTATGTGAACAATGCCACATGCGTAGCTTTCTCGTACGTACATACGTACAGCTACGAAACTGGAGTATATTGAGGTCTTAACCTGAACATAATTGGTTCCTCAGCTCCTTTACTCTCTCACCATTCCTCTCAAATTATACCTTGTAGAGTAGAGTTGCTTTATTGCCATCTGAGTCATCTTCAGCACTGTATCGTTCGTGGAGATCCTGATGGTGTTGACATTTTGAATATGTCATCTTGTATAACTGCACTTTGAACATCTTTCAGTCCTATAGCTTTGTTTGCTGTTTCTTGTTTGCTGCCAAAAGTGAATTGCCAACTGTCAAGTTCTTGTTGAGCAGTGAAGTCTGATCTCCTGCCACCACCAGGGGGCAGATGCTCAGTCCTGGACAGGAAATCCAGCACACTACAGTATTCTTCTACATACTGTATATTCTGAGACGTGCATTGGCTAAATTTACTGGAATACTAGTGTGAAGGAATCAATTATTTTAAGAAGCAGATTCAGACTTTTTTCATGACCCTTCTACTACCACTCTTGGCAGTACTTCCATTCTATCTTCTATAATCTTTGGTTTACACCCTTAAAAAGGGTTCAAGGCAAGATAGGCAGGTTTTAGCATCAGTTTGAAAGGATTTTAACAACAATATCTGACAGACAGACAGATAATTAGCCCGTCCAATCATTGCATTCGGTCTGAATACTGTCCAATCATTAGTGCCAGTCTGACAAAACCATTAACCATTATCTTTTTTCCACAAATAATGATGTTGCTGGCATGGGGATATGGTTATGGATAAAGGTACATGAATGAGTCATGCAGTGAGATTATTTCCTGGTTGAATGATCTTTTACCAAGTAGCTGGTTGTTTTTGCTTTGGCCTATGTCAATGATTCTTTGTTTTTGAAACTGGAATAAGCAAATTACTTTGAAAGATGCAAAGCTACTTCGTGTAATACTATGTGCATGCAAAATCTGAAATACTACGGCCTTGTTAATGTAGCTGCTTTCCAATGTTGAATTCTAGGTGGGTAGTGTACAGATATCAGTAAAGAGACACACACTGGTATGAAACCAAAATTATCTTTTTTATCATTAAGTAAGAAAAAGAAAATGGTTGACCACACAATACATGCATGTAAAAACAGTGCAACATCTTAATAGATTACAGTAAAGAGTGAAACATTAAACGATTACAAATCCGAAAAATTCTGAAGGATTCACCAAATTTCAAGATAATATAAAAACACAGTAAACTAAAATGAGCATAATACAAGTTAATTGATCAATTGAACTGACAACAAACATCCTCTGAAATGCACGTGTACAGATTTGCTGTACAATACATACATTCTTGACTGATTTATTTTTCCCCCCTTTTAGATGGGTTTACCAAATACAATACAACTGTGTCAGGTGAAACCTGCTATCATTGCATATTATCATCAGATACCACATTTTTACTTTGGGTTAGGGATTTTAACCAAATGACAAAGACTAAACCAGGTTTATCAGCTGCAGCTTTCTTTGTCTCCAAATAGGTGAAAAATATCCACTGACTCCCCATTATGCATTTGACATTTGAAATTCAAACCAAACGTCTTCCAATTCTTTGGGCAGCTTCAGCCTAATATCCTGTATTGAATTCACCTGACCGCCAAGTCTCTATACCTTTCTCACATGTTGAATGAGGATCCATTGTCGTTGTTGGACCCCTCTGCAGATCTGCGGCCTAAGACGTAGAGGTCTGACATCTGAGTGGAGGATTGACCCGAGTAGATGTACTTCTTCCCCAGGCACCACATGTCTTCCAGGATCTTGCGGAGGTGGCTCCGGAACTTCACCCCGATGAAGGCGTAGAGGAAGGGATTGAGGCAGCAGTGCAGGTAGGCCAGACTCCTGGTGATGCTCAGAGTGGTGATCTTCACCTGTTCTTCCTCGCACCCGCGCACCTTGAACAACCCCACCGTGTGGAACAGCAGAGCCACGTTGTAGGGCAAGTGGCACAGGATAAACACCACCACCACCGTCAGGACCACGGTTAGCGCCTTTTGTCTCTGGGCGTTGTGTGCCCGCAGCAAGGTCCAGGCAGTGCTGGAGTACGAGATCAACATGACCACGAGAGGCAAGAGGAAACCGATGGACACCTGCAGACTAGGCACCAGCACTTTCATCAGCACGGCCGTCTTCGTGTCATCAATCTGCATCTGGCACTCGGTCGACTCAGTGTCCCCCGGAAGATTATTTTCAGTCAGCTTACTGTAGTACACCGATGGGATGGTCAACGTCACGGCCAACGCCCAGACGGCCAGGCAGATGAGACGGCTGTAGGTCTGTAACCGAGAGCGAATGCCGAAGAAGCGCCTCGCCTGGACGATCGCGATGTAGCGGTCGCAGCTGACGCAGGCTAGCAGGAGCATGCTGCTGTAGAGGTTGATGCTGTACGCACCACCCGCCATCTTACAGGCCAGGTGGCCCATGCTCCAGGCATTCCTCTCGTTGTGTATGATGAGCGGGAGGGCGAGAACAAAAAGCAGATCGGCAAAGGCCACGTTGATGAGGTACACGTCCGTCATCGTCTTGGCTCGCTTGTAGTAGGCGTATGTGACAATCACCAACACATTGCCCAACAGGCCAAAGACGCAGATGAAGGAATGGACGTAGGTTTGTATCATGATTTCCATGGACTGTTTGACGTAAAGCTGACAAGGAGGCGCCGTGTCATTGTCGGTGTAATTGTAATCATAATCTTCCTCACTGAAGTTCATGGTTTTTGCCCTGTGGAAGAAAAATAAATGAATTTCGAACAAAGAAAACCCACAGTTTCCAAAGCTTTCTGACTATTTAAAAAAAAATGTTTTTAAGTTGCTCGTCAGTCAAGCCACTTCAGAGGTATGTTTGCCTGAAGGCAAAATCTTCTTCTCTAAGAGAAAGTGTGAGAGTTGATGTTATCAATTCATGACCTATTTTCTCTTTGAATTGATGCCATCTGAAGGTGGCATGTGGGAGCACATGAAGGCCTCTGTCTGATTCTTCGCTGATTTGATTATTATCAGATTTCTGATAATAAACACCACAGCACATTCAGATGCCCTAAAAACGATCTAAAAAGATGCATCTAAGACAAGGATCAGAAAACACTATCAAAAGCATGTGGGTTGAGTGTAGCAAATAGACTAGATTGACTTCAGTTTCAGCCCCAAAGGTGTAAAGATGCTGTTTTGCAAAATGACTCAGGTAATAATGTACTGCACTTTGATGCACTCACTCAGATGCATTCAGTTACATTATTGCACTGTCTATAATTTGAAGGTTATTTGTGACACTTTCATTGTATATCTAGGAATGCTTGCCAATAAAGTAATCTTGTATCAATGAGATATAGTAATTTTGTTTACATTTTCCAAATGTTTGTAATAGGCAGTGGTTTAAAGATGTTCCTCTCCCAGTTCAGTACATGCAGCACAACCTTGCTTTGAAGTTAGTCTTGACAAACTAATGCAATCAAACAGCATAATTCAGTCAGTAACAATGGCATGACGGGTCTAAAATACGTTTTCTCCAAGCACACTTTTTACCTTTTCCTTTTTATATTGTGGATATTTTGCGTACAGATTTTGTCCTGGATAAATGTAGGTTTTGAGAATGTTAAATCAATCAACATTGAAGCCATGTATGCCATGTTTATCTTATCTTACCTGCAAATGAGATGCCTCAGGAGTAAAAAGGTGGGGAAAAGTCCAGTTCAGACGTCCTCTTAAAACCAAAGAAAGTCTAATTAAAACAATTTATTAACTGTTTTTGGTAATAATGTTGCTTTAAAATGGCTAAGTATATAACAAGTATATATACCGGTAGTAATGTGGAACTCTACAGCATCAGATGATCTCTTCAGAAGAGATGCTTGTGAGCTATGGAAGAAACAGGTCAGAGTGGTAGATATCTCACTGCAGGTTGCTGACTGGGCTATTGGGTGGTGCAATGTGAATGCCCACAGTTTTTTTTGTATCCTCCCTTCCTCGTTATCTCATTTCCATGCACTTATTTCTGCTGTAGCCTACCTTTGTGAGGTTCAAACTTTCACTAAACTGTCAAGGCAGTGTTACAGTATCCCTTCAGTTTGTGAGAAGATGGTTTCTAAGGTGTCAGCTGAGAGAAGAAATAAGTAGTTTGAAATAAGTTTGTCCACTGGTCAGCTGCTGGCCTTCCTGCATGGTATATATGAGCCATACAGAGAGCTCTGCCACAGTGTGCTGCTGGACATTTATGTATTTCCTTTAAATGGAGACCAGAACGAACCATCATAGCAGAGTGGAGTACTGAGGTAGGACCCAAAAGCAGGAGAGTAGGGAGTCACAGCTTCAAACAAAGGTTTATTTCTCTAAACAGTAAAACAGACAGGGTACTCACAATAACAAGGGGTAAGGACAAGACAAATACTGGGCAGAAAACAGGAACCTAAATATATCTAAATACACAGAACCAAACCAGACGCAGGTGGACACAATGAGACTAACGAGAACTGAAACCACTGAACGAGATACAGGTGAAGACAATGACAGACAGGGAACCCCTAGGGCAGGGCAAAACCAAAAACAGGGGGGCACGGCTGTGGCCTTGACACATTTTGACATTTTGCATCACAAGCCTTCCATTCATCCTTTATTTTTGAGTGCATGGATGATGAATTGCATTCAAAATATGTTAAGCTTAAAATACTTGATTAATGACTCTGAATCTATCTATTTGATTATTGCTGCCTTTAACTAGCTCGGGCTGGGGTTCAGAGTCTTGCGCAAGGATACTTTGGCACATGGCCTGGGAGACGGGGATCGAAACTTCCAACCTTGAGATTAACAAATGACCCTCTCTACCCCCTGAGCCACAGCCACTCTGAAAAAAATAAGCAATACAAATATGTTGATGTATTTCCTGACCAGTAGGTGGAAGACTAGACTAGAGATTAGACTCCTAGTCCTAAGTATAATAATAAAACTAACGAAAACAATAGGTCTGTATGTATTGTACAGCTTCGCTGCTTGGCCCCTTAATATAGCTGCAAGCAACAACAAAAAATAGGATTACACTTAACTGCCGACAGAGGAACCATAGAAGCAGATTTCATCCTGCCAAATTCTAAATCTCTGCATGCATCTGCACCACTACCCTTGGATTCCAGATGCTTGCTTCTCTCTAGCAAACTGAGCTACAGACACTCATGTTGGGTTTGTAAGTTTGTTTGCGTGAGTGCACTGTGGGAATACACTGCCCAATGCAATCTTACGATATCAATCAAAATACAACTTTTACTCACATAATGCAAGAAATCTGCTGGCTAGATGTAGCATGATCTTATCTATAAAACACAAGTTCTTGAGCTTTCTGTGTCGGATTTACCTTAGAGTGAACAATTAGCTACAGTTATGACTGGAGCTATACAACAGTATAGATGTACCTGTCTTGCTTTGCAGTGGCTTACAGTGTCCCTAATAGATAATCAGAGTGTCATGAGATAAATAAATACTAAAGATGAATCATTGATATGTTTGACAACCGAAGGATTGACCAAAAGACCAGAAACTGGTATTTATGCCAGAATACCCAGAAAAACGTGTGGCTGGATTTGAATCTCTGACTTTGCACCCAGCTCAACTTCTTACCAGAACAACTGTCAAGAAGCCTGACATTTTTTGTTCAGCTATATCAACAAATTAATGGCCAGTGTCCAGAAGGCTGATATTTTTTTTAAAGCTCTTTTGTATGGAACTAAACAAAGAAAGAGAGAGAGAGAGGGAGAGACAGAGAGAGAGAGAACACTTTTAACTCCTTGTTGAATGTTATGATATACATGTTAAAATGTCCATTCAATATTGACTGCTTTGGCAACACTGCTCAATCCAAACTGTCATGCCAATAAAGCATACTGAACTGAGAGAGAGAGAAGATAGAGAGAAGAGAGTAGAGAGAGAGAGAGAGAGAGAGAGAGAGAGAGAGAGAGAGAGAGAGAGATACATGGCATTATAGTATGAGGATGATGATAAAACACTTTCATACAGATTGACTCTGAATGATGCTGTACTTATTCCAAATAGCCACTAGATAGAGCTAACACACGTCCTTCGTGCAACACGGGCATTGGAAAACCACACCTCTAAACATAAGGAAAATTATTTTCTTTAAGCATTTGAAAGTCTTAACAGTCGTTTATAGATCCATTTACATATTTCTTAACCATATAGGCCACAGTATACTTTATTCTATTATTTATTTATTTGACCTTGTATAGTATAACATTAGCATGTTCCTTTATACAAAATAAGTGTAGCCTATAATAAAGAACATGTGATCTTTATTATAAAGTAGATCATAAAATGACGTGTATAAAAATATGAATTAGTCTGTCACCATAGGGCATTGTGCAACCAGAACACACCGCGCACTAATGTGGTACAATAGTTGAAGCAAATGAGGGAGGGAGCACAACAGGTACAACACATCCACCACACATTCACCTCAACAGATCTGGCAACGCACTTGAAGACTTGGCAATTCTACTCGCTCTTCAGGAAAGAGTGAAATCTCTCATCATGAGTAAATCTAACACGTTAAAAATAAAGAGTTTATTTCATAAATCTAAGTCACTAGATAAAGAAACCAAGGATGGAGAACACTCGATGCATTCGGAATCATTCAGAGATGGGGAACCTGCCAAACCGATCCCAAAATCTTCGACTTTACCATCAAGTCCAACATGTGTTAGCCCAGGGGACGCGACGCTGCCGGACAATATGGTACCAACAAGCCCGAGGAAAAAGAAGGCAAAAAGATTCCTGTCCTTCAAGTTAAAGAAGCACAAATCAAACGACTCTACAGGAGATGAGCTTTTTTTCAACGAGGAACCTGACAGCTTCAAAAGACAAATGTGAGTAGGCTATATGACGTGTGCCTATTTATCAACAATAGTAGGCTATCAAGCACTACGAAAAGCACCGTAGCTTCAGTTTAAATGGCATTGTGTTGTATGTCAAATCGATCTATTCATTATAGGCAGTGAGGTAAAACTGTGATAGGCCTATACCATCTGAAGAACCAGGAGGTCCGGGTGTGTAGTTCAGAGGTAGTGATCCCAGTTATAACCTGTAGTAAAAACTTACAATATCATATATCAGTACTGACAATCATCAGATGTTAATGAACAAAGGGCTATAAAGACATGTGTATTAACGTCAATATTGCGTAGGTCTTATTGAGCTGTGGATTCATTCTTTGATGTTCTCCGTTGTGCTCCCCAGTGCCTCTTCTGCTCCCTTCTTGCCCCTCGTCCTCCATCAAAACATGGCTTTTAATCTCTGGGGTTCCCACTTAACAACATTATTTTGAAGTTAGACATTTTTTGCTTCATAAATTTAGGTACATAACATTGTATATAGTCACTATCTTTATCAACACAGGAAAAAAAGTTGAGGCTAATGTAATATTTTTTTCTTGAAGTACCTTTAATTAATATCAATTGTTATACATCTTAAAGCATACAAGTATGTATTTTAACTACATTTTCATTAGATGTTTTTTTTATCTGGAAACATTTTTTAAATTCACGTCATAAGTCAAAGTTAAGATATGTCTTTCAGAGCAGGGTGAATCAGGGACTTTTTTGAATACTGGACTTAAATTATTTTGAATAGATTGCCATGACAGTCAAATAAAATGCAATAAAGCTGTCTTTTATACAGTAGCAGAAGTCTATCTCTGGTCATCTCGACAAGTATTACAATAGTTACTTCACTGAAGCAGTCTGTTGAATACATTTCCATATTGCGATATCAAGGAGTGTGTTGTGAGAATGAACGACTGAGAATTACTGTTTTACCCCTGGCAGTCTGATTAACCAATGATGTGTCAAGTTCCTGCTTGGCTAGTTTAGTCTTGTTTTTGTGGAGAGTAGACCTCAGAAACAAGAGCAGTGCAGTTTTTAAATAGATGTGGTCATAAAGCCTATCAATCTTTCAATCGTGTGAGAAAGTGAGACTCAGTCATGTTAGGAGTGGGTAGAGGAATTCAGGAATCCATGTCGTTTGGATCCTAACTTAGAAATACCTACAGTAAATCCAGATACTATACTTGTTTTCTAACTCATATTAAATTGCCATGCCACCAAACAAGATGTTGACAGTTAACTATGACCTAATGGTTTTGCTTTCAGCAGTCACTTGTAGCAAAGTATTTTATTTTAACTCTCACAAACACTGTGCCGCCCATTGCACAAGTCTAATGCAATGCAAAGAGGCATTGAGACATCCGACCTTGATATTTCTTAACAACATGGGTAGGGTTAGGCTTTAGGTTTTACAAACAACCTTTTGTTGGATAAAAGACAACCTCCAATCCTTAGCATAATGCCTTAATAGATCTTAAACCTGCTGCACCAGTAACAAGAACAACATTTCCCTGTCCCTGTCCAATCAGATGAGCCACTGTGCTTGATGTCTGGAGGACACTCACACGTGGACGTGAAGGATCTATTTGGCTGCATGCAGAGCACAATAACCTAATTAGCCAGGGACACACCCACTAAAGCACAGACACGTGTCCACATATTGACACATGCTCACACGTCCAGCCTATCAGGTGTTCTCGAAATGAATAACATTTACACTTCCTGTTGGCTTAGTAAGCATTTTTGGGATCCTTTTCTCTAGAGGCTGCATGCAACATTGAAATGCTTTGGTCTTGGGAAATATCGCAGGAGATAAACATGCAAGGGGCAGTCGTTAAAGTATTCCAGTTGTCTTATCTATGGACTGCACTCACTTTTTAGCCAGGTCGGAAAATCACAAAGCAGTTTATCGATACATGTTTGCCTATATCTGTTTATGGGGATGCAAAGTGGTGTGAAGTGGGATGCAAAGTGTTCTAAACCACTCTCCGTAAACAAACTAAAGGACTTGAAAGACAGCCTGTCCCCCCTCTGTCCTTCGGTGACCAAAGTGAATGAATACATAGGAAATACAGAGAATGCTGAGAGGAAAATGACAATGAAGAAAATGATCTAAAAACTGTAACTTTTAAATACTTAATTTTCTACCCCCTCAGCCAATACATTTGTATACTGCACATAACTGTCCCACACCCTGTAGAGGAAGCTATCAGAAATATTCCACCACACACCCTACACAGACAGCATTCCCACTACTCTGAACTCTGTACTGTCGTTGCTGCCTAAAGGGAGGGGCGTGGACTAAGGAGGTACCTGGGAAAACGGCATTATGAAAAACACTTGCAGTTTTCACCCTGTTGAAGGATTACTGGTTAAACTGTATAGTCATGCTCTATGGCAGCTTGTATGTGGATCCCATGTGCCTCCTGAACCACTCACACATGGCGATGATAATGACTCATTTCCTGTGTGTCATTAGATAAAGATGGTTATGTTCCTAAATTAAACTGTAAGAATTACGTTATTTGATCAACTTAACCAGACTGTAGACCAGACTATTGTCGTGGAGTTGGTAGCTTTATATCAATGCTATGATATGCAAATGCTATGATAGCATGAAGCAGGTGCTATGATATTTGCATTGGGTCACAGTGTTCATGTAGTGAGAGAACATTGCTGTGCATTTGCAGATTGAATATGCTGTGACACTCAACTTCACATCACAGACGCTCACCCTAACACATAAAGGATTTTTTTGTTCAACTGTTCAGTGAGATTGCTAGGGAACACAAAATAACAAACACAAACAAAGTGAAAGCCAGATTATTCAAACTAGAACAGTTTAAACAGTGTGTGTTTATACTGTAACAGTATACTTCCTTTTAGATGTATCCTGATGTGAGCTACGTATCTCTGCTTTGATTAGCACCATTTCAGTTTTTGTGTTTAACGTACTGCAGAATGAAAGTCAAAGCCATGAAGTTGACTGATACTACTGAAAGAGATTCCTGACACACTTGCCTAAACTTGTTGTTTTACATGTGTATTTTGATCATTCACAGGTAACTTTTCACTTTGTCTTGCTGCCACAGGCACGGCCTGTGCTGCGTTTGGGTCTACTCTGTACTACACCGTAACACTTTGTTATTCCTTCAAACAGAGGATATGTTCATATGAGGATATGCTTCATATGATTTCCAGAAAATGAGTCATTCTAGAGGAACGTACATTCAGCCAGTATAGACTTGATTACAGGTGCTGTCCTTTGGACCTGTAGATAAGACACTGATTAATTCATCAATTTTTCCAGGGTAACCCATAGCATTTATTGTTTATATCATTAGATCAGTAAACATAGATTAACTACACAAAATGTGTAAATATGTTTATCAGTTTATTAAATTCACATTGACCTAAAATGACTAAAATGTTGATCAAGGTTAAACAAAAAATAAGCAACTATTATAATCAGCATTGGTGACAGAAGCTTAAAGGTTTAAAGAAGGAAGGCATGTCATTTGTAGCATTTGTACAGGCATTGAGTATAACTACATACCTTACAGACTACAGAGCATATCTTGAGTGCCCATCTAAGTTTGTTCAGGAGGGGTGGGGTCAGGAGATGTTAATGAAGGGAGGGGTTAAGGAGCGAGCGGGGAAAAGGAAAGTGAGAGAGGGGTTGAGTTGGGAGGGGTCGATGGTGGTTGAAGGGAGAGTTGGGTGCATCAAACAAACAAAATCTAACCTGTCTCGGTTAGCTCGTCATCTGTGAAGCATTCTGCTTGGGGCAGTAGAGAAGATGGAGTGATGAGATTACCTGTCAGCATTCCAGACATCTGAAGTGGATAGTGTTCAAAACGTCCCAGTTCGCTTCCCAATGAAACAGTTTTCTAAAGGTTAATAATAATAGCCTAATAATAATATAAGGGTACTATTTCTGCTGCAAGAAGAAATAGTGATAAGCCATAGCAGCCTCAGTTAAAAAGTTGGATCGAAACGAAGATATTGGGCAATCCGGTGTAAAACGGTCCTAACCTCTTTGACTCTGTCACCTTAAGTTTTTCCCTTCTAGTGATATTTTCAAGCATTTAGCCTACTCATATTGCATTAATTCATTAAGAACCGCCCTTTGAAACAAGCTAGATAACAACGTTGTCACCGGCAGTATTTCAGATGTAATCACACGATTCAAACAGTACCATCTGATAACTGAAAATTCGCCCCCAAAAACGTTAATAAGCTTGACATTAAGGGGGAAATGACTACTTTAAAAAAGTTTGCTGGAAGCGATCATTGTTAATAACAATGCCAAATGCGACCATTTGGTCTCAGTCTAGAGCCCTGCGTGGAGAAGCTGACCCCGGTAAATTGTGCTACGAGCAAGCTAGGCCTCTACTGGTGCTCACACTTGATAAGAGTGAGGACGGTCTCCTTAAATCAATTTTTTTTATCGCTACCTAATCTGTCCATAGTTACATAGCGCCATTGAACACTTCCCATGGGATGCCATCAATGGGACGGCACAAATGGGACACTGTCTTTAAACAACTTCGATGCTTGGTCTACATAATAATAGGTCGACTCTTGTTAATAGAGCCAACATGGGTAACTTGATGATTGTCGAATTCTGCATCGTGGTAATAAAGAAGGTGTTCTGCAGTTATACCTGTGGCTAAGAACAACCAGCCAGAAAAGCCCCCCAGAAAAGGCATGTAATTTGTAGGATTTGTACAGGCATTGAGTATAACTACAGACCTTACAGACTACAGAGCATATCTTGAATGCCCATCTCAGTTTTTCCAGGAGGGGTGGGGTCAGGAGATGTTAATGAAGGGAGGGGTTGAGGAGCGAGCGGGGAAAAGGAAAGTGAGAGAGGGGGGTTGAGTTGGGAGGGGTCGATGGTGGTGAATGAAAGAGTTGGAAGGGCTTGAAGCGGGTTGAAGGGAGAGTTGGGTGCATCAAACATACAAAATCCAACTGTCTGCGTGAGCTCATCATCTGTGAAGCATTCTGCTTGGGGCAGTAGAGAAGATGGAGTGATGAGATTACCAGTCAGCATTCCAGACATCTGAAGTGAATAGTGTTAAAACGTCCCAGTCTGCTTCCCAATACAACTGTTTTGTAAAGGTTAATAATAGTTACATAGCGCCATTGAGCACTTCCCATGGGATGCCATCAATGGGACGGCACAAATGGGACACTGTCTTAAACAACTTTGATGCTTGGTCTACATAATAATAGGTTGATTTCTTGTTAGTAGTGGGAGTCGGGTGGCTGAGCGGTTAGGGAATCGGGCTAGTAATCCGAAGGTTGCTGGTTCGATTCCAAGCTGTGCCATTACGTTGTGTCCTTGGGCAAGGCACGTCACCCTACTTGCCTCAGGGGGAATGTCCCTGTACTTACTGTAAAGTCACTCTGGATAAGAGCGTCTGCTAAATGATTCAATGTAAATGTAATGTAAGTGTAGTAAAGCCCACATGGGTAACTCGATGATTGTCGAATTCTGCATTGTGGTAAAAAAGAAGGCGTTCTGCAGTTATACCTGTGGCTAAGAACAACCAGCGAGAAATGCCCCCCAGAAATTGGCCAGTAGCCTTGAACTCTTTAGTAATGAAGAGTTTTGAAAGACTGCTAAAAAGAGAGCTTCTTATGAAGGTAGAAAATGAACTTGCCCCTCTTAAGTTTGCTTACAGGGCAAGGCGGGGGGGGTAGAGGGTGCCAGGCCACTGTGTCGAACCTGGTACCTGGTTCAACACCTGGTCCAATCAGCTGGAAGGAGTCAAGACCCAATGCTAGACTTTTCTTTGTTGATTTTTCATCTGCTTTTAAAACAAAACCATGTCATATCTTCGTAGAGAAGTTTCTGAGTTATTTTAATGTCGGGGGAAGTCAGGTTTAGTTTGGTTTGATAGTTTGGTTTGGTTAACAACTTAGTTTCACACAGTTGAGCTGGCAAACAAACAACTCCAGGTCAGTTTAGGAGTTGATTTAAAATGTTATTTGAGTAGCTTATGCAAACTTGAACAGGTTATTTTCAATAGACTGTTCTCAATTGTCTGTGTGTGTGTGTAAATAGGTATTTTGTATAGCTACAGTGGTCAAAGTGTGTTGCAGCTGCCTCTCTAATAGTCAATAAAGCAAGGGAGGAGCTCACATCCCTCTCTTTCTGCAGA
This sequence comes from Mallotus villosus, assembly GCA_903064625.1. Classification (NCBI taxonomy): domain Eukaryota; kingdom Metazoa; phylum Chordata; class Actinopteri; order Osmeriformes; family Salangidae; genus Mallotus; species Mallotus villosus. Next base: position 166,989 of record CAEFZP010002419.1, on the reverse strand, counting down.
GCTGAAATGTAAACATGACCTTTGACAAACACACACACATACACACATACATGCACACACACACATGCACACACACACACACAGCTTATCCACACAAACGTATTCCCTCGCTTCCCCGTCACACACACAGAGATCTCCAAACAACACGATATCCAATACCAAGCCAAGTGGCTCATTCCAGCTTAGTCATGAGAAGGCCATTCTAGCTAGAGTCTTGGGCATTACCAAAGTAACAGTTTAATTAGCTGCAACAAATCATTAGGACAAAAGCCCCCCCTGTGATCTCGACATGGTGGGATGATGTCCCCGTCCAACGACGCATCTTTCAGTCACGGCTGTCCTTCCAACGAAGTCTGAAGACACAACTCACAACTCTAATGAAATCATCTTAGGGCATCTGCACTTAGCTGTACATGTTGTGATACCTGCCAAGCGGACGTTTTCGTCATCTTATATTTGAGTTTCTGTTGTAGTGCTGCATTGTAAACATATACTGCTCCTATGACATTTATTATAACATTGTATATGACTGTAGAGTAGACCGTTTAGTGTAAAAAAAAATACTGTTAAAACTGCATGCACTTATGGTCCTTGATCATCTGCAGTATTCACTGTGTGCATCGTGGCAGACGGCAGGGAGAGGTGAGGGGGGGGATTAAGGGAAGATATCTGGCAGGCCCGTTGGATCCATGTAGGGACTTCCTGCAGCAACGAGACAGGCTGGGTCTCGGTGAGCGATTAATTGAATGATTGTTTGCATATAAGAAGGGAGAAAGACCAGAAACTGAGATTTATGTGACGGATTAGAAATACATCTAAATTTAAATTTGTGTGCCGGTTTGTTACTGAGCTTGATAGTGTGGAAAAAACCCCACACCCCTTAACCTGCTATAGTATACACTGCTTTGATGAAATGTTTTTGTTAAATGAACACATGTAAATATTGGAAATGACCTGGTGCCAAGACAAACCTCTATTGTGGTTGACCGAGGAATATTCTCTACTGTGACAAAAACACACCTGTACAAAAACACTGACTTTGGTCCAAGATATCAGAAACATAGAGGATACAGCACACTGACAATTACTAGTAACCTAGAATAACATAAATGCAACAGATTGATCAAAAGTAGCCAAAAGAACTGGAGAATTCGATAAATAAAAAGTGTTCTCCTTTCAAGGACTTCTGGTGTCCTAAAATGGACAATAAACAAAAAGGGCTTTGTTTTCTGTATAATTCATTTTATATGAATGAAAGTACATTCAAATAACAGTAGACAGTCTGCACTTGTTGGCATCTTATGTCACTGTCCAATAACTTCTGCTTCCCACCATGCAACACACTTCACAGTGTAAATCAGTAAATACAGTAAGCCTAAAGAAGTGAAATTGTCATCTTGCCATTTAATGTGTTACATCACAGCATTCGTGCATCCACAGATGTCTATCTTTATGTAAAGGAGTGGAAGAGAGATAGGGAAAGAAAATAGATATTTTGTGTTATGTTTGCTTAGTATTCTTCCTTGTTACTATCATTGTAAACAGTATAATTTTACTGTTGCTTTGTCACTATTTACAAATGTCGTTCAAGCCAAAAAATTGCTTTTCTGTATGGAACTTAACAAAGAGAGAGAGAGAGAGAGAGAGAGAGAGAGAGGAGAGAGAGAGAGAGAGAGGTAGAGAGAGAGGTATAGAGAGGGATAGAGAGAGAGGGAGCGAGAGAAAGAGAGAGATACTCTGCAAGAGAGGAATCAACTGTCTGTCTGCACACATCCAAAGTCAGGTTTATGAGCTGGTTGTGACATCTTGGGAAATGAAATCACACTTTATCCTGGTAACATAACAACTTTCTATGTATCCCATAGTGATTACATAGTTGATACAAGTTTGATGTGAGATGTTTCATGTTGCCTATTGTGTAAGGCTATCACCTTGCACCTAGCACCTTGTAATGCTGCATTTTTGAGCAGGGCGCACTTGAAAAGAAGATCATTCCCAACATGAAATGAGTATTTGTATACCAAATTTGATTTGGTAGAGAATTTGAGTGTTAGATTCTGGAAATGTGCTTTGCTTTGTCTTTCTCCATTTACTGTGCTTCAGGATGAGTGAAGGGCTAACTTAAAATCTGTGGATTATTAGGGTGAAAAAAGAAGTCATTTGTGTGTTGAATTGTTTTACGCTAGAAGCTCCAAGCCAGTATTCCTTAGCCTACTTATAGCGCGGATAGACGGTCAAATGACCGATGAGTCTTCAGGGACACTTCTCCTGACAAGTAATGATCGCAAGATGGCACTTCTTGCATGGAGCCAAAGGCAATATAGGGTGGCACGTCCGAGGAGTGGGAACGTCCAATAGGTGACATTAGGTTTCCTATTTAGACAAACAGCGCTGCTACGACCCAAGATAATAACAAGCACAATCTGCTAGAGACAAGAAGTAGCAGTTAAAGATTGTGCAGACTTTATTATTTAGTCAGTTCTGTGCATACTCATATTTATTCCAACCCATTTTAAATGCTAATTGCACTGTGTTTCATAGAATACAACAAATAAATATAAATCTGTACTAAAATATAATGGAAACTTATTTAAAATATTTTTTTATTTATTGTCTTAAGCTTCAAAGCAGTACTGTGATCTTTTAAACTCAAGCAAAAGTACGTGTTGGAGCCCATTGTAAACTACCGAACTCCCTGCCATCAGAATCAGAATAAAGTTAAAACGCTGAGTAGTTCACACCACAAGGAATTTACTTTGGTGAGCAGGTGTGTTTTGAATGTGTGTTCTGCAGTTTGCTCAAGATTTGCCAGAAAGAAACCAAGGATTCTTTCGTAACCGCTGTGAGTCATCATCTCAGGGTATAATGGAGAAGGACTGTATTTGACCTCCCTCCATCTCTTGTTCTGGTTTACGCAGTCCTTCAGGGTCCTTTGTACGGCTCTGATCACGTGTGTGCGTGTGTGTGTGTTACATGTGAGTGTGTAGGTGTTGCACCCACTTGCATGAGTGTACATGTGTGTTTGTGCAAGTGTGACTTACAGAGCAGCTGTGTAAAATGGTGTCAGAGCTAGATTGGGACTGTACAGTACTCGTATGTGTTGAGGGCTGGGAAGGTTAGGACATTAATTAGATTTATGTTGGTCTTTGTTATGCCTTAGAAAAACGGGTTTTGCAACTACAATATGTAAGGTCATAAAAGACTTCAAATCACAAGGTTGCATGCCTTCATACAGTCACTGAGTCTTGCATCTGGATGATTCCATAATACTATTACATCGTAAAGAGGTGAGTTTGCTTGACTCAACCGGTTCCCTAGTTTACGATTAACACCAACCCTGATGCTTATGACTAAAAGTCTCACACGACAATAGCACCCCACAGTGAAAAAAACTCTTCATTACTCCTAATACTTGCAGCTGGAATCTTGTGTCAATCTGAAGTAGTTCATTCATTTCAATATCTTTGAACACGTGTCTTGGTTTTGAACTTGGCTTACAATAGTGGAATCTGGTTTATTTTAAGAGTGAATTCAAAAGGAACAAACCGAAACGATTGTTTTTGTCGTTGTGAATACTGCACTCCTCAGTTATTTGTGCAACATGGAGGCAACTTAATATGTGATGGCAAAGGTGACGAAAACCACCCCTCCCAAAAGTAGATTTGGTCTTTCTTTCACATGCATGTCCCAGAATGCTCAGCGGCACACTAACTGCACACACCTAGATGTAACTTGTGATTCAGCCGTTGGGAGGGAATGTTGTCTATTTCCTTTGAGCCTCCTCTTGTTGTTTGCCTGGAGACATGGACAGAGATAAAGGGAGGATGCACTGTGCACACACTTATTATGACCCCTACCCAAGACAGTGGTAAAAAGGATCTTACTGTGTTCTTGTATAACAAAATGAAATATTCCATCTATCTGGAAAGTGAATTAAGAACATGTTCCAAATACGAAAAATCTTATTGTCAGTGTATAAAATGTGTTTTTGGTGTGTGTGATACAACAGAGATGACTCTGTCTTTGCCCCTCCCCCCATCTATATATTTATCTGTCTCTTCCTCCTTCCTCTCTTTGGCTAACACTCTCTACTCCACCCCTCCCTATCCCTGCCCCCCCCCCGTCACTCTTCCTTCCTCTCTTTGGCTAACACTCTCTCTACTCCACCCCTCCCTATCCCCCCCCCCTGTCTCTCTCTCTGTTTCTGTCCCCAACTATTCAACAGGAGCTATGACCAGCTGAGTGTGATGACAGAATGCAGCATCAGGACTGAACTGGACGAGTCAGACCTCCGTTTTGAAACCAAATCCATGCTGAACTTGGACATGGCTCACTTACGCAGCCCCACTTCTCCCTTCAAGTCCAGAAAGGTCAGTCAGTTTTTTTCTTCTCAATGTTAAGCTGCCATTTTGGACATATTACCATTTTAAACCATGTTTTAAAATGTTATGTTTTGTACTGTATTGTACTTGTACTTGCTCTGTTGGAGGACACAAAAGTTAATAAATTAGTACAACACTGAAGCGCATTGTCTTTAACCGTCTCTGGAGGGGGGGATCCCTCACTGAATTGCTTCAATTTTTTCTCTTGCATTGAGTTTTTCTGGGAGTTTTTCCTTGTCTTCCTTTAGGGTTTGGGTTGGTTGAGGGGCAGTTCTATGGGCGTATGTGAAGCCCTCTGTGACATGCTTGCGTGTAAAAAGGGCTATACAAATACATTTTGATTTGATTTGACATTGTAGACAGCATTAGCACTGCTCTTAAAAGTTATGCATTTGAAACGAACCTGAGATTTGTAGTGTTTGATTGTTTTGTGATAAGAAAGGAAACTTTAATACTCTATGCTAGACAATTAGTATGAAGTAGACATACTGCACAGATGCTTAATAATACTGGGATTTCATGAGTATGCTTGCTATCAGCGCTAGCTAGCCACATTCCCAGAAGTCAAGATGATAGTTGAATCCCTCCAAATGCACAAATGAGTGGCGAAAAAACGTTTTAATTTCCACACTTGCCTCAAAAAGGTCTTAGTTCTTAGGTAATGACAAAAATATTATTCATTAAACAACAAAAAATTGAGAAAAAGTGTTTTGAATATTTTCAACCAGGCCACAGTCCCATTCCTCACCGCTGGCTTCTCTTTCGTTCTTTCTCTCGATCCTGTCCATCCCTCTTCTCATCCTCCCATTCTCCCCAGGTGTGCTAATGCACACAGTCTTGGGAGATGTAGTTCTACCAGCTGCCACCATTGTAGTTTATAGTCCTGCATGGCCTCAGCCACTGGAGGTTGACATATCTTAAAATATGCGTCTAGCAACCAGCCTCCCGTGGTGTCACACAAGTTAATATGTTCAATGTCAATTCAATGGTAGACTGGAAGGTGGCGCTACAGGCACTACAAAGCCCAGCTAAGATTACAAAAATCTGATTTAGTTGACTTGCTCCTGCCATACCTAGATCAAATGTAAAACAACTCAATTAAAGTGTGAAGAATTAAAGAGACTTAGCTGTCTTCATCTTGTACCTTTTATTCATCACGATGCGTCTTTCGGGAATATTTGTAGAGGAACGTGAACAATGTTGTGAAGGAGGAGAAAAAATGGTCACCATATTTTTCCACTCACATTTCTGAAGATTTTTTAGTTTGTTCAAGCTAAAATTCGATCAAAGATCCATTTAAATTGCAGACGCGTGTAGTTTCTGAGTGTATGTTCTGAAGTTTCCCTCACATGCTCCATCCAGAGTAAAAAAACGTTTTCTGTATGGTTAGATATACTTTCAATAAAGTGATCATTGCCCAATTATTTATTTAGTATCTTTAGTAGGATATTGGCAAAGGTGTGTCTATTGTGTTCAAAATTCCACACCCATACATTTCATTCAGGGGATCATTATTTAATGTGGTTGTTTGCCTTCTGAAGTTCTTTCACAATAGTCTTTCTGTTGCTCTCTTATTTGCACATGGATCCTACCCCTCGGGGCCATGTACTGTTGTTTGTTCAATATGGGTCAAGTCAAAGACAGATTCAGACAAACATTCAGACAGAGCAGTCTGTCTGTCAAGAGGGTTCATTTGTTTTTCAAATGATCTTTCAAAATCCATCTGATTTCTTGTTAACGTTGCTTGTTGTAAGGCTGTTATGACTTCTAGTTCACTTCCGGAAGCAATTGAAAATGGATAAACATTAACTTGTTTACCACCTTCATGTGTCGTCCGTGGATTGTCTTGTTCTGTGTCAGATTCAAAGGAGAGTCGCGTTTCAGACATTAACTTTAAAATGGTATGTAAGCAGCTTTATATAAGTGTGTCATGTTATTGTTAAGGTGAGCTGTACATAAAGCGGCTAACTTGTCCTAACATGAACTACACTGCTCAGAGACAGATTATGTGTGGGTGGGATTTTAGCACTCTAGTCTGTCAATGTTGTTTTTGTATGGTGTACACGGTACTATTGTATGTCTAACAGCACGCTGACTAGTTTCATTAAGTATAGCTTGGATTAAACATGACACTTCTTCATGCAAATATTCTTTTTTATATTTAGTTCTTGTTTGTCTACTCTTTGGCCTGTTGCCATACTCAGATGTAAATCTTGATCGTTTACTGCTCGCTCATCAAGGCTTTGGCCTTCTTGTCAGGTTGAAATATAGTAGATACAGAAACTAGAACTACTGCCATTTGTTTCTTCCATCCTTATATTGAGCCAGATGATGGTACCAGGCTGTTCTATTGTGCTGATCTGTAGGTCTAGGTGATTGGAATCAGATAGCTGTGCTGAACTTACACATGGTAGTAGTTCTACTTTCTGAACTTGAATGTATACACCTGTTTGTGGTCTTTGACTATTCCTGAGTGTCATTGACATGTTATACCACTCTAATGCCATTGCCCAGATGTTGTAGTAACTGTCTTTCGCGTGGCTAATTAATCAGAAGAACAATTAATTCTGTAGCGGGTGTTCAATTCTTAATATTTATAAAATGGGTTTCCTGCATTCATGGAGCTGTTAAAATTTCCAGTATACCACAACGATACAAGTATGGCATTTTTGCATCAAGAAAAAAAAGCTAATCTTTAAATAGACCCATTACCTACCCAACCCATTTTCTTTTCTTGAAGCCCTGGCAACAGGTGTGTCGACCTAATTTGCACCGAGTCATTCTTTCTCTGTTTCTCTGTCTCCCCTCCCAGAGCTCAGGTGAGAAGGGGGTGTTCTCCCGCCTGGGAAGTTTCTTCAGCTCCAAGAAGAAGAAGAGCCGGAGCGGCGGAGCTTCAGAAGCCTCGGATAATGTTTCTCTCTCGGGCAGCATCTCTCCCGTCTCTCCCACTCTCCCCTGGTTGTCCCCAACCTCCAGACTCGGACGGGGAGAAGACCCCCACTCCTAGTGAGAGTGACGTAGCCGGGCTGTGCATGGCAGAGATCCAGCCTGGGACGGGGAGCCCCAGCACCACTAGCCTGGCTTCTCTGCTGGTGGACGAAAGAGACCTTCCATTCGCAGATGGCAGCGACAGCAGCGGCCAAGGCAGCGTGAGGGAGGTGCAGGTATGCAAAGTGAGCCAAGTGCAGTCAACCGGAGAGAGGAAGTCGGGGAATGTCACACCCACTACTTTGGCCTTTCCCTTGTCTACGTCTTCGAGGGCTGAGTCACCGACAGAGCCTGGCCTCACTGAGGCAATTGTGGTGGAGGTGAGCAAGAGGCTGCAGGTCCATCTGGAAGAAACCACCTTGAGGAACGAGGAGGGCAAGGGTACGATCACCCTCAAGTCATTCCAAATCCCCCTTGCCAATTCTGGTGAAACACCAAAGTCGCCTAAATTGACTTCTAATAGCACAGAGTCTAAAATAAGCTCTCTGAAAATTGCTGGGAGGGGAACAGCTCAGCCAAACAGTCCAGCCAGGGGAAGGAGGAGCTCTGAAACAAGAAGTGCTGTCGAGTCCACAAGTAACACGTCTGAGGAAACCATAACCCCAATACAGAGATCCTTGCCTGGGACAAAGGAGGAGGGGAGGGTGGGCTCGGAAGACAAGCTCCATAAAGCAGTGTGGATGGAAACATACCTGGGAGACGAGAAAGGGGAACAGGAGGGTAGAAAGAAAGAGAGGGAGGAGGGCCCTGGAGCACACTCGCCTCAAGCGGTAGCCACACCTGCTACAGTCATTCCGGTACAGGACTTCGATACCCAGAGTGCCTCAGCCACCTCCACCCTGTCAGCAGCAGAGTCCCATGGCAGAGAACTGTCTGTTCCGACAGCGCCAGCTTCCACGGAGCTCCAAACAACCCCTCCTCGGCAGGGAGTTTCCAAGTCAAGTATAAACTCAGATACGAGCTCCTCTCTAGAGGAGGAGGACAGTGCTGCCACTTTAACTCAACTTCCTCACAGTGAGAAGGTGTTCGCCAAGAAGGTTTACATTAGCCGGGAGCCCAGTTTGGAAAGAGAAGAGCAGGTAGAGAAAGAAAAGGACAGAAGCCTTGATTACTCTCAGAAGTCGGAGGAACTGGAACTGTAAGTATATGCAGTGTTTCTTTAAAACTCTTGTTTTGTTCTTGCTTTGATCCCGACAAAGGGAAAGAAATGATAGTGAGAGAGTGAGAGGGGAGAGAGAGAGAGGAGAGAGAGAGAGAGAGAGAGAGAGAGAGAGAGAGCTGTGGAAGTGCAACCTGAGCTCTGTTCCCAAGCTGCTTTGTGTCAGAAGAGAACAAAAGGAGATTTTCATTGCACAGCTGAACATACTGCATCACCAAAATGCTCACACACAACACATTACATAGTGCCCGTAGTGTATAATACAAAAGAAAGGCTATGCAAGATGAGGCCATTCACCTTTTTAACTTTCATTAACCATCACAGCATATTCTATACTATGTTATGCTTATATGTACAATCTTCATATCATAGCCTATGTTATATTTAAACTGAATAGCTATTAATCAGGGTTTGCCTATAGTGTTGTTTCCCTTCACCAAATGAATGACTCATAAAACTGGTGACAAGAGCTAGCTGACATTGTTTGACTTGGAAGCCCCTGTTATCAAACTACTGATAAAAGGGCAGGGAAGTGGGCCATTCTGAATTTGGATACAGTATATTTCATGCTTTCAGTCTGATGACGTGTAGTTAGAGACTGTTGTTACAGCCTAAATGTCTTTATTTTTTATACTTTATCTGTTGAAATTGATGGGTCTTCTGGAATGTTTAGCGATGCTGCTGGTTTGAGTTAAAGCCGCGTTTAAGATATGTCCATGAAGGTTTAAAAGATTTTGTGAAATAATGTGTTGGAATCAGTTCAGGCTCCACATTAAACTCATTGAAAAGTGATAGGTAAAGTTCAAACCATTCCTTTCACTTGCATTGTTTTGTTTATCTGGCTGTCTCTTTCGTTGGATGCAATCCACATACCATGGGGTTTAAAACCCACATTTTAATTAGAATCAGATAACAGATCTATTTTCCTAGGAATGTCCTAGTTGTTAAATGAGAATGAAGGTTACTCAAGTGCATGTTTGTGGTAAAGAGTGTTTTGCTTCCATGTTTAAGAAAGATTACAATCACTGTCTTATTTTATTTTCTAGGCCACCAAACCTCAAAAGCACAAATAACCAACCTAACCATGACTCGAGCAGTGCAGAGAAGACATCTGAACATGCAGACACTGAGTTAAACCTGCATGCTCAGACTACCTTAGCAGACAGTTCAACAAAGACAACAAGAACAGCCTCAAAGGCCTCTGATCTGGATGACGCTTCAGACATGCCAGGACCGAGGACACAGTCACATGCTGCAGGGTCAGAGGTGAAGGGTCAATGTGCTTCCCCTGCAAAACCAGAGGCTCAAGTAGGAACGGGGAGCAGGCCAGGTGGGGCAAGTGTGGTGAAAAGCAAACCTTCGCCAAAGGTCAAACTCAAAGGTCTCGTTACGAAGACGAAGGTTGGGACTCCCAAGAAAGACGACAGCGAGACAGAGGTCACGTCACCTTTGTCAGACGAACCGTCGGCTGTAGTCAGAAGTGAAGAAGTTGTGGTCACTAGCCCAAAGTCTAGAATCCCCAAAAAGTCATTTGAAAAGTCTTTAGACGATGCACCCAAACCAGCAACAGCACCAGATGCAACCTCAGGGGGGGATGTTTCACAGTCAGTTATTTCTAAACCATTAAAGCCTTCAAAACCAAAAGAGTTAATGCTGAAGTATCCCGGAGTAGACCGGAAACCTAGTTTTAAGGGAAAGTTAGTAGAGGGAGTAAGTTCAGGAGTAAAATCCACCGCAGTGTCTGTTCAGTCAGGTGAGGAGTCACCTGCTAAAGTACCAAGATTTGTCACTAAGCTCAGGAAAGATCAAAGTGAAGAGAATACCCCTACCGTGGAACCTATTAATGGACTGGTGACAGATACTAAGAATACCAACACAGTTCATAGCACAGAAAAGCTGACTCCGTCAAAGGACAGTCCCGTTAAAACACAAATACCAAAAAGCCGGTTACCCAAAGTTCAGGACCAATCTTCATCTTCGGCGAGGAAGAGGAGTGACAGCAAACCCCAACCCAGTGACCCAGAGAGCCTGAAGAGCGGTCAGACAGAGTCGGGGGTCACAGGTGTGCCCTCCACACCCACCAGTCCTAAACCACTGGAGCTTCCCCTCGCAGAGAATACACTGGCTGCTGAGAAAAAGCCCTCTGAGACTTCTGACAAAAGTAAGATCAAATACGTCATTGTATGTAACAGATAGGATCATCAAGTATGATTTTACATTATATTGTAATTGAATTGAAAACATGTACATTTAATTACCAGTTGTCACATATTAAAAAAAATAATTAAATAAATGTATATATATATTCTCAATACTAGATTAACCAACTCATTATTCATCAACGTACAGTAACCAACAATCATTTATTTCTGTATCACCAGCCGGAATCACGCAATTCGGCCCTTTGTCAAGGAATCTGCCCAAGCAGCCTCCCAATAAAAGAAGTGCCAGTGAGGAGAGTGACCCGCCCACCCCAGCCTCACCAACTACAGCAGAGAAGCCCTCCCCTTTGAGAGGAAAGGAACATAGTGATGTCACAACACCAGCTGATGACTGCAAGGCCAAGAAGGATACAATGTTGTCACCAAAGCAAACTGGGAAAAGTCCTGAAAGGACAGAAGAGGTGAAAGACCCGAGTGATGTTTCGTGTTCAGCAAGCAAACTCCCTATGCTACGTCAAAAGAGCCCCACCAAAACTTTACCCAGCACACCTCTGAAAAATATTCCCCAGGCTGCCACGCCCCCTGCATCAGAAAAACCTCTAGTAACTATGAACAATGATTCAGGGAAGGACAAATTAAGTAGCAAAACTGACATCAACGGTGAAGTTGTTAACCCTCTAGTAAAACAGCATCAACCTGTAGACCCTTCACCCAGACGAGTCAGAAGCATAGAACCTAAAGACCTAACGGGTCAGTCATCAGTAACGGAAACAAAGGGTTCTACAGAGGACCAAATCAGAAATAAACCTGATGCCAAAGTTGAAATGAATTCACAGCCTGAGCAAGTCCAAGTCGTGAAGCTAAGTGCTACACAAGTACAACAACCAAAATCACCAGAAGATCCTCCACAAGAAAATGCTGAAAAGGGTGAGCATGTAAAAACGGTATCAGAGCTGTCAGAGCAGGCAGGAACTGTCGACCTGTGTTCAGTCCAACATAACAGCCCATCTGACCCGGGCGCCATTGTATCCGCCTCTCACAAGGAAGTAATAGATACACAGGTTAAACCTCTGGTGACGGACATAACTCACAGTGGCATTGAGACCCAATGTAATCAGAGAAAAGTACCTTCGTCTGAGATTTTGCCCATGCCGATAGATAAGCTAAACAAGGAGAAACAGCCTGTTAACAAAACAGAAAAGGACTTGAATGAATTTGCTGGTAGTTTAGCCAAAAATGTTACCGATGAGGCACTACAGTCAACGACTGGTTCACAGGAGACATCACAGAGGTTAACTCTCTCTCCAACCCAAGAATTCCCAAATGCTTTGTCCGTGGACTCTTTGGAAGCGAGTGACTCACAGAACAAGGGAGAGAGGGTTAAGAAGATGGACAGTAAGCCAGAGGAACCTTCAGATGTTCCCACAGAGAACGCTATTGTTCCGAAACTCCTCAACAAAGAGCCTTCTCTCGCCCAAATGAATTCAGCTGAATCATGTACCAGAACAGAGAAAAAGGCTAAACTAGAGGACAAGGCAAGTCGGGCTACAACAGAGGAGACTACTTGTGAAATCCCTCCTCAACAGCAGCCAAAGACTGTAATTGACCAATCGGAACGGAAAGACACAAAATCCCTTGGAGCCAAAGCGCAGAATGAGGTAACAGACAAAAAAGTAGAGGGCAGACTTGCTGATGTGGCACTTCAATCGACAGTTATTGCTAGTAATACAAAACTTGAAACTGAGACGGTCAACTTGATAGCTTACAACAAGCAGAGCACAACGAAACAAGAGCAAAAACCACAGAAATCATGTACTGAAAGTGCAGTTGATAAGATGGACCCAAAACCGGAATCACAGACCTCCAAGGTCAGTAACGTTTGTGGAGAGACAATCCTCAATGATCCTGCAAAGACGTCTTCCAAGATGGAAGAGTTCCTGAAATATTCAATGATCATGAAATCCAAAAATCCTCCTGAAACTTTGTATCCAAGGCAGGACTCCCCTTCTAGCTGGCTGGACGTGGAGCGTGGCCCCAAACCACAGGGAAAGAAGGTAGCCAAGAAGAGACTGGACTCTGCAGCCAGTGAAGATGAAAGTCTGGAGCCAGAAAACAGGGATGACTTCATCAAAAGTATCAAGGACGGCGGGATCCCATTCTCTCTTCCCCCAAAAAGGGGCAGACAAGCGAAGACACTCCCACGACATTTTGTCATGCCTGCCATCAAAGAAGGCCGCTTTGAGATGCCCTTCAACTCTGAGGGGTTCGAGTTCGGCCTTCCAAAAAAGAATAAGCGTAAGGATGACCTTTCGCCAGCTATGAGGATAAAGATGCAGGGCTCAGACCGGCAAGTGAAAACCCCGACCAAACGGTCAAGCAGAGAAAGCAGTATTCTCTACAAAGCCTTCCAGACCCGAAACCCAGGGAAACCACTGGACCAAGAGGAAGGCAAAGAGTCCGAAATGGACGAGAACGTAGAACCGAAGAAGGAAGAGGAAAAGGGGAATGCAGAAGAACCTGCAAAGCTCTCCTCTCGGCTCGAGAGGATGTCCATTCTCTCCAGCCTCAGGAGTTCCCCCAGGACCTCAAGAAAGAACAAAGAGGCGTCAACAGACCCACAGGTGAAACCTCCGGTGACTGACGACATTCACGGTGACGTCGACGTTGCCTCAGTCTCAAACGGCCCGCTCAGCCACAGAAGCCAGGATTTCTTTTCCCCTGGAAACCCTGTCCAAGACCTTATTTCCCAGTCTGGAAATGAGCCAGGCAAGAGTGTGGATCCGAGCCTGCGTGTGGGTGTGGGTTTGGGTGACTCAATGAGCAGCTCCTCCTCGCCTCCTCCTCTTCCCTCATTCACTGGGATAAAGCTTCCGGATCTTGCAGGGCAGTACCTTAAGAAGGACAAAGGTGTGGTGAAAGCGGCGGAGAGTTCTAAGAAGAGTATTGCTTCTAAAGAGAGGGCTGACACTAGTGTTATGGAGGTAGAAAAGACACAGGGACTCCACACTGTAGATGGGGACCTAAAGGGCCTGGCAGGAGAGTCTACATCTTCCAACCACATCCAAGAAGCCTCACTGAATGCACACCCTGAAGCCAAACCTCAGGTAATGGTGAATGATATTTCTGTTGAAATTACTTCAATTTAAATTCTGATTCAATACGTTTATTTCGTTTTTTCTTAGTTGTATGGCTAATCAGGTAGTCTGTATTACAATAGTTAATACTCACTCAAATATTGAATCTTCCAAAGTTATATGGACTAATACAGTATGAACAATCAACAAAAGACGAGTGTTTGAATGTTCAGGATACAGCTCTGCTTCCCCCAACCTGTCAGATCCTCTATTTTAACCATATGTCACTGCTTCTCTGTAGACAGGAGTGTGATACATCTTTTACAATTGAATGAGTTTGGACACGCAATACATTCTTACATGGGCTGGGTAATCACTGATTCAAAGGGCTTGTGTATTATCTCACTCCATCTCTATGGCAACGGTGTCTCAAGCAGTCGTGATAATGTTTAGATTGTTAAATTGTTTGAAAGACAGTTCAAGCAGCCCAAAAAACGTAAATTGTTTAACAGGAACCATCAGATAATTTTATTTTTTTTATTTTTCCCATCCTTCCCCAATATATGGCCTTTTTTCTCATTGCAGATTCCTGAAGTAAGAGGGTTCCACAAACGTCCTGGGAAGGTATGGATCACTTGATTTGAAGTCTCCTATTGCCAATTCTTTGGACGCATCACAGCACAACATATTTGGGTGTGCCACGTCGATGACGACGTGGCCATCCTTTGTAATCTCACATATATATTTATTATTATTATTGTTTATTTTCCCACCCCTAAAACTCGGTCAATATTTGGACTACATAGAGAACGACCCGGTAAAACGTTCCGTCTTGGTAGCGATTGAGTTGCTTGTATCAGAATTTACGTTCCGATGCATGGTTTAAGCTTAAAGTACATTTTTGTGGCGAAAAGTGAAGCTAATGTGGCTAACTTGCTAGCCACAGTCATTGACGTTCCTACCGTCACTAACGTCACGAAAACACGCGTGACTGCCAGGCTGTAGAAGAACATTCGTTTAGCAGCTCGTTAACTTCTGGGAGATAGCTAGGCTAACTTGAAATGCCAGAAGCATTACTTTACCCTTACATTGTAAGGGGACTGCAAAAATACTAGTCCGGTCACCGGTGGTGTACTGTAGACACATTTCTTGCAGCAACTGAATGGTGAGATTGTCCGAATCCTACCTAGGTGTTGTTGAGGATAGCGTTAGCTTGTTTTAGCCATTACCTCAGTTTGCAACCGCCCAACTTTGTGTACATTTAGTCTAGCCAGAGAGGCAAATTTCAACTATACAGAAGAACGCTACCGAAATAAACGTACTGTACTGCAAACGATTTGTTTTAAGGAGTTTTTATTTGCAACTGTCTGCTTTTGGACTGTTTAGCGTAGCTAGCTCTAGTAGATAGCTCTACTGTAGTGTAGTAGTAACGCTAACTAACGACTGGCTGTTCGTTCGTGAAGGCGCCAAAAGTGGATGGTAAAAATAGAAAAGGTAGTCTACAGTAGGCTACATTAAACCAATAAAACCGTTTCTAACAACGTTATGTTTTCGCCGTGTTTGTATTATTCAATTTAGTTGTAGGCCTATATGTGCTTACTTCTTTTTGCTATACAGTTCAGGTAATGCTAGCTAGGCATTTAGGAGTTGAATGATCAGATCAACCCAACATTCTGGGTTAAATGGTCAACCCATCTTGCTGGGTTAACGTGTGTTCTGTCCTATATTTAACCAGCTGCTGGGTTGGAATTGACTGGGCTGTTTTAAACCTTACCCACCATTTTTTAGAGTGAACTGTGTCATGTAGGCTAGGCTGAATTGTGAGCTCACGGTGTCCGGTAGCCTACTCTATGCTATAAATATAGCGAGCAACTCGACATTCAGACGTCTCTGAGGTAGCTTTAAAATATCAGAAAACATTTATATATTGACGTTGATACATTTAGATGAATCAATATGTCCTACACCAGCTTGCGATCCATTTTATGACATTAGCCTATGTTGCCCGGGCAACACATACTACAGCGGTCTATGATGCATCTGTTTTCAATCGTTAAAATAAACATTACTCACAAATACATTTTCGTTGTACGATTTATTATGACATTAGATTACAAGTAAACGATTGGTTGGTGAAATAATCATTACCTGTGATTTCAAACGAGTACTGCAACGCTGTAGCCTACGCGAGACACTGTAGCTAACAAAAACATCCACAGCTGTTTACAGTAGGAAGTCAAACGGCGACAGAACATGTTCGGCACTCCCTTAAATCAAAAGTATTTCAATAAGTGAAACTGTCTGACTACTAACCCGAACTTCATTGACACAGCCTAAACTTGTCAATCTGTTCATGAAAGCAATATTTAATTTCAGCCTAAACCGTACAACGGAACGTTCAACCAACGATCGCCACCAAGACGAACACTGTATTATACAATTTACCGGGGCAGCTTCTCCACAAAGGGCTATATCGCATTTTGCGTTGTTACTGACAATGATCGCTATTGAGCTTTTTATGCATGAGCGATTTTCCACTAAATAAATGTCAAGTTTATGTACGTTTTTGGGGGCACGTCATAAGTTAGCAGATATAGAGCTACTGTTTGAATCGCCATTCCATCAGAAATATTTCCAGTGATAACGTTGTTACAGTAGCTTCTTTCCAAGGGTGTTCTTAATGAATTATTATGCAATAGACTATGAGTAGGCTAAATGCTTGAAAATATCACTAGAAGGGAAAAACTTAAAGGGACGGACAAGCAGGCACACCCTCACAATTTCCCCAGAAATTGCATGCTCTCTAGTATTGTTTACAAAGCCCTTTTTTTGTTATTAAATTGCCACACCGTCTAGTACCAGGGAAAACTGAGTTGTTGAAGGAATCCTAACGCATCATTTCCTGTATCAGCTCGTCATCCATGAGTATGCCCAGTGTGGAGGACGAGCATATGAGCTTTACTGTGATAAGGAGGATGCCACCATGATGAAACTTTCACCCGTCATCTCAGCCAGGGTCGTTAGAGGATGGTAGGAAACGTTTACCCTGTGTGAATCATTCAGAGGTTCTCCTAATTTACCTGCTTTGAAGCAATCTGTGACAAGATTGTAAAGGTGCAACAAACCAGAATGTGAGAAGTATAGATATGTTTATTAAGGTAGCTGAGAGTAAAATAGATACATTTGTATATTTACTTACTCAGAATGTGAAGTTCTTCCCAGATTAAGAGGTCATTGGACGAAGTGCAGCGGACAAAGGCATTTGCGGCCAACTTTTCACGTTGCTAATGTTTGAACATAAGGAATTTCAGAATTGTCAAAAGCTACTCTGAGGTTCAGATTTTTCCTCCTGTAGCTGGATCCTGTATGAAAAGCCAGGATTCCAGGGGCGTACCATTGCTCTTGAAGAGGGAACCACAGAACTACCCAACATGTGGGGAGAGGCACAAGATGAATTGGGCCAGCCCATTCTAACATCGCCCATTGTGGTTGGTTCTATTCGTCTGGCTGTGAGGGTAAGACATGTAGAGGAACAGTTGTCCTTTACTCATCTCTCGTTTCACTCAAAACAACTTTGCTTTTCGTGATGGACTATGCGCTATTACAATCTTTCAACGACACACTTCATTCTAAATGTCTAAATGTTGGCCAAACATTTCCATGTTACTACAAAATCAACATGGGGTTCTGATTTCTCTCCATTAATATCGATGTTCTGCATGTTTCATGTGTGTGTGTGACAGGACTACAGTGTCCCACGGATTGACCTGTACGCTGAGGTCAACGGGATGGGGAGGATGTCATCCTACTGCGATGACACCATAGAGACCGGATCGTTCGGCGTGCCACAGAACACT
Source organism: Mallotus villosus (assembly GCA_903064625.1). Lineage (NCBI taxonomy): Eukaryota > Metazoa > Chordata > Actinopteri > Osmeriformes > Salangidae > Mallotus > Mallotus villosus. The sequence goes on along the minus strand of CAEFZP010002419.1, from coordinate 149,367 downwards.
GGCTCCATTAAAGTCCACTCTGGAGTGTGAGTTCCCCCCTCTGCTTTCTCCTACCCCCGACAGAACCCAACATGGGGTCACTTTAACCACAGACTGACCATGTACATCTTGGTGGTTGTTGGTGTGATTAGAATGGTCCTTGACCATGATTCAAACACAAGGTGTTGGTGTGATTAGAATGGTCCTTGACCATGATTCAAACACAAGGTGTCGGTGTGATTCGAATGTTGAGAACCAGGCAGCCTCCGTGAGCAGTGTTGTAGTTATTGTTGGCAACCAGGTTTTTAAAAAACAAACTCTGTGGCAATAGCAAAGACAAGATAACTTGAGAAAGTCTGTATGTCTTACCCTGAAGGAATACAGGCCGGCTTGCATCTGCTTGTAACAGTAATGTAGCCCGAGGTTGCTTAATCACACTCATTTCGTTTTAACAGGAAGGCTACGCTTTCGTAAATGAGTACACATACAGTGTACTGCATGTTTGATGCAGTGTTTTGTACGGCTGTCAATAATCATTAATTGTGTATTTGTAAACAAGTGTGTCGATCGGTTAATAATATGTACCTTGTTGTTAGGTGAGTCTTTCAATGTGTGTGTGTGCAGTGCACTCCCATAGGAGTCAACCTGTTCAATTCCTTTAGGTTTTTGAGAATGTCTTGTTACTTCCACCCTGGGCAGTGTGAATGCCACACCCTGGCATGATTCTGTGATGATGAATTTAAGGTGTTTATGAACAAATGAAATGCCAGCTCTCTTAGTAATGGCGTGATTGGAAATCCATGACTATTGTCTCTTTTAATATGTGTGGGTGTGTGTGGGTGTGTGTGCATGTGGGTTCTTGTGTGTGTGTAACTACCTTGGTTTGTGTGTGTGTGTGTGTGTGTGTGTGTGTGCTTCCTTTCTCCCCACTCTCTACAGCTGGCTCCTATGGAGTGATCCTGGTTTCGCAGGTCTGCTGGCAGTGCTGGAGGTGGGAGAGTACCCCTGTCCAGAGGCCTGGGGGTTCCCACAGCCCTTCATTGGAGCTCTTCGACCACTCAAAATGGTATTGGCATACATTGGTAGCAATTTGTGTTTGTTTATTTATTGACTGTTCAAATGGCTTCTTCTAACTACGGTATTTGATTTTGTGTCTCTGACAGGGTGGATTGAAGGTGGAAAGTCCCAATGAAGTAAAGGTAGGATTATGTTTATATATACCATATATCACACCATATATCATATATCACCATCCTGCACTACGTGTGTGTTTGATCTGTGTATGAGCTCATGAAGACTGGTTAGGTTTATCTTTAGTGCAACAACAACCGTAGGGCCAAAATGCCCATTTTGGTAAACAAAACATTTACAAGAAATGTACCGTATGTATTGAAATAAATTGAGCATTAAATGTATAAATACTGTAACACAATGGTTGGGTTCAGACAAGTTATAGACCAACTGTGAAATATTTAGAACAGCTCCTTAATTATTTATCAATACACTCATAGCTGTATTATTTGAATGCTGCTTTGGCATACTGTGGGGAAAGTAGCGGCTTTCCCCACCCTATGCTGTTGCTATGCTACTGGCGAGAGATCCATGCTTGTTCATGCAGCAGAACTGGCACGTGGCTCCACAGGGTGTGGCCTCCAGGATGTCTGTTTAGAGGCATCAGTACACTCAGCATACTAGACGAGTACAATCAGAACTGTGTCCTCACCAGGCCTGGACTGGTGATCTGGCATACCGGGTGGGCTGACGCACTTGGGGACGATATTATATTTAATATACATATAAATCTTTATATATATATATATATATTTTATAAACTTTAAATTGGCGATCTACCCATAAAGCAGGGACATGCTTTTTCCATACTGACACTGGGCTAGCCCAATCACATCTCTTAACAGGCTCCACCCTTCCCCCTCTGTTTCTTGCGTCGGATTCAGTGGCTCAGAGCCAAAAATCTGTGGATTAGGATGGAGAAACAAAAGGGCAAGGGTGGTGCAGAGAAGTTGCAGGCCAAAAAAGGTTGATGCCTCAACATGTGCAAAAATAACCAACATGTTTAGTGCTGTAGTTTCAGTTTTCTAAGCTTACAGTACCTGCCATTTTGCTAAAACAGGTGAACATAGAACATGGAGGAGAGGTGACTGGCCATGGCACCTGTGTCTGACCGATTATGGTGGGCCAGTCTGAGCAAAAATGCCAGGGCCATTCTTTAGTCCCGGTTCAGCCCTGGTCTGCACAGAACATTTTAATCCACTGAGGAAGCTATACTACAGCAAATCATACTCTTATCAGCAAGTGGCAGGGCCATTGAAGGGGCAATCCCACCTAAATTGACAAATGACATACATGCAGTGTACTAAATATGACTTTAAATGGTGACACGCTGTAAAGATTTACAACCAAACCTCACACAGTGAACCCTACCCCATTGTGTCACAGTCAATCCCTCACAAACATGTTGGATTTAAACAGCACAATACCTGGGCCCAACTGACAGTGTGGGTTGAGCTCTGTCTGGTGGTGCAGTCCCTAGCCCGCAGCAGAGCAGGAATCTGCTGAATGACTGGCATGTCCAGGCTCTTACGCAAGCCGGGCCTGGAGCTGGCACAGCAAACTATCTCAGCAGACCCCTCCCTACCTCTCCATCCCACAGGCCATGATGTACGAGAAGCCCGGGTTTACGGGCAAGTGCATGGAGATCGACGGTGACGTGTACAACCTGGGAGAGGGATCAGCGGAGGAAGAGGAGGAGACCGAGGGGACGTGGAAGTCACTGGGTTCCGTCGGGTCGATCAAAATCCTCGGTGGGCTGTGAGTGCTTCCATCTCAAGCGTATCTTGGAAACCGCACATTTTTGATCACTCACAGCAAATGTTTCACTTTGATATTTCACTCAGGCCCATCTCTCCGCCCTTTATTTGTCTTGCGTGTGACTGCGTGTGTGGGAATGCTTTCGACCGTGTGACATGAGCGTGTGTCCCATCTGGTTGCAGCTGGGTGGGCTTCAACGAGCCAGAGTTTGAGGGTCGTCAGTTCCTCCTGGAGGAGGGAGAGTACCCGGAATCCAGGGAGTGGGGGGGCTACGGCGACACGCTTCTATCGCTACGTCCTGTGCTCTCTGTAAGTACCACACAGCACATGTACACTTCCGTTTCTGTCAGGTTTGCGTAATGCTTTCCACAGCGTGGGCAAGTTTATACATGCAGTCATTTTGAGATTATGACTACTATGTGTTTTACTGCCCAGTATACTGTACTCAGTATATTACAAAATATATATATTTTTTGTGTTGATTTCTTTTTTTGTTGTTGTTTTGTCTTTGTGTAGAATTTCCTGGCCCCGAACTTGAAGGTTTTCAGTGAGAGGGACTTTGCACGGGGGCTAAACGTGGACCTCCTTGGGCCTGTTTTAAACATGGAGGACACTGGCTTTGGTACCAAGACACAGTCCATCAACGTGCTGGGTGGAGTGTAAGTTAGTCTCTATAAAATCGAAACTAAATCGAACTCAACTAAACTATATCTAATCTCTACCTGAAACCCAGCGAATTAAGTGAATTAGTGAGATGGACGGTATAACATGGAAGGAAAACGAATCAGCGAGCATTTACAAAATGCTGCCAGATAACGGGTGGAGTGTTGTATGGTGTATTGTGTGATGGGTGTAGTCATCACACAAAACCCTCTCGAATAATACACGCACAACACACCACCCTCCCCCACACTCAAACCCAATACTGGAGGGCACAAGCTTCCAAGAAGAGTGTACATGTCACGTTTTGGTAATCTATACTGGAGGTTAGACAAAGCTTCTGAAACTAGATTGTATTCCCAGGCCAAGCCTTCTGTGTAAGATATCTGGGTGTGTGGATAATATGAAACAAGCTCAGCTTAATATGTAAACGGCTATCACCCATACACTACCACTGAACAACTTATATCATTACATAATAACCAGTTACTGTATATCTAAACAAATTGAACACCTGTTTTACCTGATTCACCTTTACCTGACACCTGATTTATTATTTAAGTATTTAAGTAATTACGAGAATCAATGTCAACATACAGTATGTTTCTGTAAACCGATGAGTGTGACAGAAGCCAGATGCAGGTGTCTCGAGCCAGAGCCAGTTGACAAGCCTAAAGTAGGGCAAGCCACGTTATCTCACCTGTGGTGACCTTTATGCATCCTTCATGAAGCCTCCTACTGTTTACTGCTCAGAGAGTCATCGAGCTAATTATTACAACTATTAAAGAAGGAGCTAGGAGGTACAGTTAGTAGTTATAGGGGCTGCCTTGTCATACAGTGTGTTCAGTCTCTTATCCTTTAAATTGCAGAGTGTGGTGTAGTCTCAAGGTTTGTGTGTGAACCTTCGTGTATGTGTGTGTTTTAAACAGATGGGTGGCCTTTGAGAACCTGGGGTTCGCTGGGGAACTCTACGTTCTGGAGAAGGGACTCTATGGAAGCCCGGAGGACTGGGGGGCCCAGAACCTCAGGATCTCCTCAGTTCAACCCGTTTTCCAGGTAAACTACATATATCTGACCGGATTCAGTAGTATGATGCAGTCATATGAACCACCATAACCCTGATTGAAATCACAAAGTTGTGTAGATTGCTTAAAATATTTGTAATTAATTTCCCTCATTTTACTCTTATACTCTTATGTGTCACTTCTAGGATAACCTAGTTGGATCAAACAAGTTTAAGGTGAGATCCTCATGCTTTTTCGATAAATAACAGTTCGTTATCAGTTTACTGATAACAATAACAAGTGTGTCTACCTCTGCACCGTATCGCAAAGTTGCCTTTTGGAGAACGTTCAAGTTTTCAAAGTCCATGTGTGGTCTGTGTGTGTGTAGGGAGCTCCTTCACAGCATGGCTCCCCTGTGAGCAGCAGTAAACCCACTGTGCTCTCTCTCCGTGGTCTGCCTAGGTGCTGCTGTACCCAGAGCCAGGGTTCAAGGGCACGGCCCTGGTGCTGGAGGACAGTGTTGCCACCCTGGATGAGGCATTCTCCCCATGCTCCTGCAAGGTGCTGGCTGGCAGGTGAGCACTGCGTCAGCTGCACTTTCCACTAGCCGTGGCAGAACCGTGGTCGGACTTGTATTGGATGGTTTGGAAACTCATTATCGTGCTTTAGGGGATGCATATCTGGTGTCTGCAAAAAGCTTTGTTCAAACGCACCTACAGAAGGGAAAACATGTGTGCTGGGATGAACTGAAGAAGATTAGGAAACTTCTTTTGGAACTAGAGAAGAAGTTATAGTTGTGTGTGTGTGTGTGTGTTATGTTTCAGCTGGGTGGCGTATGAAGGGCCCCAGTGTACAGGTCATATGTATGTGCTTGAGGAGGGAGACTACCAGACCCCAGAGGCCATAGGCTGCCTAGGACCTGACTTCACCATCGGCTCCATACAGACTCTGGGACACGTGCGTACCGACTGTTTGTGTGTGTGTCTGTGTTCACATTTGTGTGGTCAAGTCAAATAGCATCGCTCTTGAAAGCTTTTGTGGAAAGGTCGTGTGTGTTTTCCGGCGTCCTGATTTCCGACACATCTCTCACTCTCCACGTGTCTCTCATGCTCTCGCTCCAGGAGTTCTCTCTGCCCTCCATCACCTTGTTTTGTAAGGCCGGCTGCAGGGGGCGTCGGACAGTGTTGGCAGCCGGAGTGGTAAACCTAAAGGTAGCTGGACTGGATGGACACATACGCTCCCTAGTGGTCGATGGAGGAATGTACGTAAGCTCTGAACTCTCTCACATGTCTTGGACTTCAAATAGAAATTGTAGTTGGGGGTTTGTGTTTTTTGTAGCGTTTTTAATATTGGTCGTGTTTATTACAGTCCTGCGATGCCCACAGATGTCAGATTGTATACTTATTTCACTGACAATATTTTAGATTTATTGGTTGCTATCAGGATGTGAAGTTTCATTTCAGCAAATATGACAAAAAGTGTGTCTCAACATTACCGACCCTGCCTTCAAGTGTTAGATTACAGTGTTCAGCTGTTGGCTAGTACACAGCATCATGAAGTGTTGGTGGTACAGTAGACTATGTGGTATATTTGTTATTTTTCTTTACAGGTGGGTGTTGTATGAGAATTCTAACTATCGCGGACGCCAATTCCTGCTCCAGCCAGGACAAATAGGGGATTGGTGCAAGTTCAGCAGCTGGCAGCAAATAGGCTCCCTCCGTCCACTGTTACAGGTACTGGTGGGGGCGTGAAATGTGGGCAGGGAATGTGTGTTCACCTCTGTATTCCAGCTGGCCTCGTGGTATCTGTGTACTGACGTGAACTGGCGTTTGTAGAAGCAGGTGTACTTCCGTCTGCGGAGCAGGGAGACTGGCTGTGTGATGACCCTGTCAGGGTCCATAGATGACATCAAGCTGATGAGGGTGCAAGCTCTGGAGGAGACAGGCGGGGTGGAGCAGCTGTGGCTCTACCAGGATGGGCTGCTGTACTGCAAGGTGGGTCTCAACACGGAACAGGGTGGAAGCAACATTTGATCCAACTCACGCAAAACATGAAGGCCATTGCCGACCCCTGTGGGGACAAAGTGGCTTCACGAGTCAGGAGCAGAAATGTTTGCTGGTTAGAGTAACTTACCTGGAGCACGATGTATGATTTATTATTGGTCATTTTATAATATCAAGACCGTAGTGTGTGTATTTAGATGCATTTCTATCCATTCTGTCAGCCATGTTTCTGCCCTAGTAGAATATCTTCCAAACTTTTTGAGAGTAAAATGAAAGTTACAGTACCAAATGCTTTGGCAGTGTTTAATGCAAGACTAAGTTCCTGTCCTTGGCTTCCTTTCCTTCCATACCAAATGAAACTTATTGGACTTGTCAACAATGTCAGTTGCCAAAGAACTCAATACAGACCTATCCGGGGGGGAAATAATAGTGATTTATTGAACCTACACCTAATTCTCCCTCCTCTCCTCTTTCTACTCCCCACCATCCTTCCCTCCTTTCCTTTCCTTCTACAGCTTGTGGAGGACTGTTGTCTGGAAACAACAGGCAGCATGGTGATGGCAGGCAGCAGGGTGAATGTGTCCCCAGAGCGGGGAAAGGAGGGTCAACTGTGGAGTGTCACTCCTGATGGCTTAGTTCGGAATCACCTGAAACCTGACCTAGTCCTGGAGGTTAAAGGTTAGCGCCGCCATTATTATATCCTGCACTGAACACTGATTTAATGTCTGGAGTCATTCTAAAGCAATGATATAGCCTCTATCGCCTCTGGAGAAATGTTTGCTAAATGTATGTCATCAAGCTGTAGGACAAAATGTAATGCAAGCAATGCTTCGTATCTGGATATAGAATTGAGTGGATATTTTTGTTGTGTAACTTTATCAGTTCTAGTCACTAGATATATAATCTAGTGTTTATCCTATGGCGCCATCACGTGGTCAGTTTGTAAATTGCAGTTACACAGGAACAGAATGAGCCTACAGAGACGTTTCTTTCCTTAAACATAATTTGTACCTCTCACTAATTCATTTTAAGGGATGAAAATGTTTTCAGTGACGTTTCGTTTCCTTGTCTTTCTCTTTAGGTGGTCAACAGTATGATAAACATCAAGTGATTCTTAATACTTTTGATGAAAGCAAACAGAACCAACGATGGTCCCTGGAGATTATATAACGGAGTTTCAGACAGTTTAACTGATGCCCTGCTGTGGGACTGCTTTCTAATGAATCCCTGTCATCGAACCCAGTGATCTCTGACACCTGCTATGGAGGATTGAGCTCGGTGATGCAGCTCCACCACCAGAAACTGCTGTCTGTACAAGCTAGGCTAAGTGCTCTAATGGTTGGTGATTCACATTTGCTTTCAAAGCGCTGCACTGCAAAACCGTCATCAAACTGAACCTGGATATATTTTTTTTATACTCTGGACTTTTTTTTATACTCCTCAATTCACAGACAGAACCATGTTTCTACAATAAGATCTTCCTAAAAAACAAAGTAAACCAAGTTTACAATGCTTTATCAATGACATCCAGTATACTGGATAGTGGATACTGTTACTATCACAGTTCATTGGTTAGTTTTCCTTCTTAGCTTATGCCTCCAACTGAAGCAGACACAACCGACTTTCTTGCTGTATCTGAAGCAAACTTGATTCACACACCATATCGATGCTGTTTGGCTTAATCACTTCCTTGATGGTACTGTTGGTTATATCACAGTACATGACGACAAAGATGACAATTCCACATAAAGGATGTTTGTGATTTTCAAGTGTATAAACGAGATATTTTTCATTCAATATTTTCCACAATTTATAGTTGCAGATTTAAGTGTGTTGGGTGTATGCTGAAGATTTCATTAAACACTGTTGCAATTTCAGCTTTATACTATAGTAAAATGTACTATAGTACTACTACTGGGTCTTAAATGTAAACATACATGTAAGAAAATTACTGTTGTGTTTGAAAATAATAAAGAGCATTTGTTTTCTTGCTTGTGTTCTTTATTGCGATGTCGCTAACATACAATGTAAATGATTATGCACCCAAGAACAACGAGTGGCATGCTTACCATACATAGTGTACATTCTCTCTCAGCACATGCACATAACACAAACACGTCATGTTTGAAGCCATCAAATTCACAGATGCCAATTTTAAACTCGGCCTTTCACAAAATATCTTTCGTTACCATATCAGATGGTGTTCCGTTATCATTTCAAATGCTTAATTGTCCACTCTGGGCTGCCATAAAACAATTGTATTTACCGCTACCAAAAGTATTTGATTGAAAACCTCTCAGCAAGGGTACCACAAAAATGACTTTGACATCGATGACTTTGTAATCAGTGGTGTGTACAAGGACACTCTTCCAGGAGACAGGCCACAGAGGGCCCAGCATGGTGGAGGGGTGTACGAGGCTTCATGGTTACACAGAGGGCTCAGCAGGGTGGAGGGGTGTACGAGGCTTCATGGTTACACAGAGGGCTCAGCAGGGTGGAGGGGTGTACGAGGCTTCATGGTTACACAGAGGGCTCAGCAGGGTGGAGGGGTGTACGAGGCTTCATGGTTACACAGAGGGCTCAGCAGGGTGGAGGGGTGTACGAGGCTTCATGGTTACACAGAGGGCTCAGCAGGGTGGAGGGGTGTACGAGGCTTCATGGTTACACAGAGGGCCCAGCATGGGTGGAGGGGTGTACGAGGCTTCATGGTTACACAGAGGGCTCAGAAGATGAAGGGGTGTACGAGCCTTCATGGTTACACGGACTCTCCGCTGCTGATGTGGACGACAGTCTTCCCGCGGGCGTGGCCCTTCTGCATCTTCAGGAAGGCCTGCGGCACCTGGGAGAAGCCAAACTCCTCGTCCACCACTGCTCGGATCTGGGAGACAGAAACAGGAAGTGTCAGGCTCTGCTCCCAGAAGGAACAGGAAGTGTCAGGCTCTGCCCCCAGAAGGAACAGGAAGTGTCAGGCTCTGCTCCCAGAAGGAACAGGAAGTGTCAGGCTCTGTCCCCCAGAAGGAACAGGAAGTGTCAGGCTCTGCCCCCAGAAGGAACAGGAAGTGTCAGGCTCTGCTCCCAGAAGGAACAGGAAGTGTCAGGCTCTGCTCCCAGAAGGGATGTTAGACACTGGTGACGACAGCAACGTGACAATGCAGAGCAGAGGGGCTCTAGTCTAAACGTTGATACATTGCCAGGTGTCCAAAAATATTTGAAATAAGAATTGAGGTATTTGGACACCATCAAACCTCTTTGAGCGTGTTGGACATGTTCTGACACACACACACACACACACACACACACACAGAACCAGGCAGACGCACAGTATGAGGACACTCCTACCTAAATCCGTATTTCAGTTTAACAATGCTATGCACTGGATATCCACAGCACTTCCTCTTGCAGGCCCTCTTTACTGTAAACACCTGACCTTGTTGTCACGGAACAAGGCCTGTCTTTGTACAGAGAAGTGTGGTGCCATGATGTCATGGTTGTGTGTGTGTGGGTGGGGGGGACAGGAATCCAGCCAGGTCCAGGCTGGGGAGCTAGCCCGGAGGCCGGACAGGGTCGGAGACAAAAGGTTGGGATTATTGGGCCTATTGGATCGGGGATTAGGGCAGCATTCCAGTCCTGTGGCCACTCAGCACAGTCCGAGACAGCCAGTCATCATCTGACTGACTGCCACTGACTGAATGAGCGTGGGTGTTTTATCTTTTTATTTACCATTCCTTTCAGCAGGGCGTCCCACTGTGTAAAGATTCACTTTGCAAAGGGCCCTACTTACATATGTACAATAAGGAACGCATTAACAAACTATTAAAAACATCGGAAGAAAAGTCCCTACAAGTTCGTGCATAAGCGTATGGGCGTATGGGTTTGGAATATTTGCAGTCAAGCTGTCTAAAATGTAGAGATTTGATGCAGTAGCCACAACATTCCTCATACTTTATTTTCCATGTTATCGCTTTGTTTTCATTCAACATGCTAAATAGTTCTAGAGTTAATCATTATCCATGATCATATCTACAACACATAGCTTCTTTTCCTGAGGCTGTCTGGTTTGGGTCTAATGGAAAGTTCCAAGGTCACACTATTTTATAGGTTATGGCAGAAAAGCTCAAACTTACATCAAATTATGTTTTTACTTGATATTTTTTTGGTTAGCAGTAGATTTAGTTAGATTTAAATCATTCAAACTGCCAAAAATATTCAATTTGGGTGGAAACCATTTTGGAAGTCACTCAAGCATATTCAAAAGTGACTAAATGCGTTCCATTTACGGTAATTGTATTATCCATGATCATATCTACAATACATAGTTTCTTTTCCTGAGGCTGTCTGGTTTGGGTCTAAAGGACAGTTTTTATTTGATATTTTTTTGGTTAGCGGTAAGATTTAGTTAGATTTAAATCTTTCAAACTGCCAAAAATATTCCATTAGGGTGGAAACAGTCACTCAAGCATATTCAAAACTGACTTAATGCGTTCCATTTACGGTATGGCAAAACAAAGGTTTTAAACATTGTATTCAGCACACAATCTAGGTTAGAAACATATCCAATGTCTCTGAGTGGAGCAGAAGGGAGATAGTTCGTCACTTCCAGCAATGTTGAGACAAAAGGGTGAGTGAATCCAACACGACCGAGGCCGTGCCCAGGTGGGCTAGTGACACCCTTCTCAGTAGATGTGACACCATGCTAGTGTGCGTGCATGACGAACCTGCTTGTTTAGAACACTAAACTAGATTGTTCTACAGAAACACATTTGATGGAGTGGTAAAGGAGTGAACACTGTGATAATCACCAGGACACTGAGGACTTCTGAAAGGTCTCTGCCACTGCTTACTAGTACTATGTTAACTGTATTATTTTTGGAGCGTGCACACACACACCCACACACTAGGCTATAAATGGACAGGATCTAACATATGTAGAGAAGAGAGATTGGGCCTCATTCTCGAACGCAGCTAAGAAGAATTTAATTAGTAATTTCTTCTTAATTGGATTTAGGAAAACATTTGGCATTCATGAAAGTTTTCTCATCTGGGATTTGTTCTTAACTTCAGAAGACTTTCCGAACTCGAAATAGCAGTCGTAAATCGGCCAGAGTTGTCTCAAATGCGATTCCTTAAAAAACCACAAGGGGAATCGCATTTAAGAAAACTCCCGTCTTAGAAGTGTTAATGAATTTCTGAGAAATCGTTGGTGATTGGCGTTCACATCAACTCTACAGACATCCGCGGATTAAAATAATTATAATAATTTACCTTGCTTAGTATGCACACTGTTTGATCAAGTGGAGAACAATTCCACTGCTCATCTTACTGGTGTGATGTTGTATGTGACAAATAAAACCTTTAACTTGCACTTGGACTTGAACGTCATATAAATTCAACCAGGCCATCCAATTATCACTGATCACACGACCTATTTGAAGGGACGAGTGTGCACCTTAGGCATACAATATGACACAATTATTGTTGCTCGAGCAAATAACTTGCGTTCCTGTTGCTTTCCTAATTGTTTTCTTAATTGTGTCGATTCTGACAGTCACTGCTGCTGCGCGCCCTTATAAGGAGCTGCCGGGGCGTGTATGTATGCAAATTCAGGAGCACGAGGACGCGCTTTTCCCGCCACGTTCTGGCTTAAAACATAGGACCTGCTACACATAATCCAAACTGTACCATACCTTTCCTTCGTCTACCATCTCGCTGATGTCATCCAGGACGGGTCCGTTGGGTGCAAAGAACCCCCAACGATAGTGCACACCCTTGGTTAAGTGCTGGGGACACACAGAAGAGAGAGTTTGTACTATGTTCTCCATTGTAGAAACACACCTATTTACTCCAGTGTGTTTCCCTCTTTTTATTGTGTCTAAACAAACCCCCGGTCCAACTCCGCACCTCAGTCTCTGCCAACCTTCAGACGAGGTCACAAAACAAACAGACAGCTGTCAGTATTGACTTATGACAACGACAAACACTTTCAGGGCACACTTCGAAAGCCCAAACCAAACACTATGTTACGCAATGATGTTATGCTATGACCTTGCTAAACCTTGAAACCTAGGGGTTTCAGCCCTGTGGGGGTGTACCCCTAGTAAAGGTAGAGCAACATGTATTCTATAATGATGTCTTGGGACACTTTGGATCTAATTTGCCTACCCTAAAGGAAATTTGCCATTGCTGTGGCACTGTCATGTGCTTATTTTCCAAGTCAAATTGGCTTTGAAAAAAAATAGATAAGGTGAGTTCTGAGTGTAAACACTCTTTGGCAGAACTCTTAAACCAACAACAGCATCTGTAACATTCCGCGTGTCAATGGTGTCGATGGAAGACAACCCCCCAAAAAACTGAGGATAAAAACCAAAACACACAAAATGCGTGGTTACCTTCACGGCCTTAGACAACACAGTAGCTCCGGTCTGGAGCATTCCGTCGGCGATGCCGAGTAAGTCGGTGTTCTGGAGAAAAGGCGTGACCAGAGTGACGTACTTGGCGCCGCACCAGGGCTTGAGCAGATCCAGAGCCCAGCGCTCCGTGTCCCCTCCTATGTTGTCTAGGATGAAGTCGAACCTGAGGAAGAGAACAACAGACGGAGATAAGAGAGCGGGAGGATGAAAACGATATGGGGAGAGCGTTGAAGAATGGAGCAAAAGAGAGGGAGAAGTGAAGGGGGGGAAACAAAAAGGGAGAAGGGTAGAGAGGGAGGGAGAGGAGGAAAGAGCGAGAAGGAGAAAGTGTGGGAGACGTGGGGAGAGAGGGCGGAAAAGGCACAGGGCTAGAGAGAGATTGGTCGATATAGAGAAGCACCGGAAAATATAGGCGTGTGTGCATGTGTTCTCGGCTCACTTCTCCAGTGCTCTAAGGGGAACTTCCTCAGGGCCAGCAGTGTAGTCTACCACATGATCAGCTCCCAGTCCCCTCACCAGCCTCTCAGCATTCGTAGAGCAGGTCACCGTCACATGGGCACCCCAGGCCTTCACCAACTGAGAAATACAGTCCAATTAGTATAACGCATTTAGGAGAACATTCATGCACAAAACAAATGATGTTCCTTATTTGAGGGACTAAAAACCAGAAACCTTTTCACTTGTAAATGAAATGTTAACAACACTGTGTCATGCGAGTTTAATCCTTTAATTTTAGAGGAAGAAGAAGTAACCTTTACCGGTCACGGAGTGTGAAACTCACACCCAGACATGGAGCTATGGAGCTGGGTCAGAGTGACAACCTGTGTTACCTGACTCCCCACAGACAGACTATGTTTCCAAGTTCAGCCCTACATGACAACATTTCTATAATGTCACTGAATACGGTGTGTCCTGTTTACTTGGCTGAAACACTATGAATGCATTTAGTATTGTGTATAGGACTGTTATATTTACGAAATGAATAGGATTACCGGTATGTGTGAATAGTAGGGGGTACAGTGCACTGATGTAGAGTGTGTATCGAACTACACTGTGTGTGTGTGTGTGTTTGTATGTTTGTGTGTGTGTGTGTGTGTGTGTGTGTGTGTGTGTGTCACCTGTATGGCAAATGTCCCTACCCCACCGGATCCTCCAAGAATCAGAATGCTGTATAAAGGAAGAGAATAGACTCAAAATCACTATGAAATATGAGTTTCTTTTCAAAAAAGTATTCTATATCCTCAGGAATCGGCCTATTAATCAGAAGCTCGCCCGTTCGATTCCCGGCCGTGCAAAATGACGTTGTGTCCTTGGGGAAGGCACTTCACCCTAATTGCCTCGGGGGGAGTCCCTGTACTTACTGTAAGTCGCTCTGGATAAGAGCGTCTGCTAAATGACTAAATGTAAATCCTATAACAACTGGTCCATCACCGAAGCTCTACTTCATCTACTTCATATGACTGTTGGTGTGCCTGTGCCAATACAAGTGTTAGACCTAATATCCAAAGTGTTATCAATGAATACAATTCAAGCGTATCCAAGTACTCATTACCAACAGGTCTAACTCAAAGCGAACTCAAAGGGATCGCTGGTTGTAAACAGAGGGGCAAACCATGGATGAATGAGAAGAGAAAAAGGTGGGTCGAAAACACAATGACAGTGTGTACGTGTGTCTGAGCGTGTCTGTGTCAAACCATCTTCGTGTGAGAGACTATGTACAGTGCAGGTGCATCTCCGAAGACCTCGGACAAAGATCCACAAGGTCACCCACCGCTTCCCAGCACAGTTGTCTTTGTTGAGCCCTCCCGTGTTGACGATGGCGGACCAGGCCGTGGCCGCTACGTAGGGCACCGCCGCCGCCTCCGTGTGGCTCAGCGACTTTGGCTTATGGCCCACCTGGCACGGACACAAAATGCCCGCCAGTTACGATAACAAACCGTGGCCGGAGCCGTTGCTGTGTGCGACTGTCGAGTCAACAAAAGGCCGGACTGTGCATAACAGTGCCAACTATACTAAAAATTCCAAATAAACTCATTCCAAATACGGTTACTTGAACGTGGATTTGTTTATTACGTATGATTAGAACAAGTCAGAATGTGAATCTGCTGTAATCTATAACAAATGTGTTTGCCATTTTAGGTTGTAGACGTATGCATATAGGTTTGGTACCTCATTGGCACTTAGCACTACGAACTCTGCCAAGCTTCCTTGCTTCCATGGTGGAATGGCTGCCCACACCTGGGAACAAAACAAATCATGACCAAGACATGAACGACACCTTCATGATGTTACATCATACACTATTATCTATCTCTTCCATGACGCATAGAATGTACTGTTTGGAGAAGTAGGCGGCTACATTTTGAGGAAGTGCCTTTCATTCACCCGCAGAACCACTCCCATTTGAAAGGTGTTTTATTTGCTACTAAATGAGAACATTGTCTTTTTGTGTCATTGTCCGGTTGGCCCGGGGTTGGTTTGATGATGCAAGGTTATGCAATGTCGTGCTCCTCATATTGGCAACTCAATTAAGTTCACAGAGGGCAAGAGAAAATAGAAGGTGGCTTTTGTCATAGCCCACTGACTAAATCAAGAGGTGCTGACGTGACTTCATCATGGGTGAGCTCCGAGGGGCCTAGATTCACATGGAGATGAGATGCACACACCCAGTGTAGTGTACACACACTCGTGTGCAAACAAATACACAAGAGTGCATGCACCCTCACAAGGCTCACAACACACCTCACTAAACCACTCAGTAAATAAGAAGCAAACTATTATTTTCGCACCATTCCGGTGTACAGGTTGTTACCTCATCCCCCGCTTTGAAGTAGGCCACGTCCAGACCACACTCCATGATAACTCCAGACACATCTCTGCCCAGTATAAGGGGGAACTCGTTTCCTGTTTGTTTGAGGTTCAGGGGATCTCGTTTCATGGCCAGTGTGGCAGCCCCATAGCCACCTAGGTGGACAAAAAGAAAAAGAGTTAGCCTCAAGCCTAATTAAAAGCAAGTTCTCATACAGGACAGCGAAACAAGATCCTTATTTAATATTTTGACCATTAGGCCTAAATATGTTTAGACCATTAATAGGTAACTTTTCTTTTGTTGTGTTGCTTCCAATAAAGTGTTTGCCATAACTACTACTGTTTACATATCCCTATTGCTGATGAGTGACACTCACCTCTCATGCTGACATCGATAGGATTCAGACCTGCTGCATGAACTTTGACGATGATCTCGTTGGGATAATGGATGATAGGGAAACTGGCGTTTTTTGTGAACCGCAGAACTTCGTTATTGCCATATGTATCGATAACCCAAGCAGGCATGATTGTCATGCGACTTTTTGTTGTACTGAACCATCTTTCCTGACCACTCGAGAACAATGTTGTCACACAAGGTGCTCTATTGAAACAACGCACCCACCGACTGCACGCCACGCCAATAAAATTATGCATTCTGTTTTGCGTTCAAAATAATAGCGCTTAGTTTTTTTCTATCTTGCTTCAGTGTAACACTTGCATTGACACGACTAAAACCACAAATATAGAATGACATAGCGCCCAGCTAGCTAGCTGAACAACTTAATAAATGCATATCGTTTTCATGTTTTTGGCTAGATATGTATCTTTAGCTAGCTAGCGTCTCTTACGAATCACTGGACTCAATTGTCGTTATGAATGCTATCTTTACTCAACAAAACGGATATTAAATGTAGCTAGGTAGCTAGAAATCAGGTTTAGCTCTCAGCTCCAAACCCTTCGAATCTCTAGACGCAACCAATTGACATGTCGAATCCTCTCCAAACAACCAATCACAGAACGTAATGTTGGCGTGCATGATTTGAAACAAACATGGCAGCCTCCTGTAATCACACACATGAAGGTTGCTGGAAATTTGACAGCTATAGGTAAATAAATGAAGAATGAAACATGTTGAGCTTGTCAATAAAAGAGGTAAGCAATGTGAGATTATGGTCTACTATAGCCTGTAACGAGTCTATAGTCCATAAGGTTTAATGTATTTGAATGGCATGCACTTGCTAGCTAGCGAAGCCCCTTGATTACAAAATGAAATACACCTTCCTTTCTAGTTGATTAGATTTGTAGAACTAACGATCGTCTGGACTGAAAAAACTCTAAATTGATCCCGAACCAGTCAAACAAGTCGTCTGTAAACGTTCTGAGGGATTCCCTCACCCTCAGAACTCCTTGACTCTGATCAGGATGCAATTTTCTCTGACAAGTTACCCTGATCAGGGAACTGTCTCTAAGACTAGCACTAGCTACAGCAGAAGTAGCTTTTTAGTGTGCAATTAGGGTAACAGTATCATCCTGATCCGAGTTAAATTAAAGGTCACACGTAGATATTAATTGAGTTATTTCTTCATTTCCTAGGTCTCTGTAGCATTGAGGGAGGGGAGGATTTCTCCTACGGAACTGTGTCTCAAATGCCTCAACAGGATCAAGAAAACGCAAAGCCTCAATGCCTACATCACCGTGACAGAGGAGCTGGCATTGAAACAGGCTCAGGAAGCTGAGGACAGGCTCCTCAAAGGTGTGAGCGTGTGGATGTGCATCTGTCTCTCACTCACTGGGTTTCCATCTCCCCTACTCATTCTACGTCACAGTCATAGTTGATACTTTTTTAATGGTTTGTTACTCCCTACTGTCATTAATTCACTCATTTTCCAGGTGCACCTAAAGGTCCTCTAGATGGAATCCCCTTTGCTGTGAAAGACAACTTCTGCACGGAGAAGATCAGGACCACCTGTGCCTCAATTATGCTTAAAGGTATCTCCACTCTTAACAACCTACCATGTTTTATATCATAGTGCTATTATGTGATTGAGGTACAGTACAGCAACAACTATTTGAACGTTTTGTTTGTTTTGTAGACTACATCCCACCTTACAATGCCACGGTGGTTCAGAAGCTTTTCAACCAAGGAGCCGTTCTAATGGGAAAGACCAACATGGATGAATTTGCAATGGGGCAAGGCTGTTACTGACATACATAGTATACTTGTAGTCCACAATATTATTATTGTATTACATCTGTTAGTTACAGTTTTCAAAGTTAGGCTGCTTCATTCTCCAGAGCAGGCAGCACTGACGGTGCATTCGGACCAGTCCGAAACCCTTGGAGCTACTCAGCCCCATACCAAGATCTAACGGGGGCAGAGCCAGAATCTGATTGGGTCATATCTGGAGGTAGCTCTGGAGGAAGTGCAGCAGCTGTGGCGTCTCTTACCACCTTTCTGTGAGTGGGTAGAAAGTTGAATTTGTGGCACATCTGAGTAACACTTATCTCTAACTTCCATCTGTAACTAGTTAACTACTGCAGAAGTAGCTTTTTAGTGTGCAAGTAATACCATTGGACACAATTTTATTGTTATTCTATTCTCTCTTACTCCATATTATACACTAGGAATTTAAATCATGGCAGCCTAACTACAGCTAGAACTGCTCGGTTTGTCATTAACACTACCAGTTAAAACATAATTGTCTTTGTGACATCCTGTTGGTGTGTCCCCTTCCCCCAGGGCTTTGGGGTCAGATACGGGTGGTTCCACTCGTAACCCGGGGTCTCTGTGTGGGGTGGTGGCCCTGAAGCCCACCTACGGCCTGGTGTCCAGACATGGCCTCATCCCCCTGGTCAACTCCATGGACGTACCTGGCATCATGACCCGAAGCGTCCATGATGCTGCCACCGTCCTCGGTAGGTCATGCAGTACAACATCCTGTTACGACTTGTTTCCATCGCGGGTTAGGGTGTTACAGTGCCCAGATAAATATCAACGACAGTGACACTCAGCTATGTTTAATAGTTAAAGTGAAAGTATTTCCAGACACACATGGTGACGAAACCTCACAGGATTGAGACAAGACCGTCATGTGGTGGAAACAAAGGCCAGGGAGGAATTCTAAGTATTTTAGCAATCGAGGAAAAACTGTAACATTAGTGTGTATTTACGATCAGATAACTAATGGAGAGGAATGCATGACTACTAGCCCAAGGTGTAGATCTTGGTTGTGTATTACAGGTTTACTCCAAGGCCATGATGTCAGAGATTCAACAACAGTCCCCAGCCCCCCTTCACTGGAAGAGCTACCAGAGGACCTGGATGTGAGGAACCTACGTGTAGGCATCCCTAAGGTGAGACAGGAACTTACATCTCAACACCTCGAGTACCTTCTCTGGGCTTCTCTGTTTAGGATTCATAGCCCAACCATTTGAAGTCCTGTATATAAAAATTGCCCTTTTATTTTGCCTATTGATCATTAAATAAATAAAAAATATTGTATACTAAGCATACTAAACAAATGTATCATTCAGCATTTTTTTCTTGAAATATGTTTATATTTAGGCCCGGGTTCAATTTGGTACGCATGGTACGCGCTCTACCTGGAAAGCCACTGGGGCACACCCAGACAAAATTCTGCAATTGTTGATATTCTTTCAATGTTCCATCTGCATCGCCCCGTGGTTAGGAGTACCATGCCCTGGGTTTGTCGGCTAAGACGTTGGACCAGTGGGTCCGCGTGGCAGACATGTTTGAGCGAGCTGGGGCACGGGTGGAGCAGGTGTCCCTCCCCCACACCCAGCACTCCATCGCCTGCTACCATGTCCTGTGCAACGCGGAGGTGGCCTCAAATATGGCACGCTTCGACGGCCTTGAATATGGTAGGGCATCCGGATATTGTCTAAGCAGTCGATATACGGGCGTGTTCCTGATGTTGATGGATGGTTTCTTCCTAATGTTGACAGATCTTTTGATCTTTTGGAAGTCCAACCGACAGTATATGGTGTTAAATATTTGGAATTTGTCTCCTGCAGGCCACCGTAGCAGTGTGAACAGTTCAACGGAGGCTATGTATGCCACAACACGCCACAAAGGCTTCAACAGTGTTGTCCGAGGGCGGATACTATCTGGGAACTACTTCCTGCTCAAACAGTAAGAGAGGAAGATCCAACAGTCCTACATTGAAACAAAATGAAAGTTCTGTCCAAACACTCACAATATTGATTTCACTATTTATTGCAATGGAAACAGGGTTGTCTTTGGTGGTGTGGATCTATCTAAGGGGAAATGTCGGGCCTCGGAGCATAGCTATCCTAGCACAAGTACATACTAAAAACAAAGCAGGGAGCATTTACATGTATTCCTTTAGTCGACTATCCAAAGCGACTTACAAGAGAGAGCTTCACAAAAGTGCATAGGTCAATGATCATAAACAACGAGATAAACATTGCGGGTAGCCAAAACATGAAGCATACATTGCGAAAAGCAAATAAGTGCCAATGGGAAGAAACATAAGAGCATGTAGTTAAACAAATTACAAATTAAACAATATGAACCTCAAAGTGCAAGAGTGTGCCTGTAGGAAAGCAAGCAACAACAATATCGTGCTTCCCCGCATTAGTCTATCGCACAAACAAACTAGCCTAACTAAGATTCCCCAAACTACTCACACCTGAGAAATATCGTAAAGGACCTTAAACTGTCCCACTACTTTACTAGGGATGAAACAAAGGTGGTTTCTAGATCAAAAATGTATTCATGTAATTCATCCTTGTCTAGGAATATGCCTATTTGATCCTGAAAATCCTAAATGAAGTCTGCATTCATACATATATTTAGTCATTTAGCAGACGCTCTTATCCAGAGCGACTTACAGTAAGTACAGGGACATTCTGACATTCTCCCTGAGCCAGGTAGGGTGAAGTGCCTTTCCCAAGGACACAGTCATTAGCATGGCCGGGAATTGAACCGGCAACCTTCTGATTATTAGCCCGATTCTCTAACCGCTCAGCCATCTAACACCCATAGTAACACAGTTTTGAACCTTATTATTACATTTTGTGCAATCAACACCGTCCCCTCAATTTTTGCAGGAACTACGAGCGCTACTTTGTGAAGGCCCAGCAGGTCCGCCGGCTGATCGTGGAAGACTTCAAGAGCGTGTTCCGTTCGGGCATCGACGTGCTACTCACGCCTACCACGCTCGGCGACGCGGCGCACCATGCCGAGTTCACGCAGGAAGACAACCGCACACGCAGTGCCCAGGAAGACATCTTCACGCAGTCTGTCAACATGGCAGGTACCTCAACACAAAGGGAATGTGCAGTTCCGCGTGACTACGTAGCACACACAGGAAGACATATAAATGTCAGGCCGGGAACTATTGGTTTGCTCCTCAGCTAACTGGACTGGGACTGTGGAGGGCTGTTCGATATGATGACAGGGAATCATCTCGTTGATAATATCTGACTGCAGCTGTGAAATTTGCATAACCTTACCTGTGACCGCGAAAGCAATCAATGGCTTATCTCTGTCGTAGGTGAGAAGCATTATCGTTTATGAGAAGGGCACCGATCTCCAATACAAACATATTTCACTCAGTGGTTGCAGAAGACCAAATGTGATGCCTGTGGAAGACACATTTTGGTGTGCTGTAAAGCCGGTCAAATATAAAGTGTGCAATACTAAAAACATGACTTAAAATATGGTGCGTAGAATAAGAAACAAGCATGTCAAACATGACATTAAAAGCTGTTCTGAACAGTAGTTACTGAAATACAGCCTTAAATGATCATTCTAGTGTCTTTCCCAGTTGTCACCTTCCTCTTCACTATTGAGACCACTTCTCAAGCGTTGTGTGCTAGAAGGTGTAAAGAAAGTCCTTTTGATACAGTAGCTTCCACAGGGGTGGTGGAAAGTCTCCTCCACAGTTAGCATAAAGTCATCAGGGTGCAAATGGACAACTGTGTGAGTGACCAGTGGGAAAGGGAGTCGGTTATTCCGATCTCTACCAATACAGTCCTACATAAACATGGCGTGCAGTCTTACTCTCATTGACAAGAACATGCACACACATTTTCGGCCACAGAACATGGTACAATTGTGAATAACTATTGAAACCCTGTTCTAGTTTATCTTCTTTCACTAATATCTCTCCAGTGCCCAACACTGTGAGTCAGCATTCAGCTATTAGGGTTCATCATTAAATGTTCCCTCCTCAAAGGGATTTGTACTCTGTGAACCCCATTGTATGATGTTAACCAGATCAATGATACACTACTTCAAACAGATCTCCAAATAGACATAGCTTTGAGGGCAGTTAAAGTTTCACATTTGTCCTTCAAACAACCTTCTCTCTCTCTTCTAGGTCTTCCTGCTGTTTCGGTTCCAACTGCTTTGTCAGACCGAGGTCTCCCCATTGGTCTGCAGCTAATAGGCCCCGCCCTTCAGGACAGGAAGCTGCTTGCCATCGCCCAATGGATAGAGCAGAGGGTGGGATTTCCCTCCATCAGTTACCATAGCAATACGGACAAGGGGAGGGAAGGCACTGGGGTCATTGGAAAGGAGAAGACCTCCATTCCATGAGAAGAGTTCTGAACATATACTCTTGTCTTCTTTATTTAAGGGCCTATACTATCACTGTATGCTTTTGGTCATGATAGGACCCGAAATGGTAAAACCTGGTTGAATGTTTAATCTGTGTATAAAGATAACCTCATTCATTTTGCACCATGTTGTTCTCACAATTCTTGTCTTGTGTGCATAAAACTTGGGAAAAATGCCATGAACTCCTTTTCTATGCCCACACAAAACACTTAAGGTTATCTTTTAACTTTGGTTTCCCAATGTAATAACCATGTCCTTGTGATAAGGTTATCACAATGGGACTGGTATGCCTACCCTCATTGAATGTTGACTTGGTCTTGGAAGGTATTCTAAGTCTGTATTTGCAAACTTCACTGAACTTTTAGTGCACTGCATTTGCAAACTTCAATAAACACTCAACTTCCACTACTATAAAATCTAATATAAAATATTTTGATCTGTCACTTCTCATAGGACGTTTAAAGCAGTCACATATAATCAACTAAATTGAAATTGGTCCTATGAAGTGATTAGGCAAAAGCAAAGAGCCGCAATCCCATTTAGAACCTTCAAACACCAGGGCTCTGTGATGACTCCAATGTTGCCTCATCCAGCCTCATGAGCGAGGCTGCCCTCCCCACTCACACTATCTGCCCTTGTCACTCAGCACCTTAGTTGAGAAATGGAAACATCCTGTCTTGCTGCCCATTGGATGGACAGAGAGATGGATGGCCAAAGGAAGACTGGATGGATGGATAGATTGAGTACACTTACTGGAGCATGCTCATCCATCTCAGTAAATATCCAGATGACTGCTTGCAGCCTAGAATGTCAGAGCTATTTGGTATTTTTTCAGCTCTCTCTCTTCCTGTGAGTATGAATAGGGGGATGGGCCTCATTGGAAACACAGTACAGTATGGATGGACCTCATTGGAAACACAGTACAGTATGGATGGACCTCATTGTAAACACAGAACAGTATGGATGGACCTCATTGTAAACACAGTACAGTATGGATGGACCTCATTGGAAACACTTCATTTGATCCACACGTGTGTGTATACACACACACTCAGGCTTCAGCACTTTTGCATGTATCCTCCTGGATGTGGATCTGCTTCACATTCCTCTATCCCCTTGTTCTCCTCTCCATTTCTACTTTCTCTGTTTAATCCATCCCTGCTCTTTCCAGGGCTCCTCATATGTTTCTGACCTGAACCCAGATGCCCCCCCCCTCCCTCAGCCGCAATGACGGGTACAGAGGCGTGCTTCGTGACATCTTGCCGCCGTCCCCCCCACACAAATCTAAATCTAGGCTGACGGAGAGTGAGGGTCAGAAAAGGCTTGCCTTACGAACGGACAGAAAGACAGGCTTTAATGAGAGGATATGCCCCCATACATGCCCCTAAGGTTTGCCTCAAACACTGAGACACAAACACACTTTCTGACATAGACGTCCTGTATATGAGAACACCTCAAAGGACACTTTGTCTTCACATCATAAAGGAAATCTACTGCCAACTGTACGCATGGAAATATCCCCAGACACCCGCTAGTTATATAGCCTCAGCACCACTTTATGACCTCTCCTAATTTTTGATCAAGATATGGAAATAATTTATCTACACATTGGTCTTGAGTTTTACATATCTACATATTTGACATGTAGACTGGATTTGATATCCTACAAGGCTATGGCTGTCCCTTCAGAAAAAAACTACAACAAAAAACATTTATTGTTCACTTTACAGTTTTAGTGTTTTGTACTTCTATGTTTGGTAAAGTCATATCCTTCAACATGAATTTGTAGAATATTTTTCTTGTACATATTGTAAAACAAATGTAGGGTCAACTAGTTTGCAGCATAAACAGAGACATTACTAGGCTTGTTGAAGAGGGGGGAATTAACAAAAGACCAAGCTTAGCAAAGCCCAAGCTTTAGTTGACTCACTCCAGTACTGAGTGTTCTGTTCCATCTCCAAAGTGGATGTATTCACAAGTCCTAGACTGGGTGGCCATGCGTCTGACTGAATTCCTATACCACACACTCAAGGCAGCTGACATGTGCATCGTGGTAATGGTGGTATTTTGATTGGCAGACGCCCACTGTCCTGTGGTTGGTCCAGACTCGTGACTCTCCACCCCCCTCATAGCAATTGAAGCCTTTTGAGATCTACACATAATAACTTCTATGTCGGGTTCTTCATTGCTGTCTGGCCATTGACCATAGACTGGGTAAATGGGTCTACATTGTGCTCAACACGTAGCATCACATTCCAAATGGAAGAGAATAATATAGGCAGTTCTGTTTCTCAATGCTTTACATTCATGAAATTAAGGTATGCTTGTCTGTGAGATAAATCTGCTATTTCATCACATGCTTTCACCACCAAGTCTGTAAAAAATGCACCAACCAAACAACTCAAAACAAAAGAACTGACTACCTAATGGTTTCCTATTTGTCAAGGTAGGACAGTCGACGTGTTGACATGTCTGTGAGGAAAAAAAGAGGTAGTTGTAAATTGTTTGATAGAGAGAGATGAGAAACATCGAGAGACAGTGTGTGTGTATGTATGTGTGTGTGCTTGTGTTTGTATAAGTGTGTACTGATGTAATACTGTGTTTGTGTTTGAGAGAGAGACTTTTGGATGGTGTGTGTGCCAGACAATGTAAAGACTGGAGATTAGTGCCACAGCTGGGCAGGTGAAGGGATTTTGAGCAAAGAGGGGATAGTCCTTCTTTTCATACCAAAAATCCACTTTTCTGTCAATTATTGGCAGAATTGTTATTATTACAGAGGAAACATTGTTCACATTCATCAATGTTTGTTCGATTGCATATGATTTTGTTAAGCATGTGGACCGCTTGGCTTGCACACCTTCCCCCGAATAATGTAATTGATTGATGCTTAAAAATATATATACACCCCAAAAACTCAAGCGCTCTTTATTTCAAACTATTTGTTGTTCCTATTTCTAACTGTGAAATGATTGTGTTGGCCCATGACTATTTTCTGTACTTCCACTAGGGCCTACGTTGAAGTGACCACGAGCCAGGAAACCATCATCACCATCTCATTTACAAACCTCAGCCATCCAAACCTCATAGAAGAAACTCTCAAAGGAAACTAGTCCACGGCTAACTTCAAAAGAAGGCGCAGGGAAACGCCAAAGAGTCTAACCAGAATCAACCAATGGCTGGGCAGAGATTAGGTCTCGTTTTTGTTATTGTTTTGTATCTGGTTCACTTGGGTGTGTGCTGCATGTATGCTTTAAAAGACGCTCAAAACAGTAGACATTCTATGTAACTGTATCGAATCTTTATCAACTTGTAATTATTAACTTGTTGAAAGAAGCTTTTGTGTTAGTTATTTGCTCAAGAGATTGAGGTCCTGAGAAAACACACACAGACAAACAGTCAGATGAAACCATCGTTCGCACAAATCCTGTTGTGATATCAAATTACAGATGACTGACTGGAATATATTGTGCTGTATATTGTGATACATGATCGCTGTGATGACTCATGGAAGGTTTCCGATGACAACCGGGCACAAGGAACGCAGATAGTTGGACAATCTGAATAACTGCAAGGTTCATTTGGTCATACATGTGAGTTCTTGATTGTACCCATGGCTAAACTGTGGGATATCATGCTCGTGAGTTGGATGCAACTCGAACAATCATGTGGAGACAATTTTGGGTTAGGTGAGGTAATAAACCTATAGCCAGCAGCCAGTGTCAGCATGTTGTTTTAGGTTACACAAGACTTAGAAAGAAGCCTAAAAAAGAAACCTTCCATACAGTTTATCTGAATTGACCCGTTGATTATGTAAGGCAACTACAGTCTACAGAGACAAGTAGACAAAGCACACTTGCCTAAGGCCTTCCATTTGGATTGTTCCTGAGTATAGCATCCCAGCATGACTCGTTTGTTGTCTCATATTTTACAATGACTCTCTCTCTTTCCCCTCTATATCTCCCCAAGTGTTTTACTGCAGTGCTCAATAGCTCTCGGCTAAGGGCTATGAAACTTGATATACCTTCTCCCTGTCATACCAACAAACACACACCCTTTATCCCCTTCTCCCCTTATGGGATGGATGAGGGAGCAGAGAAAAAGCTTACAACCAGGTCCTGTGTACCTCGAATCGATACAGGTGTTCAGAGGCCCTTTTGATGCCTACTTCAGGCTAGGGTCAAACCAGCTCCTGATGAGTTTGGTTCTTCCTGTCATTATCTTGTTTTTCTCATCTACCATCCTCCTCATTTGCCCTCACTTCTTCTTCCTCTTTTTGACTACACGTGATTAAAATAACATTTGGAGTTTAGGACTCGCTGTTTGTCTCACCCTGAACCAGAACGTGATACAGTTAGCCACAGAGGCCAATGGAACCAGTCTTTATCACTCTTTCCCTACATTGCATGCACATCCTCATGCAAAATTAGACGGTACATCCAATTTATCTGGTCTATTCATCAGTCAGAGAGGTTACAGAAGCAGAACCAGGCAGAAACCGCAGTGATCTTTTCCTGATGGGTGGCTAGCTAAGTCACTAAGTCAATACTTGTCTAAGATAAAAATTACCTTCTCTTACAAAATTATTTCTTATGGATACAACCTAGGTTACCACAGACCTTAAAAATAATTGTACAACAAAAGCTGTTCTACAATTTCACATTTACAAATGTAGTGCCTTTGTTCCCAAAATGTTATTGCACATTTTTATTTGTACTGAGTGTCATGCGAATGGATTCCAGACAGTATTTTTCTGGAAAGGTTTTATAAAAATAAAAATAATTAAATGAGTAGTACTATCGACCATAATAATAATACTAAAGGATTCATTTTGAATGATACAACAATGTTTTTGGGGTGCTCAGGCTCA
Organism: Mallotus villosus; assembly: GCA_903064625.1. NCBI lineage: Eukaryota > Metazoa > Chordata > Actinopteri > Osmeriformes > Salangidae > Mallotus > Mallotus villosus. Next base: position 122,203 of record CAEFZP010002419.1, on the reverse strand, counting down.
GACATTTTCACCTACCTCTACCTAGCACACCACTCAGCCATGGACATAGTAAAGGCAACATGCTGACAACTCATGGTGACAGGACAGACATTTGATTAATTTACTAGCAACAAACCCCAATGCCATGGTAACACTGGCTAATTTAGCTGTTTCTTGGAATGCAGATCGTTGACTCAAGCACTCATAGTGAATCACAAAGGGGTTTTGGACGACTGGTAAGAGCTAACTGGAATGTCTTCCACATCTTGGTCGGGCTCCCAATCCACATACTCCTTTGTACCCCCTAACCCCCCCCCCTCCCCCCTTCCATCTTCCTCTCCCACCCGGCAAACCCCAAATCCCTCCCCCACCCTTTCCATCCACATAATACACTTTATCTCTATCCACCTCCACCGCTCTCATTCTAATGCTTAAACACACCCACACCGCAACTCAGGTTTCTGTTAGTTTCAGGTAGGGGGAAGGGGGTTAGTGGTTGAGGTAGGGGGAAGGGGGTTAGTGGTTGAGCTACACAGTGGGAGAGACAGACAGGGAGCACCCATCCAGGTGACTGACCAGAGGAGAACCGATCCGCTCCACCTTTGTCTACATCCTGCTCTGCGGCACATGAAAGTTTCAGTACCTGCAGCCTTTTCCTTTATCGACATGTTGTATTTGAGTGTGGTCGTGACAGACTGCATCCTTGCAATGGTTTTTGATGTCGCATTAAGACAGATGCTCTTTGTGTTGCACTGTCCTGTGTACGATTATGCTGTTTTCAGTCGCAACCATTTCAGTGCCCAGTCTGACCTTGTGTTGTTCTGTGCGCCTGACAATAAAACGTGAAACTTCAGTGCACTGTTACTGTGTCATATTGTAGTTAGGATTACATTTTGACACTGTGCCTACAGACCGAAAGGGGCATGGACACGGAAGTGTTCCCCTGTTTGTTCTACCTTCAACAGGTAAGATGGGAGCCTGTCTGGACGGGACAATAGGGCCTTTGTCATGTGATAAGGTTGGGATGTGTTTCCCACAGGGATGGAGAGTGGGGGGTCTGGGGGGAGCGAGTGGCGTCTGTATGCGTGGCTAAATATACTTGAGGGTCAGCTGCTACAATAGAGGACAGGTGGAGTCCAGAGTAGAGGCTAGGATAAAGTCACAAACAAACGTACTGGTGGTAACCCAGAAGGCCATGGACTCTTCAAGGGAATCATGGTAACTACCCCTATGAATTATTCACCAGTCCCGAGTCAATTATTAAAGTTGTTGTCCTTGTCACCATAGCTCTTCCTGTTTGCGTAGATTCTTAGGTGAAGGGAAAACACATTACTTTTAGCATGTAGTTGTTTTTTAGCTAAGTAGTCCCACCTAGAGCAAAACATTAGTGCTCGATAATGAATTAGGTAAATAGAGGATTACGGACACAAAAAACTGATTGGTGTATACTTTCTCTGGCTCATCTCCTTGCAGTTTTCAAAACAGAGGATTTGACCCCTTTGTTTAATCCAAGATTCGTGACTTGCATGGGTATTAAGAGAAGTCCAACATGGTTGTCTAAAATCTAATTTGCACTATATCTTGTGCCCGAAGCCTTACAAGTTGTAATCCATTGAATCCATTATTTTTATGTTTCTACAAAATGTTTTAAAGTGATATCCTACATATTATCAGGAAGATGAAGTACTACCCTGTAGAGGAACACTATAAGGAATGTATTGTACCAATAATTATTCTCCAATAGTGAGTTGTTTTTTTTTCTATAAAAGTGTTCCACTTTGTGGAGTGTAAATAGTTTTAGCCTCTTTCATTTTAAACTGGTCAATGCTGTTCATGAATATAGTAAGAAACAATAGTCTGACAATGTTTTATGTATTTAAACCTGAAAGGTGAAAATACGTTTTTATTTAACATTTACAATCAAATTTTCCTTGTGATGTTATCACTTCTCTCCCTCATGTGTTAATAAAATTGTCACAAAAAGCGTTTAGAAGGAAACTATTCCCAATGTGCTTTTCCATTGTTGACAGGTACCACAAGTCTACATTATAACATAAAAAACACGCTGGGAGCAGGATGTAAAACACGGTGACATTACTCAAATACAGCACAAACCATTTTCCATACGTAGGCCTACTGTATGGAAATCAGAAAGTCCACAGAAAGTAGACCTCGGGCTCAGTGCCAATTGTGTTCTTTCAATTGAAAATCTGTCACTTGTATGTAATGTAAATGTGCCCACTGAGAGCTGATGTCCTCTACTATTTGCCAACACGTGTCTCTATCCCTGCTCCTACACCCATACAAGGCTGTATAACTGGAGTATATTCCAATCATTTTAATGTGCGTAATTAACAGGATTAATGAAATAGTATTTATTGGAGAAGTTTGTTAACACTACACTTCTACATTTGACATGTTAATGCTTTGAGATCCAGCCTATATTTTTATGTTGTGGCGGGGCAAACAACGAGCCCATAGGCCTACAAAATGCAAATGAATGTCCCAATGGAGGTGCAGAGACCCAAGTGAACAGAATGGTTATTTCACGATTTATTAAACTAGAAATTTGTCACAAGAAAGCATTGAACCAGAATACAAAAATCTAGCGGAGTGTAAGTCACAGATTCACACAATTAAAAAAAACACGGATTAGGGACATTTACTATACAAAAGTCGACAAGTAGCCTATCAAGTAGCCATTAACAAAGATCCATTGCGTAAAATAGAAGCGCACCTTTAAAGGAAAGTCCCCACAAAGCGCCTCAACCAACGTTATTACGTTGATTTCCCGGGCACAAATATTTACGTTTCTTAAATTACAAATCAGACCTAAAAAGACCCGTGACGAAAACAGTGAGGCAAAAACAAGCCAGAGCGTGGGTGTACAGTGGGCTACATCCTTGCATCACGAGGCGCGTAATTCAAAAGCCCAGTTCCAAAACTTGGCCCTGGGGTGATAGGGAATGTGATGAGCATGGGTGTCGCTAAAGGAATTGGCATGCACCTTTCCCTCCAAATAAGACCAAGTCGGGAACGCAGATTGGCTTAAAAATCTGGAAAATGTCGCCCCTTTGAAATATTGCATGTCCACTTTTACAGCTGATGTTAGTCTGGGCGGTCTCCGTTTAGCGTGGATGTCCCTCCGGTCCCTTAGAACCGACCGTGCAGTACAGAGCCTGCCAGGATGACTGGGATGAGTAGCGTGAAAGCGCTTGACTGCAAGGACAAGCCAGCACCCATCACAGTGGTAGTATTGCCCACAGCACCCACGACGCTGGTAGTCATATTGTAAGTTGCGCCTGCGCTGGTTTGGTTGGACATCGGGCCGACTGTAGTCGCATTCTGTGCATGGACCTGAAAAAAAGACCAGACACGCGTTTCAGTGCCAGGACAATGGTCAAACAAATGTAAAGTGCAAGTGGTCAACAAGAGAAGGGTCACCCCAATGTAGGCTATATTGTAAATGAGTTTAGACTAACATCGATACAAATAGTCTACTCTAAACATGTTCTACATGTCCCGATTATTAGAAACAGCTGTAACTAAAATATTTGAAAGCCTCCGTGTCCAAAAGTCAGTACAAAATTAGGCTGGTACGACTGTTTAAAATGTTTTTTAAACAAAATAAACTATCAGCATAACTTTAAATACGTTTGATACATTTAGGCAAAATGACAATTGCCTAACACATCAATATTAAGTTAAACATTCTGAAAAAGAGAAATCACCATACCTGACACGAAAAGAGCATTGCAAGCATAATGACTCCAATAAATACTTGAACAAATTTAGTCATCTTGATCACGTTACTGCGGCTGCTAAGACTGAATAAACTGAGAGAAGCCAGCGAATTTATATCCCAGTGAGTATGACGTCATCAGGGGCATTTCTTCAAAACCTTTCAAGTGCCACCTTTTCTAGCTAATTGCTCCGAATACAGAAGTAGCCTACAGTTAATATCGAAGGTGAATGGCAATTAGATAACGCTGTTATATATCCGTTCAGCCTCATGCAATACATTTTCAGATTTTTTGGGGGGGGGACCATTTATGAGCCTATGGTATCTTCATTCTTATCTACGGAAATGTTATACATAGACCTTTAGCGACCTCTTGTGGCAATTTTTCACAAATGAAAACGCGTTCGATTCTAATAGTCGTTTGTCCCTTCATCGTTTCCGTAATTTCCCCCATTCTTCCGGAAGACACAGCGGTCGGAATTAATCAACCCACTAACAACACACATCTTGGTTTCTTTTGAGCATTGTAGCACACCTGAAGAGTAGACAACCACACATGCTGCTGTGCCGGATTTCGGCAATAAGCCCGAGTGTAGCCAGATGGGGTACGAGGGGTCGCCGAGGCGCCGCACTCCCCTTCAACTCAATCCGCTGTCAAAATGTCACCTCAACCGAAGGCACGGCACAGTCTACAGTTGCTCCTGCAGCTGGACAGTACCGCGCCAGTGTGCTACTGCCCCGCACTGAGTTCGCCATGAAAATATCAGGGCAGCAGCTTTTGGACCGGGAAATGGAAATACAACGGGTAAGCTTTTGATAGCTACTAGTGTGTTGGATGTGTTAACGTTCCCTGCTTCTGTTCTAATGAGTTAAAGAGCATAATTTAGCAGGACAACTGAATGTCTTGCATGTCCATCTTTGCAAACCGAAAATGATTGTTTCCTTGGCCAGAAATGTGGCTTTTCAGAGCTGTACTCGTGGCAGAGGGCGAGGAAGGCTAAGAAAGTGTTCTGTCTCCATGATGGACCCCCTTACGCAAACGGAGACCCACATGTTGGACACGCCCTCAATAAGGTACACTATTTTAACAAGAGACAATTGAGCACAACATACAATGTCAATGACCAAAAACAACAGTGTTGACACATACCTACAGTATCTGACAATAGGCCTCGTACCTATTTTACAATAAGTCGTTGTTTTTTTCTAGATCCTGAAAGACATCCGGAACCGCTTTGAAATGCTGAGGGGGAGACAAGTCCACTACATTCCAGGCTGGGACTGCCATGGGCTGCCCATCGAGCTGAAGGCACTGGGAGAACTGGGAACCAGTGGACTTGGCCCCCTGCAGATCAGAGAGAAGGGTGAGCAAAGGAGGAGCAGGGGCAGCCTCTGATCTAGCAAGACCAACTCCTCATTTAAATGGAAAATATTCACACGCATTGAAGTCATTTGCGTGAACGTCTGCCAATGCCATGTCCGTCAGTACCTTAATTATGTAGTGAATAGTCATCTCGTCCTTGTTCTGTAGTTGAGGCCCAACACTACCATTTGTTGTTGGAATTCTCGATTACAATTACACCCACACGTCTTTCTATAGCTTCAGCGTCAGTCTCAGAGACTTGATACCAAAGCGGTAGAGAGACGCAGTCGGCCTGTACCCAAAGTCGTTTCTCTCCTCCCACTTCCCTGTAGCCCGTAAGTTCGCAGAGGGCGCCATTTCTCGTCAGCGCGTCGCCTTCCAGCGCTGGGGCGTGATGGCGGACTGGGACAAGTGCTACTACACCTTCGACGGGACGTACGAGGCGGCACAGCTCAAGGTCTTCCAGGAGATGCACGGCAAGGTGAGCGCATCGCGGCAGTTCAGTCTGTTACACCAAGACGTCGTCGTCGTCGGTTTGCCGTCGGCCGGAAAGTCATATTCCTTCGATCGGTTCCAGAGCGAGCTCTCTCAAATGTGATGGTGTGTTTGTCGTTTTCTAGGGGCTGATCTATCAGGATTATAAGCCTGTGTTCTGGTCACCCTCATCGAGGTAGGCAGCACGACAGAGTGGTCACAAGTTGTAACAGCTGAAGTTGCTCCCGGTATAGCCCCAGATTTGTTTTGGCCCACACTTCTTCCTCTACCCCTTGTCTCTAGGACGGCCCTGGCAGAGGCCGAGTTGGAATACAACCCCCACCATGTGAGCAAGGCCATCTACGCCACCTTCCCACTGGCCACCCTGCCCCCTAAGCTGGCCCTGGACACTGCGGACCTGGGCGCCATCTCCGTGTTGGTGTGGACCACACAGCCCTGGACCATCCCTGCCAACCAGGCCGTGTGCTTCATGCCAAATGCCCAGTAAGAAATGCCCTGTTGGGTTCACACGGACACGTTTTGCTTTCTAATGTCACTTCCCTTCTTCTTGCGTGAACTGCCTCACATCATGTCTGATTTTAAACACTGAAACGGAGCATTTTAGTCACGGAACAGGAAGTGGTCATCGTTTAGGTTGATCACAATAGCACTGAAGACGTCTCTTCCCGTGTACAGGTATTCAGTCGTGAGGAGGGCAGACAACTCGCAGGTCTTCTTGGTGGCCACGGAACGCATAGCCAGTCTGTCCACGCTGCTGGGCACTGAGCTGGAGAGTGTTGGCACCTTTACAGGTAGACTGACAAACACACACACACACTCTATACGGTTTCAAGTTAGCCACACAACGTGCAGCTATGAATGGAATGTTATTCTTTGAGCCTCTTCACTTAACTCTCTTCCCTCCGTCCAGGTTCAGATCTTGAGGGGGGAATCTGTAATCATCCCACAATTCCAGGGAAAACAGTTCCACTGTTACCCGCGAATCACGTGACCATGGGGAAAGGCACAGGATTGGTCCATACAGCACCAGCGCACGGCATGGACGACTACAGTGTGGCCTCCCAGTTCAAACTGCCAGTGGTATGATGTCACCCGTGTTTCTTGAACTAAGACGTGGACATGTATGACTTCTAATGGGTCCTACTATCCCTACAAAACAAACCGAAACCCAAACAGTCCTGTTAGCTTTTCAGGGCTATTTTGGCATTGTAGTTGCTCCCCTTAAATGAATCATAATTGGTCTGTATTGTGTGAATGCACAGGAGTGCCTCGTGGATGAAGAAGGCAAGTTTACAGAGCTGGCAGGTGCTGAACTACACAACCTGTCTGTTATGGAAGAGGGGACCGACGCAGGTAATTAATGTGCAAGAGAGAGAGAGAGAGAGAGAGAGAGAGAGAGAGAAGTCAAAGGATGTGTGTATGCGTGTGCATATTTACTTGAACTGGCTCTGTGTACTTGGAACTGCCTCTGCTCCAGGTGAATAGCTGAAACAATAGATTTCACGGAAATCCTCGTATTTGCTTTGAGTCGCCCTGTGTGTTTGTGCGTCACGTGTGTGCTCGTTTGTGTGTCAGTGATCTCCATGCTGAAAGCGTCTGGCGCGCTGGTCAGCGAAGAGAAGTGCGTGCACAGCTACCCGTACGACTGGAGGAGCAAACAGGCGGTGGTGATCCGGCCCAGCAAACAGTGGTTCATCAACACGGCCAGCCTCAAAGACAAAGCCAAGGTAAGAGTCCACTGAGCGATGAGACTGGGAGGACGCCGAGAAGGAATGTCCTGCCCAAGCAGGCTCAGCTGGTCCTTACGAGAGCGCAGATTACTCTACAAACAAGGCTGCTCATCCACGCAGCTGAATTACGGGTCTGAATTGATGACAGGATATTGGTAGGATTCGAAAGGGAATCTGTTTCTCTTATGAGGTACGGTTTGATGACGTTTTAGAAAGATGCTGTGAAACATAAGCCTCACCCAGTCAAAGTAGCCGGCTAAGGACACTTATCATGGAAAGCAAATGTCCCAATGACCCTGTTGTCTTGTTGTTTGCTGTGTGTGTGTGTGTGTGCGCACAGGACTTGCTGCAGAAAGTCCGCGTGGTACCCGAGTCAGCGCGGGGCAGTCTATTAGCCATGCTGGACAGGAGGACGTACTGGTGCATCTCTCGCCAGAGAAGCTGGGGCGTTCCAATCCCTGTGTTCTATCACAAGGAGACAGGCGAGCCACTGATCAATACGTAAGCGCAAACACTCACTCACCGGGTTATTTCCATATGCAAACCGTTTACACAAATTTAACTTTCCTTGAACTTTAAATCCTTCAACTGCATCTCCTCCAGTCACACCATATCCCACGTAGCCAAGCTGTTCTCAGAGAAGGGCAGTGACTGCTGGTGGGAGCTGCCCATGGACTCACTGCTGCCCCCGGAGGTGCTCAAGAAGGTTAGCAGTTTAGAACGGCACGAATACGGACGAACGATATGGCCCTTTTCACTCTGAGGCGGTTTAGATCTCATGGTTGGTGTGTTACTAATGTGTGTGTGTGTGTTCCAGAGTAATGAAGGAGATGTGACAGACTATGAGCGTGGACAGGATGTACTGGACATCTGGTTTGACAGCGGAGCGTCTTGGGCCGCTGTTCTACAAGGTGAGATAGGTCACACATACACACACACACACTCACACACACACTCACAAACAGTCTCTTAATTGAATTGCGTATCTCCAGGGTAAAGCTAATACCTTTTAAATCCAGATTAATCAGACAGTGAAGTTGTGTTCTGTTAGCATTCAGGGGTTCTTAGAATCATCGCCTTAGCACCATGGAATAAGTCATTAATACGATCAGTACTTACTCACTACGCCAACCCTCTATCAGCAATGACTTCATGTCCATCAACACCAATCCCTTTGCCAAATTAAAATGGCTGTATTAAGTTCATTCTATTTACTGTAGTCAACAATATCCCTTTCCCCCTCCACTACCACTTCTTTATAACTGCATCACACCTACATTCATTTATCATTGTCATTTAGACTTAAATACAGTTGTTTTGTTCTCGGATGTTCCTTGAATTCTTCCCAGTATAGGGATATATAGATCTCTACTTTACTGTACTCCTAGTCTGTGGTTGTGTTCTCATTCCAGAGGAGGTTGAGGGGGACTCTGAAGAGCCAAAGTCTCGACTCAGCTGGTTCACATCTCCCTTACTTCAAACCAAACTGGCCCAAGGTTGATAACCCGCCCAGTCTCCCCACCCACAGACCTCCTTCTTTCCAACCTCCTCCCGTCTTGTCCATCTCTCGTTTGTTTACGATGCCCTTGTTTTACTGTCTCTTTCCCCGTCAATCTTTCTCTCTCCTCCTCTCCCGTGCACGTCAGACTGTGTGGAAGCTGAGCCCTGGGGCATGAGTCTCTTTTCCAGGATTCACTCTCGCGCGCGCACAAGTCCTACCTCGCAATGCTGTCTTTCTCCCCAATGTGTATGTTCATCAGAATGGCTGGCCATCTTGCGATGTCTCTCGCTATCTTTCACAGTCAATTTGAATGGATTCAGTAGGTGCCTGTAGTCAAAGCGATGTACAAATACTGCATGTGAAAAGTACATCGGAAAAAGGATTGGACTTGAGTAGTTCTGTAGTATTTCTGTGGTTTCGAATAGGGCATCTGCTCAGGGGCATGATGGCGGCAAAACGGGAACAACGAACTGAGCGTCGTCTGGTTTTGTGCCCCCCCAGAGGCTACTGGCTTAACTGTTTATGCTGCGTCAATGTCTTTACTAACAGTGGCTGCTCTGGTCTCTCGTTCTTCTAGACCTTTCCACCTCCCGTGTGGAGACTCGCCGACGTTTCTCCCGACACTTAGCCGTCTGCGGTTCTTTGCTTTCATCTCCAAACGAATGTCGTCAACCATTCGAATTGTGTGGTTCTGTTTGTCATTCTCTCTTTTGTTCTCCTTTCTCTCTCACGCTCGCACACAGAGTCGGAGGCCACAGCTGATGTGTATGTGGAAGGGAAAGACCAGATCGGAGGCTGGTTCCAGTCCTCTCTGCTCACCAGCGTGGCCGTGCGGAACAAGGCACCGTACAAGTGAGTCGTGTGTGTGAGAGAAATAGGGGAGCGTAACCAAGCATACAACGAGCCTACGTGTTGATATTTCGAATACAATACTGCGTGTGACTATATCGCCCCCCGGTGGCAGGTCCCTGGTAGTTCATGGGTTTGCTGTGAGTGAGAAAGGAGAAAAGATGTCCAAGTCACTGGGCAACGTGGTGGATCCCGACACTGTCATCAATGGATCGGAGGTAAGAGTGACACGCACGGACAACATTAGTCTTACCGGCTACAGCCTCAGAAACCCAGACACACACACACCACTCCCCCTCTCATTGGCTGATCTCTCCCTCCCAGGACCCCGGTCTCTCCCCAGCGTATGGGGCGGACGTGTTGAGGTGGTGGGTCGCAGAGTCCAACGTCTTCTCCGAGGTCCAGATCGGCCCCACGGTGCTCAACTCGGCCCGAGACAGCATCAACAAGGTGTCCACACGCCTGCTTACCTGGCTCTTATATCCCTCTGGTCCTCTCCACGCGTGGGAGCAAAGTCACATTCATTTTCATGCATGCACGTCAATCAACGGATATACCTTGTTAGGATCAATGGTCTGGAAGAGGGAGGCAGGAAAGAGTCAGGACGCAGGAGAGGAGTTGACTTTATTAGTCGAGCTGCCCCGGATCAAACCCTCAGTTCAAGACAAACTGAGAGCATGAGTTGAAACCTCTGTCGCTCATGACGTGCTCGAGCACAGTAGCTGGTCATGTTCGAACATAGAATGGCACAACGTCACTTCCTCAACAAGTCTTGGTCAGTACACGGATACAGTAGAACAGTACAACAGTTGTACAAGTCATAAATGACATGGAAGTCCCTTATGATCACATGGGTTCCTTCCTCACTTCCTCACTTCCTTCCTCACGGTCTCCTGAGTGTCTCTCAGAGATCTGTATTCTTCTCAGCGAGGGGCCTCGCCGCATGACCTCTCGACCTCCCGGAGACTCAAGCTGCATGTTCATAGAAAATCTGCCTGACGTACCTTCATTGGGGGTAAACACTGATTGTATGCAAGCAACTTAACCTTTGCGCTGCCTTCAGGTCACAACGACCCATCGTCATGGTGCGACAACTTTACCCGATACCAAAACAAAGCAAAGCCTTGTCCGTCGCGCCGCGGGGGGTCTGAGAAAACGCTTTGCTTTGTTTTCGTACGAGGTAAAGTTGTCGCAACATGACGGTGAGTCACAATGACTGAAGGGGCCACAATGACCCCAAAGGTCACACGAGGGTCGAAGAGGGAGAGGCACATGTCTGCCTTATCGCACAGAACGTGTCCGTGCAGGTTTGGCCTATTGTCCAGCGTGTGACATGGGCAAACAGCTTGGTTTCTGATGGCGCAATATAACCTGCTCCTTCAGAGAGCGCTAATCGGCGCGAACTAGATGTGTAAACACGTCCTTTTGTACCACTGGGCTGTGGACTAACAACCTCGTTCTCCTCTCCTTTTTTTACAGCTGAGAAACACTCTGAAGTTCCTGTTGGGGAACCTGCAGGGCTTTGACCCTCGCACACAGGCGGTGGACCCCAAAGAGATGCACTACATCGACCAGTACCTTCTGCACCAGCTCAGGGAGTACAGCATGAAGGTGTGTGTCTGTCTGTGTGTATCTTCCTATGGAAATGAGTGTACGATGCATTGGGTATATTTGTCGTGTGATGTGTGCGGTGTGCATCTATGGAAATGATGAGTGTACGAATGCATTTGGGTATTTTGGTCTGTGTTGTGATTGTGTGTGCGTGTGTGCATCTTCCTATGGAAATGATGAGTGTACGAATGCATTTGGGTATATTTGGTCTGTGTTGTGATGGTGTGTGTGTGTGTGTGTGTGCTAGGTGACAGATGCCTACAGTGAGTTTGACAATGGCAGGGCCATCCGCGTCCTCCAAGCCTTCATCACCAGGGACCTTTCCAGCTTCTACTTCAGCATCATCAAAGACAGGTACCAGCACACTCATCCCCAAGATCATTGGAATCATCGTTTTTTAAATTTCATTCTTTCCTGTAGTGCTTTATTTATAGTGACAGGAAAGGCAGGGAGAGAGAGAGACAGAGAGAGACAGAGAGAGACACAGAGAGAGACAGAGAGAGACACAGAGAGAGACACAGAGAGAGAGAGAGAGACAGAGAGAGACAGAGAGAGACAGAGAGACAGAGAGAGAGAGAGACCGAGACAGAGAGACCGAGACAGACAGAGAGACCGAGACAGAGAGAGAGACAGAGAGAGAGACAGAGAGAGAGACAGAGAGAGAGACAGAGAGAGAGACAGAGAGAGAGACAGAGAGAGAGACAGAGAGAGAGACAGAGAGAGAGAGGATGACATTCAGAAAATTGACCGGGCTGTAAACAAACCCTGGCCCCAACGATGTGGTACTTGGTCTATCCGATTAGCCACTCTAACGGTGGCCCCTAACCATTTCATTCTACTAAAATCAACCATCACTATATTAAACTTAATTTATCATCCAATAATTAGCTGTTCAATGTGAATTGTTAAAATAATTCATTACTATGACTGGAACCCTTCCAAGTTTACAATACTGTCCTGTGTCATAACACAATAACACCTATATCATCAGTCTCTCTGTCCTAGGCTTTACTGTGACCCTGAAGACTCGCTGGGTCGGAGATCATGTCAGACGGTCCTGGAGGAGGTCCTGGACGCCCTGACTCGCTCCATCGCTCCCATCCTGCCTCACCTGGCAGAGGAAGTCTACCTCTATGCACCTGGACATGATGGTGAGTACGAGGAAGAGACATAGTGATGAATCGTTACGTTTGAGTCATCGCGGCCTTGTGGTGACTCGTGTCTACTGCACGACTGTTTTCTCTCCAGCGGAAGAGACCGTGTTTCGGAGTGGGTGGGTCAAGAGCAGTTCGGTGTGGCGGAGGCCAGGATTGGAGGAGGCCGTCGAGGGGGCGTGTGCCATCAGGGACTCCTTCTTGTCCTCCATCCCAGGACGCAATGCTGCAGAGTATGAGCTCACCATCGCCATTGAACCAGGCCTGCTTTTTGAACTCATGGAGGTGAGACCATAAAGAAGTAATATTATAGTAATATAGTCATTCTAAGTCAATGACAGAGTCTGAATGTTTGCTTATTAATTCCATTTAAATTGAGTTTTTGTACTACATGCATGATTGCTTATACACCAACATATGGTATTGGTAAATAAAAAGCTATAATGTAAGACCAAAAAGAGTTCTTAAGGTCCGAAATAAATAAGGATTGAAAAAAACTAAGAATCTGATTTGTACAGGGGTTTCCATACTTTTAAGCAGCACTACATGCTATCATCTCATCTCTCCTCCATCTCTCTCCACAGTCTCTCCAGGAGGAGCCCACCTCCACCTGCTCCCAGCTAACAGAGCTGATGATGTCATCACGGACCACGCTGGCCAGCGCCCTGCCCAGAGACCTGCCTGCTGACGCCCTGGTCAGCAAGGGCAGCTTCCTCATCAACCTGGAGGGTGAACAACACACGCTAAGCTACCATGCTACTACACCACACTATGCTAAGCTAACAGTTGCAATGGCGTGTGCCATCACACAGATGCTAATCTATTTACTTCTACTTTCACGCATGAATCTTTGACTGTTCTGTTTGTTTAGCCTCCCGCCGTGGGAGCTAATGGGTGTTTTGCGGTGGGCAGTTGGCTTCAGTAGTACCCATGACCTTCCCTGTCTGTCTGTCCAATCAGGAGGGGTTATCCGCGAGGACAGTGCCTACAGTGTGGCAGCAGTGCCCACCTCCATGGCGCGATGCCCGCGCTGCCGTCGCCACACGGCCGAGTCAGCAGAGTGCCTGTGCCCTCGCTGCCAGACCATCGTCGAAGGGCCACACTGACACCGCCCGCCGTCTCCCCTGACAACCGACAGCCTTGCAAACAACATCCTTCTGTTCCCTTGCCAACCAGAAAAAAAACTTAAGTTGCCCTCTGTAAACATTTACTTCAGTGGTGTCCACTGGACAACTCGTGGGCCGGCTTAGCGTTCGCTGCTTAGTAAAGCACCGTGTGGTTGTTTTAGAGAGAGTCTGTTGGTTTAAGAAAGTGCCGGAGCCACAGTTCTGGCAGCGATGTGGAGACAGTGGTGTGTCGTCACCACAACAAGAGGGAAAAGCCTGAGGGTTGACCAATGTTTTGTTAAGCAGTTTGTTTTATTTATATATATTTTTTGTCTGTGTCATTGTATCTTAAGGGCCAAGCAGTTTTTTGTTTTACATCAAAGAATGGCACACGTTTAATAACCACTTCGATATAGTCTGGGAAGAAAATGTGTTGAACACCAAATACAGGGGTAGAGCTACAATAAAGAAAGCTACATTTGGAGCCATTGATGAAATGGAAGTCTGAATGTGTTTAAATGCAAGCATTGATGACATACATGGCATGGAACGGATCTGTATTCTATTTCTTGTGTTGAAATGGGAGCCACACTTTAAAGTCGATGTCACTATGTGATCAGGCGAGAGGAGTGGAAAGGAAAAGAGAAGATGTCATTGGCATCACTTAGAAGGGTTTGGGTGACTATTCTTCCATCTTGTAAATGTAAAACTGTATAAAACCTTCTTTGTAAACGGTACTCCATTAAATGTACAGAAAATGGAAAGCGTTTCAGAACAAGAATTGTGCTTGCATGGCTCATAGAGAAAGCAACTGTTTTGCAACCCTGAATTTGCTGGAGCAAATGGTGGTCAAATTTGAACAATTAATTGTAATGCTGCACTTTGAAAATATATTATTGAACCCTAACATGTTTTGTTCTCTCTCTGTATGATAAATATTTAAAACGATTTTAGTTCCAAGTTGATCCCCCCCCCTCCCCCAAAAGACCACAGATCTTACTGTAAGCATGAAACCTTTATTCATTCTGTATTGCGTGAGCACTAAGTCCTCTCGACCTCCAAAACCTACATTTTAGGAGGTTAACAGGCAGAGCTAGTACAGTACTGAATATAAATAACCCAAAATAATACCAATCGTTAAAGAATGATATGATACATGACGTTAATCTGTGAGAGGGAGAAATGAATAACATTGAAGGAACATGGGCCTGACACATGCCAAGCACCCTGCAGTCTACACGCTCTGTGTGTTTAGTCCAGTTAGTGAGAGGTGCTGCTCCAGTTCAAATAGAGGGACAGGATGGGTTGTGGCGATGTGAAGCACTGTTCAATAACCTTTTACAGTAATAAAGAGACAGGGTGGCCAAGTTCTCCACATGTTAAGACTGATCTCCTACTTTCTGAGATTCTTAAATTGGAAACATCTTTAGGGATAGCCTTCATCTGTGTCTGAGGAAATCAACCCCCCAAATTTGACATCTAAACAAGAATACAATAATGATGTATTTGATCAAACTAATTTGAAAGCCTTAAAATGTTACCTCCTCTCTTGATCCTCCTTAAATATATAATCTGAGAATGAATTTGACGTGACACTCTGATTTAACATGTGAGCTAAACTTCTAATCATTAATACAAACACCAGTTGTCAGATGCCTTCCTTTATCTGTACATGATAGGAGATTGTCGCGTTGGAGACTTAATCAAGCTCTGTTATCTCTCTGTTAGACTCGTCCCTTCATCTCTCCGAGCCCATTGGCTGAAGTCAACAGCATTACATCGTTGCCTTGACAAAGTAACACCAGGGGACTGAACAAAGAGATATATACCAAGACTAACTCCTTACCCCCCCCTTCTTTTCTATCTTTCCACCTCCTCTAAACCCTCATCCTCTTAACACTCCGAAAGCCGCTAGTGTCTCTCTCTCTCTCTGCTGACCTCTCTACTCGTCCCATCTTCCCCCCTTCTCCCATCAGTCTTTCCAGAGCCTTCCGGAATGTCTCTCCTTCCCCTCAGTCCTCTCCCTGCAGGGCGTCGACAGCCTCCAGCAGGTGCAGGGCCAGGCTGTACTGGCCGTGGTTCTCCGGAAGCATCTCCACGAGGCGGCTCACCAGTCTGCTTGTCTGGGCCAGGGCCACCAGGGGGCAGCGCAACTCGCCGGGGTCCTACACACACACACACACACACGAGTAAATTAAACAACAGTTAAACAGGTAAAAAGCTTCTCTGTTTCCAGTGTAGTCAAAGTTGTCACTATAGTAACAGAACCCCCTATGCCCCGAGTACATGTGACCGAGGAGTTTGTGGTTTTCACAAACCGACCGCACCGTTAAAAACAATATCAATCACTGTCATAGTTGGGCATGGTTCTGAAGTTGTCAGTAGACGAGAGGGGTCGGGGAGTCTCACCATAGCCTTGAGCCAGGTGCAGAGGGTGGGGGGGCAGGCGGGCCAGCAGCTCCATGGCAGGCTGGGTCTGGGTCTGGGTGTGCAGCAGGGAGTAACTCAGCCTCTGGCCTGTCAGCACCAGCAGCTGGGAGCCCAGCACGTCCCTGTCCTCCACCCCCATCATCACCTGGAGCCGCGGGGGGGGAAAGGGGAGTGTTTACTGTCACGGGGAGAACGAAAGATACACGCACGCCGCATGGCCGCTTGTGTTGAGGATCCAATCAAGTCGGGTGGAGGTGTCTGTGTTGGAGTGCTCGTTATAAATGTCATTGCTGGTCGTAAATGTCAGGAGCTCATAGTGTGTGTGTGTGTCTTCACCTCCTCAGCTCGCTGGTCCAGGCCCTGGTTGTACAGCTCACACACCAGGTGTCTGCGCAGGATGTCCTGGCTGACCTGCAGCAGGGGGCCCAGGTCCTGACACAGGGAGGGCCACCAGTCGGCCCCGGGACCAGAGTCACCCGAGACGGGGGTCTCTCCTCCGGCGGCTTCCCCCAGGGTCTTCACCCAGCCGGTCAGCACGCGCAGCAGGAACTGAGGGGAGGCGAGGTGAGGAGGAGCAGAAGGGAGAGAAGGGATGAGGAGGACGGAAAGATATACGTGGGCAGAGAGAGTCGAAGGAGCTGGCCGATACGCAGGGCTCGCGGCCCCGCTCACACACACCACACACACACACCCTCCTGTCGTAGTGAGATCAGCCCAGGGTCCATGTCTCCACTGGGCATCAGCTGGATGGTGGTCAGGTCTCTGAAGAAGGCGTTCTTACCCTGGACGCCCAGAGAGAGGAAGAGAGAGAGTGAGTGTGTGTGTGTAGGGCAGCGTAAGAGTAAACACACAGTAAAAAAGTCACGCGTGCCAGGGGGCTCTCGCACACACACACACACACACACACACGTCCGGACCTTGCTGTCAAACAGGCTGAGCGGTTTGATCCGGAGGCCAAAGGTCATGGCTGCGTGCATGATGGAGGCCAGCAGGCAGTGGTGCTGCACCAGGGGGTAGTGGACCCCCCTCTGATCCAGAGCCAGCTCTGCTATGGAGGCCGGCCCCTCGGCGCCCCCCCACACCTCCTCCACACTGAGCTCTGTGAGGGCCACCTCTTCCACGGCCGAGTCCGCCTGGAGGAGGAGGACAGGGGGCAACAGAGGGGGGGGGTTAAGTGTCACGTTTCTGTGAGTGACTGGCAGAGGGAATTGTGAGAGTTAGATAGGAGCGGGATAGGAGGTTCAGAGTGAGCACTTATTATGTCATGATTAAACAATAAAGAGTCAAAGTAAACTATTAAATATAATTTTAGTTATAAATATTTTTTTTAATGGACAAACATCCAAATACATGTAATTCCCACATGACCAAAGAAAATTATGATTATAGAGATCCGACATGAAACATGTGACACGGCACTCCAGTGTGATGAACGGGGCGATGGACTTACGTAGTCGAGTAAAGTAGGAAAGTGAGAGACAAAGAAGTGGGAATCCAGCGGTCCGCTCACCTCCATCAGGATCTGCAGCAGCTGCACGCAGGAGCCCAGGAAGGACGTCAGGGCTCCATCTCCCATGCCCACATCCTAACACACACACACACACACACACACACACAACATTATATTCAAACCCAAACATGCCCTTTTAATGCCATGACGATGCCCGTGTTTTGTGTAAGAGCGACGTGAGGTGCCACTTACTCTGCGACATAATCGATCTTTAGGAGCTTTCCCCACCTGAGGCAAAAGGGAGAAAAAAAGCCACGTTAGTAAAAAATCGAAAAGATAAGACCCACTCAGTCCAAATATGCACACACACACACACACACACACACACACACACACACACGTATACCTTCTCCATCAGGAAGGCCGCAGCGGAGAAGCGCTTGACGATGAAAGTGCTCCACATCATGGAGGAGATACCTGAGACAGAGAGACCCCATTTTCAATCATGTTCAATATCTCTCGCTATCGTGATTTGGGACGTGGCTAAACTGGACGTGTACCGACACACCTAGCTGGATGTGAGGACTGGAGACCAGCTTCAGGTGCTCCACAGCCGAGACCAGGTGCCGCCCCTCCTACAGAAGAAGAAGACGTGTGTATAATAATCATTATAATAATAATGGTATAATGCATATGAATGAGTGTGGGCGTGTGATTATACACTCAAGGGAACAACACATGAAATGAAAGCATGTAGCATTATGTAGTGTGTGTGTGTGTGTGTGTGTGTGCGTGACATAAACCCACCTCTGGGTCCTTGTTCCACTGCACCACATATTCCCAACAGCAGTGGGCAAAGAGCAGGTCAGGACAGAGGGAGTCTGGGAAACGCTGGCACACAGACACCAGCAGCTCTGGAGGAAACACCCACCAAACAAGACGTCATTATTTCAAACACAACAAAGGATGTAAAGACACTGCCTTCAATCAATCACAAAACAAGGACCACCAAAGGAAATACTTTATACAGCACATGTAAATATACAGTATGAGCATTGAAGGCAGGATAGGTAACGTCAAACAAAGCCCGGTTGTCAAGCTATTCTTCCCAGAGTGGAACAGACAGATTCCTGCCTTTAGAGATCGATGAATAACAACCACCATAGGCAGCCCTCTCACCTGTGGCCCTGCCCAGCTCTGCCTTCTGACCCTCTCACCTGCTGCCCTGCCCAGCTCTGCCTCCTGACCCTCTCACCTGCTGCCCTGCCCTGCCCAGCTCTGCCTCCTGACCCTCTCACCTGCTGCCCTGCCCAGCTCTGCCTCCTGACCCTCTCACCTGCTGCCCTGCCCAGCTCTGCTTCCTGACCCTCTCACCTGCTGCCCTGCCCAGCTCTGCCTCCTGACCCTCTCACCTGCTGCCCTGCCCAGCTCTGCCTCCTGACCCTCTCACCTGCTGCCCTGCCCAGCTCTGCCTCCTGACCCTCTCACCTGCTGCCCTGCCCAGCTCTGCCTCCTGACCCTCTCACCTGCTGCCCTGCCCAGCTCTTCCTCCTGAGCCTCCTCCTGCCCCTCCTCCTCAGGCTGTTCCGTCGCCTCGCACTGCCCCCTCTTCTGCAGTCTGCTCCTCAGCAGCTCGGGAGCCAGGCCCTGCCTGAACACCCATTTGGACACGCTGTCTGCGATCCCACCTGGGAGAGGGAAGGGTCGGGGTCAGGTGGCGTGAAAGGGAGACCTTCATTCAAATTCAACAGTCTGTTTTCAATAGAAAGGAAAGGAGTACAGTATAGACCAAGGAAAGGAGTTAAGTAGATAGGCAGGTAGGAAGGATGGAAGAGACTAAGAAAGGGATTAGGGATGGATTCAGGGACAGAGTTAAGGGAAAGACAGGAAGCAGACAGGGCCGAGTGAGCGAGGAGCGAGGAGAGAGAGACGGGAAGGGGAAAGAAGGAAAGGAGGATGATGAGTGAGCAGCTGCGGCGGGGGGTTTCCCCTCCCTCCTGACCTCGCCCGCCCTCCAGGAGGCTTCTGACGGAGCACAGCGGAGGGGCGCCCCCCGGCGTGCCTGGGGGCGGGGCCACGCACAGCAGCGTCTGCAGGGTCAGCACGTCCTCCAGCTGCCTCACGCACACAGCCCACTGCTCCAGCTCCAGAGACACCGCCTCCCAGTCCGACTGGAACTGACACACGCATCCATAGACACACTTATATACATGTATGGGAGTCAGATGGCTGAGCGGTTAGGGAATTGGGCTACTAATCAGAAGGTTGCTGGTTCGATTCTCGGACGTGCAGAAAATGACGCTGTGTCCTTGGGCAAGGCACTTCACCCTACTTGCCTGTTGCCTCGGGAGGAATGTCCCTGTACTTACAGTTGCTAAAATGACTAAATAAAAAAATGACAATATACCATTTTAGCCCGGGTTTGTGTGTGTCATTGCATGTTTGAATGTTCCTTTGAATGTGCGCATGCTACGTTCCCACTCAGGCTGGATGTATATCAGAGAGATTTATTTTTTAAAACCCTGCGTGTCGTACCTTGCTGTCGGCCAGGCTGGTGATGGAGGCCTTGGCTGCACGGTGAGCCACCAGAGCTGCCAGCAGCGCGGCGGCGGCGCTGTGGGACTGGACACACGCAGTGCGCACCTGCAGCCACCAGGGGGAGACAGACTGCGGGTCCCACGACTCCTCCACGGCCCCTGCGGAGAAAATTCAACAATGTTTATGAATGGTTGGTTGTTCCTAGACCGCCCACGGATGAGGGCACGCAGCTCGTGCGCACGTAGGGAATTCACGCGACGGCGTGAACACGCACCTTTCATGGCGCTGAGGGCGGCGAGCAGTGTGTGCAGGTTTCGGACGGACTCTTCCGGTTTCTTCAGGATGTCCTTCTCCCTGTGCAGCCACAGACTGAGCAGCAGAGACTGGGGAGGCGGGAGGAACACACACACACACTCACTCAAATCCAATCTGAACCACACAAATCCTCCTACCCCCTTCACTCTTTCCCCCTCTTTGTCCCGTGGCTCTCTCACCAGTAGCTGCTGGGGGCTGATGCCGGTCTCTTGCAGCGTGTCACACACCTGCTGCAGAGGGCTCTCTCCTGTCAGACAGCCCCAGAACAAGAAGCTGCCTGCACAGACAACAAGCACACACTTGGCTTTACACTCCTCCAGCCTCTACGCTAACCCCTTCCATGAACTACATCATCTGTGTGTGTGTGTGTGTGTGTGTGTATGCGTGTGAGTGAGTGAGTGAGTGAGACACACAGAAACAATTTGAAAGTACGAGTTTGTCAGTGGGTGTGTGTTGGTACGTACATCCACAAGCGCGAGTTACAACATCAACATCATGGGGCCACACATCTATTAGTGTGTGTGTGTGTGTGTAACGGTGACCCTTTACCAAGCTGATTCCAGTCGGTGTCTTGCCCGCGGACCACCTTCACCTCCCCTCCCTGGCACTCCATCTGCGACAGGAAGCTCTGCACAGGAAGCGGGCTGTCGGGGGAGTCCTGGGCGAAGGAGACGGCGGGGCGGGAGGTGAGCTCGGCGTAGCGCTGCAGGGCGGGGCTCAGGCCGGCCAGCTCCTCCTCCAGACCTGCCGACACTTCTGACTGGAGGAGAGGAGAGGGAGGGAGGGGGGAGAGGCGGACTCAAGGGGACGAAGAGGAACCGTGTTGTTGTCGTCGAAAGTCTTTTCCTTTCGGGTGGGTGTGTGTGTGTGACTCACAAGTTCAGTGTGCGTGGTGGATCCTCCGATGGCGTAGAGCTGTTGGATGTCTGTGTAGAGCTGGAGAAGCTTGAGCTGGGAAGAGCAGAGCTGCAGGAGGGTTTCGTCCACTGCCTCGGGGTCTGAAAGGACAACATGTGTATGAACGCATGGACACATTGTGGGAGGGCACTCGTGTTATATTGGCTGTATTGACACATAGATAAACACGATGCAGTACCTTGTTCCTTAAGACTGTCCAATAGGGCACGAGTGATGCTGGTCAGGCAAGAGACTGGAACATTCTTATTTGAAAGCAGAGACTCCAGTGCCTATGAGGTCAAACAGAAGAGAGGGGATAAATACATTGATTACACACACACACAATGTATCTCTATATATATATATATATTAAATAGGACTGTGTTGCATAGATATACTATATGAAAGAAATAGAGACGAATGTGTGTGAGCCTCACCTGTTTCTTAATGGCGGGGTGTTTGATGTCTAGCAGTGCACTCTTGGCTTCCCTCTCCAAGATATCTGTAGAGAGAAGACGCAGAGGAGAGAGGTCCAATAGAATGTCCCGGACATCCCTCAAACTTCTTCCCCTTCCACACACCTTCCCTTCGCCCCCCCCCCTCCTTTCTGTCTCCGTGATGACCACCCGCCTTTCACTCTCCCGCAAACGCACCGACGCTCCTTCTTCCTCTCCCACTTTGCATATCTCTCTCTCTCTCTCCCTCTCTCCCTCCACCTCGTCACCCACTTTCTCTCTCACTCTCCCTTTCTTCACACCCTCCTCCCCCCTCCTCCTCCTCCTACCTGGCTCCACCTCTCTGCTCCTCAGCACGGCGGTCAGCCTCTTCAGCAGGTGCATGTCCTTGGCCCGCTCGCTCTTCTTATCGCTGCGGAGGGGAGAACGGGGCGTTGGGACGGCTGAGCAAGGACACCCCCCCCCCGTCTGCGACGGCTGTGACGGCGTGCGTGTGCGTGCGCGCGGACTCACCTGAGGGCCAGGTGGAAGGGCACGGTGATGGTGCGCAGCACTCCGGTGGCGGGGTCGAGCAGACACACCTGCTGTGTGTGGAGCTGCCAGCCTTGGCTGGTGACACTGTTCACCCCCATCAACCTGTAGCCCGCGTACAGCAGCCTGGAGGAGAGAGAGAGGGGGGTTTTCCACAATGACGTTCCTTTGAGGAGCCGAGAGATGAGTATGTGCGTGTCTGTACGTGTTAACTTGTGTGTGTGTGTTCATTTGTACCTGCAGTGTTTGCCCACAGTGAAGGCCCCCACTCTGGGGCCCTGCTGCGTTCCCCACACCTCCAGGATGCCCCTCCGGGGGGCATAGATCACCAGGAACTGGGCGTGGCGGCGAGGGAGGGGCGCGGACGGGGAGGACTCACGCTCGCCCCGCCCCTCGGACACCTGCACCCAACCCAGCTGGGCATCGCGGTACCCTGAAAAGGGGGGAGGACCACTTAAACGCGTCTCTTTCTTTCCCCTGATGGGTCTCTTAAAAAGGAGCCTTCTGAATTCAAATGAGAAAGCTTTATCGCCTTCGTCGCGTTGACGTTGGGCTTTCCGTACCCTTCCACATGCGTATGGCGATGCCCCTCGACACGTCCAGCAGGGCCACTCGGCCGAAGTCGTCCGTCACCCCAGCCAACGTGTTGCAGGGAGACAGACAGATGGACTCGCCGTGGCGACGCGAGTCCGGCAGGCCGAACCTGTGCGTTCGGCAGAGCGGGCCGGGATGAGTAACGGGCAACGTCGTGGACAAACTCAGATAGTGGGTGTGCCTGTGTGGTGCGACGGGATTGGCTACCTGACGGCGAGGGGCGTGGCCGGCTCGACCTTGGGCTTCTGCTTCTGAGCGGGCTCCTCCTCACTTTTGTTCTTCCAACCCAGCCACCCGCTGGGCGAGAGACAGTGACAGAGCAGTGGGAGAGAGAGAGAGAGAGACGGACCGTTCAGATGAGGAAGAGGAGGAGGGAAGGAGAGAGAGACGAGGAAAGGAGCGGAAGAAGAGAATGATTGGGGGAGAGAGAGAAACGCAAATGGGAGGAAGGGGGATAACGAAAGTTGTCAAACGTGACTGAGGGTGAGCGAGGGGCAGCAACAAGACTCAATATATTCCTTTTGTGGCCTGCAGCTTGCAGTACTCCTACGTTGCCCAAAGTACTGCTCAGTAAAATCTGCCGAAAGTCCCTTGGAGTACATTCCAAACACACAACCATAGCTACTTTTATGCATGCGCTGAAGGCCTCGATACACACAAGAGACTGACCTGGCAGCACTGAAGAGGGCTGAGGTGAGCTTGCTGGCCACAGCTAGAGCCACATGGGAGAGGAGAGGCTGGGAGTTACCCTGGAGAGACAGAAGAGTGGGGACCGTTTGAGCATGTCCTACAAATGCCCTTTTGAAACCCATACTGTTAAACACACCAACAGACACACAGACACACACCAACAGACCCACGCACACACACACGCACAGACCCACACACACACACACACACACACACACACTGTGGTCTGACCTCAACAGCGTAGTAGAAGCCAGTGTAGGGCCCTCCACCCACAGTGATGTACTGACTCATGGCGGGAGGGCTACCCTTGACATTGGCATGGAACCCGCCCAAGACGGAGGCGTTCTTCATCTGGTCGAACACACACAGAGTCATAATACCTAGATAGGTAGAGGAGGGGAGGGGGGGGTACAGGGAGAACAGAAGGGGAGGGGGATGAGGGGAAACACGGGATATGAGAGGGGGAGGAGCCATATTTTCCCCCGATCCCTCCGTCCCTCCCGCCCTCCCTCTGTGTTTGTGTTTCTTCCTCTCGTCTGACGCTCACCCACGCTGCTGTGGTCTACGATGGCGTCCATGTCCTGAAGACCCCACTTTTTATAAGCCAGGGGAGGAGGCTGGATGACGTCACTTCCTGCTGCTGCCGCTGGAACGCAAAAGACAGAGAAGTACCGCATTAGTTCAATGCTGACGGTCAAGTCCGAAAAATACTCTCGCACCGTTCACGGCATACTACGCGCCAAACCAGAGCTAAAAGCTAATCCTCTCTGCAACAACTATGTAGCACAAATAATCTGTGATTATGCTTGTGGGTACCTGAGTTCATTGTGGTGAATGCTGCCCCCCCCCAGCAAATTAAAAGAATATGGATTTATTAATACTATTGTGACTGCTCTGTACTGTACTACCACTAAGACTACAAACACACACACACAGATAAAACCCTCTAACACAACCTCAAACCACATACCTCTGGCCACCTGGTTTCTGCAGGCACGTAAAGACTGGAAGAGACTGAATCCATCGATAGTGACCAGTGCTGCTGGGTAGAGGATACTCAATTCCTCATGCTGGGACAGATACAGAGAGAGGGGAAGTGGAGAGAGAGAGAGAGTGGAGAGAGAAACAGAGAGAGAGAGGAGAGAAAGACCAAAAAATGATCATATGTCTGGATTGTTGTCCAGTAACTCTGATAAACATCCGTTCCGGAACGCAGCAGTGAACATGCGCGACGCTCGGCCCCTACCTGCTCCGTGACCCCGGGGTGTCGAGGGATTTCGTAGGTGCGACATTTCAGTCTCAGCACAGGATCTTCGTTCAGCAGCTGAGCCAGAAGCAAGACCCCGCTCTACCGGGGAAAGACACCAAACAGGGCACCAAACAGGGCCTTTAACCACCACCTCTCACTGGTCTACGCTAACTACTGGTGTTCGACCAGGCATTGCCTGGCATGGTAGTTGTGTAATTGTGGTACCTCAGTGTAGAAACGCACGTAGCCCGAGGAGAAGCCCACGACGATGCAGGTCCAATCTGGGCGACCGGTGGAGCTCCTACACACACACACACACACACACACACACAGGAAGTGTCGACAAACAAGCTTTTGTACTTCAGTCGTGTATTTCATAAGCGTGCACACACAGGCACTCTACCTCTTCTGGCTGGCCAGGGGGATGCAGATGACACTGCTCACACACTCCCTGCAGAGAGAGAGAGAAAGACAGCGAGGAAGTTAAGTACTGTTTCTGTCGGTCACTCCCTACCTCCCTTGTCCTTCTCAGATTTCTCTCGTATGTATTTTAGTTTTTTCTCCTATGTGCCACATCAACCCTACCCTTCTACCCCCCTCCTCCCCATTGCTTTATTCTCCAATCGCGTTCATCCTTCTCTGCCGTTTCATTCCTCCCTCCGCCGCCTATCTGCCATTCATCTCCTTCCCCTCTCCTCTTCCTCTCGCAAACTCCTCGACAACATCCATTTCCCCCGTCCTCGCTCCTGTCCTTCTCTCGCCCATCAAACCCTTCCTGCTCATGTTCCTAGCCTACCTCTCCTTTCCTCACCTCAGTAATCCCTTACTCATCCCCTCCTCTATGTTGTTCTCCCCCCCTTCTGCCCCCACCATCCTCACCCCTCCTCGATGCTGAGGCTGCCGCTCCAGGACACAGCCAGGGTCATCTCCTCCTTCCCTCTGTCCGTGCGCCATTTTGCTGTGGGGGGGGATGGAAACAACACGCAGTCAAAATCACTTACTGTTAAAGACAGTGCATGTTCTTGTAGTTAGAGGGTATTATGGCTTTACGGAGTGTGTGTGTGTGTGTGTGTGTGTGTGTCTGTGTGTGTGTGTGTGTGCCTGCATGTCCATACTTGTGTTTGTGCGCCTTGTCCATGTTTGTTTGCGATAAAGACAAACCTGACAGAAAGACAGCCTTGTGTTGGTGGGCCACCACAAGCAGATCAGAGCATGGCGACAAAGACACTACACAGTCCTGCAGCCAGGAGGTGCTCACGGCAGCAACAGTCTCCTCCTCTACCTGCAGAGACAGCAGTCCAGAGTCAGAACCCTGTTTAGACCCGCCTCTTAGTGTTATTGGCTGTCTTATTTTATGGCTGAAGGGGACTCTTTCCCATTGGCCACAGAGAGTGTCTGTGAAGGGTATTTGGTCAGAGCAACTTGTTTAAAGTACAGCACACCCTAGGGCTGTCTTGAGTTCCCTGTATGGGATACCCCCAACAGGAGCCTCACTGAGAGTGTTCTGACGTACAATAGAACCACATGGTAAGCTCTCTTTGGGCTAAGAACAGGGTTCAGATTGGCAAAATGTCTGGGGAAAACCACAGAGACAGCAGAATGAGATCCTGGATGTGCTTCTCTGCACGCTGATATATTGCAAATTCTTCGGGATCCTCCACATCCCCTTTATGTTGAATTAGACCAGCGCCCCTCTTCGTTACAGGGGAACTCAAGGAACTACATTCTTTCATCTGAATGACTTTATAAATGAACTTGTGCCCTAGTGTGATGAATTTGAACCTTCGCTTTGACACCTGGTGTATTTAGAGCTCCTATTCGTGGTGTTGTGTTTCTTATGTGTATGCTGCGAGTGTGGGTCCTGAGTCCTGTGTTATGCATTTTGATATGTGAAAGTGAAAGACACATTTGAATATACAGTATACAGTACTGTATGTCTGGGTCTGTGTGTGTGTGTGTGCTGAGTCATAACTATATTCAGGCCATCCTCTACGTGCAGACAAAGCTGTACAGTCAGAACCATGTTTAGGCTTATGATGCGCCAATGGGATTAGTTCCATATCATGAGAGAGATGGAAAGAGGAGTACGATCCAATGAGCAGTGTGAGCGTCTTAGGAAAGGACAGACGGTAACATGGCCGAATGAGGAAAATGTGACTTCACCTGTGCATGCATTTTGAGTAAAAGCTTCATTATATTTGTCAGAACTACACATAAATGAGAGTGAGGTACAGTAACAGACCGTAGAGTTGGCAGGGGCAGGGGCAGTGGCAGCACCATCTTCTTTGGCATCAGCGTTTCCCCACGCTTCCCAGTCTGAATTGTCCCACGCCAACTCATGTTCTGATATAAATATGACAGATATACAGAGGGAAAGGGAGATGGTTATTAAAATACTATAAATCGTACTCAAATATAACCCCCCCCCAAAAAACAAAAACAAATGGAATGCTATATTAATAAAGAGAGCATGGATAGATGGAAGTACAGTAAGTATGCACAGACATCTCTGCAGAGGAAATAAGAGAAGGTAAACAATGTTATTATAACGCTAGACATCTTTCATCTTTCGTCTAATATCAGGTCTCCTCATGTCACAATACAATGTATCACGTTTAATGCCATTTATATACAGTTCGTTATTTTTAAGTGCTTTTGTGTCTGCAAACCCTCATCGTCTTTTGTAAAACATCAAGCAATATGAATATGTTCAGCTGCCCTCATGTTGGATGACTCATACCACAAAAGGTCAGATTCCCATCGGCTAAAGGGGATTCAGCTTCACATCACCTTACCCGTGTGAATATAAACCCTTATACAGTCAGGCAAAGAGAAACGGAAAATCATTTGGGGTACATATGTTGGAGATGGTGCCAATGTGTAGCCTATCAAAGCATAACAAGCTACATTGATAACAAGCGAATGAAGTCTGGTCAGCTGAACGTAGCTCGCTTGCTGTCTGAATCATTATGCCATATGATTCATGGTAAATAAAAGATACCGTTCACAACGGCGTTGTAACGTTAGCCTAGCAATCTAGCACCAACAACACTGTCCTATTGACAGCCATGGTTTTCTTAATTAATGACGTGTAGTTATTACTTAGTTCAAATACGCTTTACGTTGCAATATGACGCCAAAAAGTACAGATGTTTTGCTCTTTGCAGATGTTCTTCTCTTTTGAGTAACAGAAGTCAGGCATCTCAAACTCAAATGTTACAGTACTGACAAGCTAACTACAGTAGCGAGCTAATAGACAGTTACCTGGTTGGCTTTTTTCCTCCGAAGAAACTGTAGAGTTATGTTCCTGGTTTTGATATAAGAATTCCCTAACTGCTTTGAGTTCTTGAACCCGACAGAACTCCAACAGGCAGCAGGACATTTCGATCCTGACCCAAGCAGATACAGGGAAATTATCCAGCCAGCTACTAGCCTGCCAGCAGCACAGTCCAACAGGGTAAAAACAACGTTGCACAGTTGAAGTCTGCTTGTCCTGCTTCCAAATCAGACAGCTATCCTCGGTGTTTTTGTTGGTTCCAATTTAAACTCAAGACTATTTGGAAATATTTTGAGTTACTGTACTGTTCGAACTGTTTCAAACCCTCGTTTTAATTTGATAATGACACATCGCTTTAAAAGTGGAGTTGAGTTTCTAAGACCTTGTCTGTTGTGTATCGCCCCCAGCTGTCCAGGATGGCATTGCGAAAAAAACGAGGTTGGGCTGTATTCAAGATCAACAACATTTAACAGCAACACACCGTTTACAGACGACATTTCCAAATATAGTCACACCCGATGTTACAAATGTTCTTGAATACACCCTGAGGTCGAACGTCACTGCGCAAACTGAATCAACACCATCACGATGTGCTCAGTTACCATCAAATATGTACTTCACAATTTGCATTGTTCACTCTTGTAAACCTTTTGTTTACAACGCAATGTACTCATCAACTGTTCTATTCTCTACAAATCGTTATTGATCCTAAAGTTCTTACTCCATTGGCATATCATTAATTGTTTATTAGCTACGGTGGATCGCGAGGTTTAATTTTAAAGGGGGCAACGAGTCATACTTCCTGAACGTAGACACTACATTTCAATCAAAAGAAAACAGTTACAAATGTCCATCATGGATTGCAATGAATGCTGTGTGAGATATGGTCCATTGTCAGTTCCATTGTCAGTTTGTACTATACCATTTTTTAAAACGCATGTTTTACTCACTTTTAAGTTATGCAAACTTGACTTGATTTTATGAACTTGATTGATTGCCTTAATATTCTTTTTTGTATTGAGGTGTATAGGTGAAGAGAGGCATTACAACTGTGGCACTCAATTGTAGCGATGTAATAACTGAAAAGCACCACTTGGGTGCTAAACGCAACAACCTTATCATTTTGCATGTCATTGGTTTAGTATATATGTATCCAGCATAGGTTCAAATAGGGTAAAAAAGCATTATTCGGTTGTGTCCAGGATGCGGCGTTCTCTCTACTGGGAGCCTACCTGTCAAAGGTACCGTATGTGATAAAGGACCATGCCGACCGAGACACCGATGACTCACTGCTGGGACAAAGAGCCCTCCCAGAAACCCTCAGTAGACGTCAGGAACACCATGAGCCATCTCCTGAAGGAAACACAACTACTGAACCAGTCTGGGATCCACGACATATTGTCCTGTATCAACAATATTGGTGCAGCATTTGTGGTGTCCATAAAAGGTGATCTTAATAGAGTATGTTTTTTTTTACATGATAGTGTATCTATTACAGCCCCTAGTCACTCTCCATGTGTCTCTGCAGTACATCCCTGGTTCTGAGGTGCCTCTCCACTCATTGACCAATAGAGAGCAGTGTGGTACAACCGATGTGTTCAATAATGGATACGTACGGTTGTATCGCAGAGTTTTAATAGTTGACACAAAATAAATGTTTTTTTTAATGCATTCCACCTCTGACCCATAGCAATGCAACTCTATTGGTGTGTATGTTCCTCAGATGTGAATGACAAAAAATATTTTCCTGTCTTACCTAACGTGATCACCAGCTACAGGAATGCTATGGTGACTTCTTGATTTAATCAAGGATTGAGGATTCTAACCCGTAGCATAGTATTTTTCTTCGTAAACGTTCTGTTGGTTTAAGCCTCCGGCACTGTGTCCCAACTCTGAACACATGGTTGTGTTTGAGCAGCACAGCAGAATGGTCCAGGATTACCTTAAGGTGCAGGCTTAGTTCACTCTTCTTGTCCAAAGAAGGTTAGTCACTTAGGTTCTCAAACACAGAGACTCAGACAGTATAGTAACACAATGAACAGGCAGTGTAATAAGGAAATAAGTAGCTTAGTGCAGAGTATAGTATTGTGTCAGAGCATATAATGTGATGTTGCCACATATTGCATTCCATGTGATCTTATATATACATATATCTATGTGATAATGTTCATGCCTTTTCTAATGGGCCTTTGGAAAACATGCTGACATTTTTTTGAAATGCAACAATTTCATAATTGTTTATATTTTTTTTAAACAGATTCAAATGCATTCTATATTTTAGCTGATGACATTTGGGATTAGCACCTTTTTACAATTTGCACAGTATTGTATACAAACATTTAAGGGATTAATGATATACAAATCATCATATACAAAACACCTCTCCTTGTGCTATTGCAGGAAGCATGAACAGCAGAACACCTCACATCTGCTCTAAGTGTACAACAAGCTCATGGAGAATAACGAGAGCCTGTCGACCTGCTTCCACAGGTGACAGAGACAGCTGGAGCTGGTCCAATACCAGCGACCTGCTTCCAGAGGCGACAGAGACAGAGAGCTGGAGCTGGTCCAATACCAGCGACCTGCTTCCACAGGCGACAGACAGCTGGAGCTGGTCCAATACCAGCGACCTGCTTCCAGAGGCAACAGAGACAGCTGGAGCTGGTCCAATACCAGCGGCACAGGAGATGGACCCCGCTCTCCCCGATCCCGGTAACCTCCGCCAGAATACGTTGCAGATACGTTGCATACGACCAGACTGTAGCTGTCCTTCAGCTTCTCCACCTTTCACTTCAGACTGACCAGATTACTGTGTAAAATGTTGTGCTGATCCGTTTGTAGGGGGATTAAAAGGAAGGACCTTTCATGCCATCCATGCTTAGATGGCTTCTCACCCCTTTTCATTCCAGAGTTGTGTTTGGGGCTGCTGTGTTGAGCAATGTTGCACAAACATTCTTCAAGACATGGTGAGTAACTCGAAAATAATTTATTTCATTACAGTTAGAGAGAGTGCACCGCAAAAACATAGAGGCCCTTTCAGCCCCCCACCCCCCCTCTACACATATACACACACACACACATTCACTCACTTCTTTATCAAACAGGATGTATGAAACTGTCACTGACACTTGTCAACGATGTAAAAAGGAAGATGACTTGCAGTCTTCAAGGTGTTTCCTCCTGCTTACTCGAGGCTTGTTTACCCAGGTACTGGTTGGTTAACGTCACCTGTTTGTATGCCTGCCAAGTCAAACTCCAATAGGCACAGTCTTGTATTGTGTATTTATTTAATTGTACTGGCCTGAAATTATTATTGCATTTAATAGCGGATTTGGTCAGTTCTATTGTCAATTCTGTTATACCGATTCATTAAGAATATTGTTGTTATTTAACACCATATACTAGGTAAGCAACAAAAAGAATTCTCACAAGGTTTTAATATCAGTGGTTTTAATGATGTAACTGATTTAAATGATATATATATAAATATAAATATTGTGTGTGTGTGTGTGTATGTATATGTGCAACTAATTATGTGGAAACGCATTGAAGTGATATGATTGTTCAAACACTAGATATCAAAAGTGTTTGGAAGATTTCTGTGATACATATCTAGTGATTGAACAACCATATCACTTCAATGTGTTTCCATAGTAATTTTAATTAGTTCATACCGTAGTGTAATAATAATGTTGCCATGTTCAGACTGTATATGTCTAACCTTTTGCTACACTATGTGGTAATTAGACTTCATATTATATCGGCAATGTTTTGCATATGAAACCTGTACAAACAATCACTCACCCTCCAAAAATCCGCTTGAACCTGGTTTGAACTCGCACATATCATCTTTCGCTCATTAGTTTATCTCAAATCTCTGAGCTTTTCTAAATTGCAGAGTTGATGATTGTGTTTACTGTGTGACAAACTCCTCCTAGCCCCCCTAGTGTGGCTTGGTCTGGTTGTGCTCTTCCTGCTTTTGTCAAGTGTTGCTCAAATATGTATATGTTGTTCCTTTCTTGGGTCAAATTCAGGTCTCTGAACTAGGTGTGTTGTGTTGAGGGTAGTTGTGCTGTGTTGAAGAGGTATGTAGTCTCTGCAGGAATTTGAAATGCATCGTGAATAAGCCCCTGACAACTGAAAAATATTGTTTTAGCAGACACTTTAATCCAAAGCAAAAAAAACATGGGGGATTTCAACCTCTTGAAGTGAAACCCTCTACCACTGAGCTCTTCCCACCCCAGTAGAGAATATATATCCACTTCGTCATACATTCACACATTTAAAGATCATGTAAACATGTTACATGTATACATGATTGGCAGTCAGAACACTGTGTCCTAACATTGATCTCCATCTTGACTGAGTAAAGCTGTGAGAATCAGTTCTGGTTATTTATATCACTTGACATTGAGAATGTGGGCTGATCTGAATTCAGCTGTACAAATGGGATCCAAGAATCACGAGTCTGTGGCAACCTGATAAAATTTAATATAGCCTGCCATCTCCTCTGGGATTTGTCTCTATATTAGAAATTCACGCTGTGGCTGTCAATGCTGTCTTTTTAAATGCTTTATCATGGGCAGCCTAGTACATTGAACTCTGTGCAGAATACTATATATCTGTCTGCGTGCTGTAGCCTGTTATCATAAAGAGAGATAGAAGGGGTCTTGGCAGTGGGCTTACAGTAGACTATGGACTTAGTGTAGCATTCTGTGTACATTTAGCTATAAATCTGAATTTAGTCACTGATGACTCATGAGACATGGCCATTCCAAGTATTAATTAGACAGGAGGTTTTTTTAGTTTTTTGTAGAATTACACTATTTTAGGCTATCTTCGTTGTTGTTGTGTGGGTGGATAGCAAGCTTATAATAGCCCATTGGAGCCCACTCCATCATGGCAATATTCTTTTCATTTCATATTATTTAATGTGTTTGAAGGGCTCTTTTTAGTTTTATATCTTGGAGGAGGGGGTTCACTATGATTCCGCTAACTCTGGAATTGTTGGCACAAATGGTAAATATGTGTAAACAACTTTACCAGAAAAGCCAATAGTTCCGGAGTCGACTGAATATATATATATTGTTTACAGAGACAATGCAGACTCATATTGCCAGCTAGTCATTATGTAATTTAGTTTCAGTCTTGCATGTAAGGCAGAGAATGATCATGTTTGCGTCTTTGTATATTAATGAGTGTTGTAATGTTTCTAAAGAACATTCTGCCTCTGAGGGCATATATTAGGTTATTCACAAGAAAAATATTTGACAGATTGATAATGTGCAATAATATTAAGATTTTAAATTCATTCAATTTTTTTCTTTCACAGTTGTTACTTTAAATAGGCGTATGTAGTTGTTGTTGTTTTTACTCACAGTGGGTGATTCGTATGATCTTTTGCGATTCACCATCACCACACCAGTCTGTCTTTAAGAGTAAAATATCTAATCGACGGGAGATCGACTGTAATTCTGCACGGTGCATTGTTGTGAATGAGGGACACGCTGACGTCAACCTCGAATGTCAACAATGTAGCGCTCGAGAGAAGGCGTTTCATACGAGTGTTACAAACAGCAAGAGAAGGAAGCTGCACGCACGCCGTTTTTGATAGCCTTAACACATACGTTCACTGAAAAATACTAGCTGGAGATAATAGGCCTACTGCTTTGGGCATTCTAAAAGCTAGTATTGATGACTATTGCAAAACACGCGCTTTCAGCAGTTTGCAGCGGCTGTTAGTGAAGTCACCATGTGGAATCATTCTTGATTTGTAAAAGGGAGCGACAGAGCGCTGACGTGCAAGAAAACGGGAAAGTTAAGGTGATTATTATTGCTTTATTGTTTACGTTTTGCTACCTTGATTGATATAACAGATAATTTGTCATGCTATGAGTCTAATATCTTTGGCAATTTTTTCCTACATTTTGCCGCGCATTAAATTAAATGCCCTTTCGCTCTTTGTTGACATGAATGAAGGCTATGCATGCATGAATATTCCGACATCAATTCCTACTTTAATAATCAACGTTAGCGCACAAATGGATGCAATCATCGTCCCATTGTGCTAGGGGTGACAGTGCGCTTTGTTGTCCTAGGCTTGTTTTTGAACGGCCATAGCGCAGTGGCTGGGTGGTCGCGCTGGTCAGCATGACTCGAGCTTTCATAACGATGAGGACACTGTCATCTTGCGGAAGGGGGTGCAGAGGGACAAAGGATTCGATGTCAAAGCGTGTATTCCCGCCCTTAATCATCATAAAATCCTATTTAATTAATAAAATCCGCATATTGGTGTTACTAAATAACGTGGTAACGCAGCATTGTAACTGCCAATAAAAGGAGCATGTGCCGTTGTTTCTTTCAAATGGGAACTTGTGTCGTGATATCATATTAGCACCAACGGAATGTAGGCTATGAGCATTTCCATTGAGGTCTACCACGGGCTGACACTGTTCTCCACGTGAGTCACAACCCCAAATCGAAGCAAAATGCAAGATCATAGGTTTTTTTTCTACAAAAAAAATGATAGAAAAAATGCCTTATCAGTATTTATTTATTTATTTGCATTGGATTTTTTGCCTCGATCTTTTCCCTTACATTTAATAGCTTTTTATTCATATGGTTCCATGCATCTTAATCATTATCCCCAATGACTTGGTAGTGCACTTGTGTACAGTAATTGTTAGATGGTAGTACATGTGTGTCTTTCTCAAATACCTGTGTAAGTAAAAGTAATTGAGTTTCAATAGGTTGCTGAGTATGTATTCATGTTAAGTTGTACAAGCAAAAACAAAAGACTTTCATGGTCCCGAATACTTTTCTTAAAAAATGAGTTTATTGATATGTGTTTCAATATCTCACATCTATTATTTCTTGAGATTGTTTCCACTACCCTTTGTCTTTTTAATTAACCTTTGTCAGGTTACTTTTATCATCATCCCTATCCTGGTTCTGGAGAGAGGGAACACCAATAGGGGCAACTGTAATTCAAGCACTTGAGTGGAACATTTGTAGCAAGCCTCGGATGCTAAGGAAAGCGACTTACATCATTGTTTTGAAATGAAAGGAGTGGGGGAAGGTGGGACTTGCATGACCCTGGGTTGTTGACGGTCTGCCAGTGCTAGTCAATGAGCACAGTGAACCATGAGGGGATATAACTAGAGCTCTGTCACAGACGTAAACACTGAGGCAATTGGGCAGGCCCGGATAACGGTTTAGTAGAATGTGAATGAGAGTAAGCAAGTGAGAAATGACTGAAAACCATAAAATATTTACTTTAACGTCTTCTATGTGTACACCACAATCTCAGGTTGTGAAAATGTCTGAAACTGACAAACGTATCCCCTCAAACGTTGAGATGTTAATTGAAGATCTGTTAATAAGTTAGTAATAATAGATAGGCTACATAGGGGTTATGTACAGCGTCTTAACCAATATTCATGTGATTCTGGCACGTCTCTTGGGTGTGTGAGTGTTTATGGTTTGATGATTGTGTGTGTGTGTGTGTGTGTGTAGTGAGGGAGGAAGATGGAAGGAAGGTTGGCGGTTTGCGTACTGTGAGAGGCATACAGGTGGTTCGTAGGGAGTAGTGTGGGAGGGTGAGAAACACACTTCCTGTTCTGGGTTTGTGCAGAGGCATATAGTCGGTTGTTAAAATGACAGGCTCTTTTGTGGCACTAGTTTCCCTCCTAAAATAAGCCAGACACAGCTTTTGTGTAAACATTTGTTTAGTTGGAGGTGTGAAAGACGGGTAGTATTAAAGTGTTTTACCAACTTGATTTTGCTGTATCTCAAGGACGGAAGTTGTGTATGTGTGTGTCTTTGGATGGTAAACATCTTAGCTCGGTCACACCCTGCCTTAACAGTACATTTGACATTTTGTGTGGGTGTGTGTGTTATTGAAATCATAGTAGCATTCATGGATTTTCTTCATCTTGCCTGTTGCCATTGCTCATGCCAGTATACAGTATTCGCACCCCTTCACTTTTTTGTTATAGATTTAATTGTAAATGGTTGACATTTCCATGTTATCCATTCATGCACACTCAATTACCCAAAATGACAAAGTGAAAACGCTCTGCAAAAGAAGTAAAATCAAAAACTGACATCTCTTATTTACATTTGTATTCAGATGCTTTACTGTCATTCTCCAAAATGGTCAAGTGCATCCTATTTTCTTTACATTTAGTCATTTAGCAGACGCTCTTATCCAGAGCGACTTACAGTAAGTACCAATTTACTTAACAACTACACATTAAATCATTTGATTTGTATAGTCCTTTTTACAAGCAATGTTGCAGAGGGCAAGGAGACAAGGAAAAACGCACAGGGACAGTCAAAGGAAGAAATCTTGATAGAAGCAATGAGGGATCCCCTCCTCCAGAACCAGCCGGTGACACAGAGAAGTGCAGGATAGGCTGAACACAGTGATGCAGAAAGAGTAGAGATAATCAGTAAAACATCCACAGTGTTCAGCATTGACCCCTTAAGTAGTCTGTAGACGTCTGCGATAGAATTGTGGCGGTGCAAAGATCAGGACAAGGGCATAAAAATATTTCTAAAGCTCTGAGTATTCCCAGGAGCACCGTGTCCTCAACAGTTGTGAAATGGGAAAAACTTGAAACAACCAGGACTTTCCCTGGATGTGGTCTCCCAGCCAAACTGAGTAACAGAAGCAAGAAGTACCTTGGTCAGGAAGGTGACCAAGAACCCAACGGTCATTATGAGTGAATGGATGGGCCAAAAATGGCAATTCGATCAATTTACATTTCAATCTGCAACACACTAAAATGTGCTAAAAGTGATGAGGTGTGAATACGTTCTGAAGCCACTGTAGTGGGAGCCAGATGGCAGAAGGGAAAAACAACATAGAGAGATCTACAACACACAGGCAGACAGACTAGGGAAGCTTGGGAGACAGGTTAAAGGAATGCCATAGTACTAGAGCACTGCCCATAATTTATAGACTCATGTCTTGAATGCCCAACACACTTAACCTACCTTGCAGAGTTGCATAATAGAAAGCTGCTGGAGTTCTGAAAAATGTATGAGTGAAAACCGTCACTGACTTCAAATATGTGCAAAACATTGTGCTATCCAAGCACTTGTTCTCTGCAGATGTTCTTTCAAAATGAATCAACAAATCCCCATAAGATCCATCCCGGCAATACAAACATCCATTTGGGAGTTCACTTACAGTCGTATGCAAAAGTTTAGGCACCCCTCTGAGGCTGCATGATAATTTCCTGTCTTCACCAAAAAAGATCAATATAATATTGTAATATTACTTTTCTAGTTAACACTGAGTGCTGGGGTGTTTTCCAGACAAAGATATTTGGTGTAGCAGTATTTAGTTGTGTGAAATTAAATCAAATGTGAAAAAAAGGCTGTGCAAAAGTTTGGGCACCCTTATCATTTATTTGATTTGAATACCTCTGCCTACTAAATGCTGATTAACTGCAACACAGAATTAGTCTGATTAACTCGTTAAGCCTTCAATTACATAAAAAGGTGCATTCAATCATTAGAAAGGGTATTTAAGTTAGCCAATTGCAAGTTTTGCTTCTCTTTGATTCTCCTCTGAACAGTGGCAAAATGGGGGCATCAAAACAGCTATCAAATGATCTAAAAACAAAGATTGTTCAGCAGTATGGTTTAGGGGAAGGCTACAAAAAGTTATCCCGGAGGTTTCAGCTATCAGTTTCCACTGTGAGGAATGTCATTAGGAAATGGAAGGCAACAGGCACAGTTCTTGTTAAGGCCAGAAGTGGCAGGCCAGGAAAAATAACAAAGAGGCAAAGGCGAAGAATGGTCAGAATGGTCAAGGACAACCCTCAGACCACCTCCAAAGAGCTGCAAGGTCATCATGCTGCAGATGGTGTCACTGTGCATTGCTCGACCATTCAGCGCACATTGCACAGAGAACAGCTGTATGGGAGAGTGATGCGGAAGAAGCCTTTTCTGCACACGCGCCACAAAAAGGCTTGCTTGAGGTTTGCCAAACTACATTTGAACAAGCCAGGCTCATTTTGGAACAAAGTGCTGTGGACTGATGAGACAAAGATGGAGTTATTCGGTCACAACAAGAGGCGTTACGCATGGAGGCAAAAGAACACAGCATTCCTAGAAAAACACTTGCTGCCCACAGTAAAATTTGGTGGGGGGTCCGTCATGCTGTGGGGCTGTGTGGCTAGTGCAGGAACTGGGAATCTAGTTAAAGTTGAAGGTCGTATGGATTCAACTCAGTACCAGCAAATTCTGGACAATAATGTTCAAGAATCTGTAACAAAGCTGAAGTTACGGCGCAGTTGGGTGTTCCAGCAGGACAACGACCCGAAACATTGCTCCAAATCCACGAAGGCATTTATGCAGAGGAACAACTACAATGTTTTGGAATGGCCATCCCAGTCCCCAGACTTGAATATAATTGAAAATCTATGGGGTGACTTGAAGCGGGCTGTCCACGCTAGGCACCCATCAAACCTTACTGAACTGGAGATGTATTGTAAGGAAGAATGGTCCAAATTACCTCAATCCAGAATCCAGACACTCATCAGAGGATATAAAAAGCGTCTAGAAGCTGTTATTTTTGCAAAAGGAGGCTCTACTAAATATGAATGTGATTTTTCTGTTGGGGTGCCCAAATTTATGCAAGTGTCTAATTCTCTTATGATGCGTATGGCATATTTTCTGTTTATCAAATAAACCTTATTTCACGGCTAAAATATCACTGTCCATGACGTATGTGTATATATATGACAAAGACGTTCCTCATCCAAACGCCCAACATTTTATAGATGAAAGTAATGGAGATTATCAGGGGTGCCCAAACTTTTGCATACGACTGTAAGTCCCCACGTCCGTCTAAAACTACTTTGGAGTCATCTCAGTTCATACACGTACACTTGGCTGGGAGCGGGTGTAAAAAATGCAAAGATTGGAATGGGTAGAATTGGTTGGACTTTCCAGCGGTTGCAGTGGTTCTTCGTGGGGTCAATTTAATTTGAAGATTGGAATACAGATAATGACCATAAAGCCAGTGAATAAATAATGATTAATAAAGAGTGCAAAACCCCACAATGCATCAGTATTGTGTTCTATTTCCACACACCTTGGAGGTTGTTGAGAATTCCTAGCCCCTATCTATATAGGTAAGAGAAGACACATTCATAATTTACCCTGCACTGCAGACTGATGTGTGTATGTCTGCATACTGTATACCATCGTTTGCTCTGTCTAGTGTGCTTGTGTGTCTTGCACGTGTGCGTGTGGGATGCACATGGGTGTGTGTGTGTGTGTGTAAGGAGGATCAGGATTCCCCCGCACACCGCCTGTTTGCTGAGGTGCAGGTACTCGCAGCCGTTGTGACGCCCGAGCCCCCCCATTATCACATCCCATCAGCCTCTCCAAGGTGATAAGGACAGGCTGTCCCAGGGGACGGGGGGAGTGCTCCAGGCCAAGTCTTGGAGGGCGAGAGAGAGAGGTGTGCTTGATAACCCTCTCTTTCCGTCCATCTCTGTCTTCGTCTCGCCATTTCTCTTTCTGTCTCCCCCATTGCTCTTTATCTTTCCTTTGTACCATTTCTCAATCAGTATTCCATCACCTTTCTTCTCTTTTATATCGGCTTACTTAAAAAAAAATCCTTCTTCCCCACCCTTTCTTTCTTTTCCCATCTCTATGGACCATTAGTCTGCCGTCTGTTATATTTTGGCCCTGTTTATCTTCAATAGCCCATATTTCCTGTGTCGTTCCTCATCACAACAGCCTGCAACCTGAACACAGACTGATATTTCACTGAATGCAGGATACACTGCATTCATTGAAGACACTGGAAAATAGACATCAGTTCATGTATAAGGAAGCCCTCTTGACTGTGTCTGCTCAAGCTCATTCAATATTCCATGAATCAATCTGTCAGCACCTTAGCACAGGGGGACATTCCATGACATAAATGTGTCTTTTTAATCACAGTGTCAAGTAATGTGTTGCTGACAAAAGTGCACAAAGTTCCTGGTCCACGTCAATGTGCTGCAACAAAAGACAATCTGACACAGGATGTTTTCCGCCTGACTGTCAACAATTGTTAGAGTCAGGTTTGTCATGGTGGAGTCATGCTGATTTTTGGAAGTATTTGAGATCTAACCATATTCACTGTGGGTAACTGCAAGGCTGTATGCACTATTATGGATTATTTTTTATACATTAATATGATACATAACGAGGCATCTTTTTTTCTTACATTACCATATACATATTCTATGCAAGTCCATTAGATTTCTGCATAGCTTTTCATTGACAAGATCTACCAGCCATACATTACCACAATACCCTTTTCATTGGTCCGAATAAAAGTGAACCTTTTTACACATCCAATTACAATCCACCTGCCTTTAAGTATATTTGTGGCACTCTACCGGGGGGAAGGGGGGGGGAGTGGTAATACTGGCACAGGCTCTCAATGTCGGTGGTACAGAATGGGATAATCATGTCACTGATCTGGCAACCCCCATCTGGCAAGGCAGAGTGGAATTGGTGTAGACATGGGAGGGCAGATGGTGGGAAGATCATACCAGGGTCTTTGTTGTTTGGGTGGATGGGAGGGCATGTGTTAATCCAAGCATTCCATGGGTGGGCTCGCTAAGATGAAGCAAGCTAAAGCTGTTGTTTGTGGTGCACATTCATTGTTTGTGTTACCATGGCGAGATCGACACGTTCGCCGGAATGTGGATGTTCTTCATCGTGCTGAATCGTGTTGAAATGACCGCCGGTAATCAGTCCCGAAATCTGGTTTATTGTCGATGGCTACAGTACGAAGTTCAGAAATCGTTCATTGGATGTAGTTAAAGAAAAATAAGTGCACTTATGTTTTCATGCCCGACAAACTCAGACCACCGTGCAGACATGAACAAAATTCTACCTTGCAAAATAAAGACAAAGGCCCCATTGTGAAAATCGAAATGCCAATGAGAAAAGGGCTTGTCAAGCACATGAGACAGATAACCAAGCCTTGTAATTGTATTTATAAACACCAGTGTTGCAGGGTTGAAGACGCTTGGAACTAAGTACATGTCCTCCACAAGGCGAGGAGAATACTGTTTATCAACTAAAACTGAATTGAATATTCAGATGCTAAGGAGCCCCACAGGAAGGAAGACGGACAGGGTCTAACAGAATGAGCTGGATTCTAGGAATGCACTTAGCTCTGGCTGCATGCTACAGGCTGTCAGTCATTAACCAGTTGAACCCAGTGAACCCAGGCGGAGGAGGGGTGAGGTTAATCTTGGCTGCGTCCTAATAGCCCAAAGTGGCTTCCTTCCCTTCCCAGCCAAGTCTTGCGTCTTCCTTTAATCGGCACTGATTTGAAAATGACATAATTGGTGTCATGTCTTCAGTGCAGCTGCCGTAGGATCGATGGAGGGAATGCTTCGACCTGTCTTGATTGCTTCCAAATCTGTACTGATGGAAGAGTGGAGACGAGAAGGCACTTTGGATGATTGAGATAAAGCTTGGGTAGGCAACACTTGTGTTTCCAGTGCGTGTGCGCTCGTGTGACGTGGAGTCATGTGCTTAACAGAGAAGAGGGGGTCATTGAGAGGGAAGAATCCTCCAATCGAGTGAACAAAATCAAACAGATCGTAGCTCTGGTTTGGTTTGAGCAGTTTCTTCACTCGGAAGGTCATTTTAACGCGGAGTCAAAGAAAAAACAATTTGAATGGCGTTTCATGATTTGGAATAGGTCACTAACAGAACCGTACAAAAATGGTTCTTTATGTTACCTTGTCCATGACAAGGCGGAGGTGGAGGGAGGAATGACAAACACACACCCTCTGTCCCTGGCACTATCACTCTCATGCTTTGGCTCTTTTACTGTTTCTGCCACACACACACACACACACACCGTCTCTGTCCTGTGCTCTTTCACTCTCTCACAT
The DNA here is from genome assembly GCA_903064625.1 of Mallotus villosus. Lineage (NCBI taxonomy): Eukaryota > Metazoa > Chordata > Actinopteri > Osmeriformes > Salangidae > Mallotus > Mallotus villosus. The sequence continues at coordinate 80,316 of CAEFZP010002419.1, read as the reverse complement.
ACATATTCTCTGGCTGTTTCTCTGACTGTCTGTCTCACACTTTCTTTGCTTCTTTCCAAGCCTCCTCACCATGTTTGCTTTGGCTGACATAACTTTAGAAATAAGCCGCCTAGTGCCAAACACTCTATAGTGAAGGCTACACATGTCTTGACAGAAGACTAGAGCTTCCACATCCCATTCCATGTTTGTGTCTGAAAAGAAACACGGCCGTTCCTTTGATGTGTGAGGATTAGTGTTGTTGTGCTAGGAGAGATTATTTAGCACCTGCGGTGGTAAACAAGCACTTTGTCATATTCATCGTGACAGAAAAAGCGTAAACCTTTCATATAATGCATTGGTTAAACATTCAATTTCATCACCCTCCTAACTGCTTGAAGATGGCATTATTGTCTGTAAACACCATTTTGCCAGTTTTCTTGAAGGTTTGCCAGTTAAAAAATGGTCACACACATTAACTACCATGGACCTACAGAGCAATGCCCATAAAGATAACAATATTGTAGCTACATAGAACCACTATAGAGTTACACTTATCGACTGTTCGCGGTACAAGTTATTACACAAGTAAAAATTGGTATGCAGGAGGTTGAGCTTTCCAGGGGTACGTAGATATTAACATTGATTTTGTTTTAGTAACACAACCTTCAACTGCCCTTTTACAACATCCAGTTACCCCTTAAACCACTCGCCCACACTAAGCCTTCTTAAACTTTTGTAAAAACCCATACACTTAAGACCATTTAATGACATTGCCATTTCTAGGTATCTACAATGTTCTTATTGTAGGTATTGCTAGTAGCCTGGGCATATCTGAGAAGCGATTTCATGTCAAATTTGCTCTGGCAGGGCGGTCTGGCCACCCTCCCATTCAAACAGATTTCCCTCTGGAAAGTGCCAAGCCAATCACAATTGTTTTTATGATACGCAGTGAGTGTAATACAATGACTGTACAGAGAAGCGCCATTGATGTGTATATACGTAAACGACCAACATGACGTTTTTTTTGCTCTGATAAGTTGTATCTATCCAATTGCATCCAGAGGCATTTTGGTCTGCGCCCTTTGATGACGCCCCGTGGGAATCTCAAATGAACTGAGAGGTTTCAAACCCCCCGCGTGATGGCGTTGTGTTGTGCCAGAAGTTCCATTCAGTTCCACTGTAACTGGGTTGCCCAGCAACCCAGCAGTTCGCGTTGAGCATGCGTTGGATGTATTGAACACGTGCATCAAATCCACTAAAGACAATCCACTTTCCTGTGATACGTCAGGGTACCTTAAAGGCAGGGTCGGTAAGGTTGTTGAGACACACTACCGTGACTTATGAAGTGGAATTAATGCATTTGAGAATGAACTTGTATTCCCTATTCCTCGATGGAGAAAAATGCTCCAGAAGTACGTGGGCAGCACTTTGCTCATAATGATGCTGAAATCACTATCTGTATCATGTCCATTGCAATGTAAGTGAGACATAACAGAAATATGATGTCTCAGATGACTCTTAGATGGTCTTCAAGAGGCTTCTTAATATGACTCCTCATGTTTAATCAGCACTGATTAAAAGTATAACGGCGATGTGATGCTTTATACAGTACCTCTGGGCACAGACGCAGGAATAGGGTAGAAACAGTCATGAGTAACTTTGCATGCATAGTGAATCATATAGGAAACTGACAGGGATTTATGGCAAAGTTCTGAAGCAGCAACTCAAACAGATGACAGATTTATTTTAAAGAATGTGATGTGGTTCCCTGCAGCTGTGTCAATTTAACAAGTTGACAAAACTCAACTCAATTTTAGGTTCCGAAAAGTTTTACAAATACACCCCACAAACACTAACATAACGCGAACGCTGAACATAGGTACAGTCGTTTGCAAACAGCTTGTAAATAATATGTGCATTTTACCTAACAAACTTGCATTTACAAAATGAACTTTGTACTTACAGAAACACAACTTATTAACAACTACACACCGGATGTAATCGGATGCAATATGAATACTTAACACGATTGTAACTAGTCAGTGTGATTTATTAAAACTAAAACGTTTCAGTTTTTGTGCATTTTTTTCATTTGAGTGCTTTTCCATGGATATCACAGAATAGTTAAAAGATTTGGGCAATTATAAAGGTAAAGGTTTTTAATATAATTATCGACTTTCACAGGTTAACTCTTCTTATAGTTGTACTACTTAATACTATAAAGATTTGTTTGGCAGTGACAAATTAAATACTTTATCAAGAACCTCACATATTTATTAAGATCTCTGAGTGTTTTGACAGTTGTGTCTGGCCTAAATGAGATGTGTGCTTGTTCAAAGGTTAGGACATCTTAGTTATCAGGGATGGTCCAGAACGTTCTCAGATAGCGTGACTCTACAGACGAGAGACTATGGTGGACCAATAGTATTGGGGCAACACCTGTGTTGCCTTGAAACTTTAGAACTAGAGTGCCACAGACACAGAAGCTAAAGGCCTCTGGCTAAAAATGATGTCAGGCTCCCAACTGAAAGGAGAGGAGAGTGGGACGATGATGATAGGAACCGGACATGGCCAAGTGTAGGTCCCCAAGGACGTAAACTCCCCTACACATGGTAGAAAGGCTGTAATGAATACAGGCATCCACATTGAAGCATCCAAAAATAGGGACTAGGTCATCTATCGGTGCTGTATTTTTTTTTGTAAATTAGGATCAGTTATCATTTACCTGTGTCTCTTTGAGAAGAATGGATAAGATGGAAGAGAGGAAGAAGATGCCACCAAATATGTCCTCCAAGGAACACACCGCACGCACCCTGTGAAACCTGTCATTTAGGTCAGAGTGACTCAGACTTGGAATTGGGGTAGACTTCTAGAATCATATGAGTTCATGGTCTGCTTTTTGTGCACTGAGACCTTTTGACAAGTTGAATCCGAGCATGTATATTGTAATAGATGATAATACTTTTTTCTTCCGTTTACTGTTCCGTCAGGTTGAAGTTTGCCGTTTTTATTTATTTTTTATTTAAAAAAAAGTATGAATGAAAATATTTGGAACTCTTACATTTTTGACTTACAAAGATTATGACTCAAGTCGTGCACATGTCATTTTAACATGTTAATTAGGCTATAATGTCAACCTGCAAAAAACCTGCACAAAACCAACACTCTGCTGTATATTAAACTGTTCCCTTTTACTACATGGAAACTGTGGAGGTGGAGAAGGAATGACCCACTCATGTCCTTTTACTTTCAAAGCCCAGAGTCTGCTCGTCTCCGCCAACCATAAGAATGACATCTCCCACATGAAAGAATCTCTTAGGTAGATGTTTCCTGACTCAATGAGTCATTTAGCAACAGCAAGGGTTTCACTCCCTCTTGATTACCACTCATTTACAGTACTGCTCATTGTTTTGACGTGCAACCTTTAAGCCCCCAAATCAGAATCAGAATCAGAAAGGGATTTAATGTACATTCTGTACTGTATATATCTTCTTTGAACCAAAAACAAGTTGATTTCATACCTTGCGATCCTCAGAAGTGTATTGGCATACCAAGTCAGGTTAATTTAATTGTGAACATAATCAAATATGATTATGAATAATTGCTTCAGTTCTAAGTACATTCATGCATATGCTGGTAGATCTGTTCATTGAACCATTCATGCATGTTTGGTTCTTAGTCCCTGCTCAAGTTCCCTTTTATTGTTCTTCAAATGAAAATGTGACTGTTAATCAAATGTGGACTAGGACAAAATAGGCTCAACATGCAAACGTTGCTGCACATACTGTAGGTCTTATATTCGACCTGTATAAATGTCACTGCGTAAATAACAGGATTTGATATTGTGTCATACTTTGATCTCAAGCTTTCTACTGTTCAATGCACCAGTATGACAGTATTTTCTCTTCCTTTGGCCGATTCTGAAACAGAAGAACCTCAATAAAATCTAGACCTACTCTTCAGTTATTTAGTCAGTAACATCATAGATGTGTCACTTTTTAGTACAGTTTTAAATCTTAGTGGAATACATTTGATATTTGACTGGAGTCCTCCCTTGGGTTGACATGACGGTAGTGTTCTGTGTCACAGCGGAAACCCTTGCTTCCTCCTCCAAACTATTTCCACCAAATGTGAAAACTGATGCAAAGCATATTGTTACTACGGAGGCGTGAAAAACTGTCATCCACAAACATGTCTTAGTTTTTGACTTTGACGACTATAGGAAGTCATGAGCTGTGCGATTCTGTAAAAAACACATGACCTCAGAGCGTTACAGAGGTGTCTTCAAGATCTCCACCTTTTACTCACTTGGTACTCCAAGTATTCATGAACTATTAAAACAAAATAACTTCAAAAGAGTACATTAAACAGTAATGTTATGCAGTTGATATGTGTGCATGCCCAAATCTGACCTCTGTGGGTGGGTTCGGTTTCTAACCAGTCATTTATATTAAGGGTGCTGCTGTGACATTTGCCCAAGTGCCACTGCGCAGGGTGTGACGTCGCCGGGGTTACCCTAAGATCAGACCATATGAGGACAGAGCTTGTGGCTGACAGACACTTAGACTGGACAAGCAGCTCACGACAAAGAGAAGGAAAGGAGAGACAGAGAAGTGTCCAGACTAATGCTGCTAGTTTTTGAGTTAGCGGCCGGCCACATTCACCCATTCAGTTTTCAGTCTTCCCCCCATTAGATCCCTGCTAAATACAGTATGGGTGTGAAATTCAATGGAGTGTCCTGTAGTGTTCTGGCGTGTGTGTGCAAGCGCATGACTGTGACTGGTGAGTCACGCTGGGCTGCGACCAACGCTGGTGGGTCATGATTCACTGAAGCTCAGTTTAGTGGAGTGTAGTTCAGTCATCCCACATTTTATAATCATTTTCCACTCCTGCCAAGATCTCCCAACACAGACTCATTGTTGGAAGTGAATAAGAAAAAAAGGAAATGCAAGTTATTTTCATTTTCTATTTTAAATTAATAATATGATATTTATCGAACACCAAACTAGATTTCTCAGAACGAGCCCTGATTCTTCTGCATGAGACTTGTTGGCAGACTGAGTAGGTCTTGGAAGTTTGGTCCACATCCTCACGTCTGTCCAATAACTGCCTGGTGGGCTCTCAAGTCAGAGTGAAGGCTACTTTACTGTTCTACTGTGAGTGACCAAACTGACATTGTTGTGGACTTAAGAGATTATCACAGTGGTGCTTCCTTTAATGTGTTTAGGATGCATTGCTGAAATGCTTAGTTTGTAGGATAGAATATATTTGTTTTTCCTGCCAATCAATAGCGTATTTTCTTATCTTGTCCCAGTAATATATGGTATTTTAGAAGGGATGTGTATGTCAGTATGGTTACAAGATTTGCTATCGATCAATGTCTGGCAGACATGGGTTTTCTTTTTTTCTTTTCAAGATAAGTACAGAGATCACGCTCTTAAAGTCAAAATATTGTATTTGTCCTGAAGATGGCTATTTGGCAGATTGTGAGAGAAACCCAATGCACACAAGTGTATAATATTATTTAGAAATAGTAAGTAACTATAACCAGGTCCGTTTTGTCAATCTGGGAGCCATAGACTACTGATATCCACATTTGACTCTATGTTATAGACAGGCCACAAGGTGAATGGGACTATTGATAGTCAATGGAGCCAGCGTTACCCTGTCAGCGTCTTATCTGTCACCCAAACCACTACAACAACCACCACCACACATACCACACAGATACCATTTGGATGGCCATGAATTCAAATGGCACATACTGCTCTACATGCTTCCCATATACTGTACATCCAAACCTAAAGTCTAACTTTGAAATCCCTCAGTCCCACTTTATTTTACAGCATAGTCAGCACAGGTTGTCTCTAGACTCACATCTCCAGTAACCCTTGACTAGTCCTTTATACCGTCTGGAAGGCTACAGGGCAGGGGGGCTAATTCCACTAAATCCAATTTCACCTATGCCACAATGAATTACGCTGGCCAAGTGACAAGTTGCACAAACATGGTTGGAGATGATCTCAGAGAGAGCCCCTATAGCAAAGCTGTGTTGACCCTCGTGGAGGTGAGACCTTCAAGGCTGGTGTCGAGAACAAAGGTGTATTGTTAACGAGCGAGCAATGATGTCATCAGGAGTTTTCCAGCCCCGGGACAGCTTAATGAAGGCCCCTGGTAATGTACCCTTCCTGCGAATTCTGCTCTTTAAGTTACACAATTCGGGTGGAGAGGAGGCATCCAAGAAAGCATTGTGAAGTGTGTGGTCATCACCAAGCTTTGTTGTCTGCGTCTTGGCCAAGATTGCACGACACACATAAGCACACATAGACACGCTAACACAGGAATTCTCACTTGATTTCTTCGCTCTCTTTCTCACACACACCCACGAACACACAGTCTCCCCACACTACACACACACACACACACCACATCATAAGTTGAAAATAAGACATAATCAGGACAGGGGGTAAAGGGAGGGAGGAGGGAAGTAGGGCAGAACAGTTGTCAGTAGTGAATACACACTCGCACACAGACGCGCACTGAGCACACCATCACAACTATGCATCAACCCTTGAGTGGGGAGTCCTGCTAAATTATTACTGTTTGATAATTAATAGTTTTTTCTCCCCGAGAGGGAGAGCGGGGGCCCTGGCTCTTGTTGCTTTCTATGATGAATAATTTACAGACTGGATGCTGATAACCCTGCTGCTTTGGTCTAATAGGAGCCATATGCTTTACGCTGTTGGCCACCAGAGGTTGTTCTCTCCCCCCTACTCTGAGGCCAGCAGTCTTAGATGTGTCGCTACGATGGATGCAGATGGCCAGGATGGAGGTTTTGAGTAGGAAACCCGTTGAGAGAAGTAGAGTTGAGGCGGGACATCTTCAGATTTGTCACGCTGCTACAAAGAGGGCTGTCACATTGGAACATTGAATCCCTGCCAAGGTTTAAAAACCTGCGTCGAGCTGATGAAACAAATGACCAACTTACATTACACCCCCCGATGCAATTGCACCATTTCCTGACACTGTTGCCCTACTTTACTTTCTAACATCCAAAAAACGTTTCAGTATTTGATTATCCTTGAATATACATGTAGTCATTTAGCAGAGGCAAGTAGGGTGAAGTAATAGGTAGTTTGTAGTGTGGATCTCGTTAATTTAAACAGACAGATAGACACGGGGCCAAGCGACACTTGTGTGTTTTGTGTGGCGTAGAGCATGGCCTGACGGAAGGGACATAACATGTGCCGACAAAATGTCTCCGTCTGCTGAACATGGAGCTTTCTGGAGCCAAAAGGGAGAGATCAGTGCATGGCAGTCTCAACACACCTGAGCCAGATTCACTCATCAAGCTCGGATCACAGGGGACTGCTTTATGAAGGACAGGGAAAAGGGAAACAGATGAGGGAAGAACATGTTTGGTTCCTCTTCGTGGAATAGCCAACATACCTAAGTAGAGTTTTGGTTAACAATACGTGGGATGGTGACAGATACCCAGGGGGAGAGTTTTCTCTGGACACTTGTGGTTTTACTGCCTTTATTTTGGATCTTTCTGAGGACTGCAGCTACGACGGGGAACATGCCTGCCCAAAATGCCAGTGGAGGATGAGGTGAAGACTTGCTGGCAGGCCTTTGAGAGGACTGCCACCCGGCAGGTGGCCAGAGGAATCGTGGGCGCCGCTTATGACTCCTTTCCTCATTTAGCCGGCTAGAGGCATGACTGGCCCCAGTAAAGCTGAGTACCAAGTTGAGAGAAAAGGCCCAAAGCAGCCCAGAACCCAGGATGGAGGGGGGGGTGGGGACAGCCCAGGGAGTCACTGTCACCGCTGTGGTTTTCAGGGCCATCTTCAGTTGGCCTGCCTTCAACAGGATGTACTCACGCCCACAGAAATGTCTTCCGACACAAATTCCACCTCTGCACATTCTCGAACTCATCGATGAAATACTATGCCTTCTGTCCCTGCTCTAATGCACACAACTCATGGGAATAACAGTCATAGATGCACATATCTAATCACATCATGGGCCTTTACTACTTCGTTTTGCTGTAACTTTGTCGTTGTTATGATCAGTGACCTATGCACTTTTGTCAAACTCTCTTTTGGAAGTCGCTTTTGGATAAAATGCATACATGTAAATGTAACTTTAATACATGACATCTATCAATTCAATACAACAAAGCATGTTCATTTTTGAAAGGCTCTCTTCACTGTTGTGTGAGCCGGTCGGTGTGTTGGTGCTCTGTGTCGGCAGTGTCTGACGAGGACAGAAACACACTGACTGAAACCTGCATGCCAGAAGTAAACACATGCGGGCCCTCCATACTATATATAGGAATGCTCATGCATACCGAGACAAATACGCATGCACACTCGTGCTCTCTCGCTGGGGATTGAATTGAACAGAGTTGAGCTACTGAAACACAGTTAGTAAACGATTTTAAAAAAAGAGGCAAAAACATAAATCCAGACAGTCCAGTCCATTGTCATCCAAGGTTTCGTAATCTCTTTCCCTCGTTACACCATTCACAGCCATCAGCTGGAACAGGTTGATGGTTCTTCACTGGGCTCAGTACGCTTCATGTATCTGAACTGAGCCAATGCCAGGGGGAAAGGGGACGACTGAAGTCTCCTCTTCCTCCTCCCCTTCTGGCACTCATCGAGTATTACCAGTTGGTCTTCTCGACAGCCCCAGAGCAATCATTAGACTGTTCACGGGATCCAAGGTTACACCCATGTCTCTAAACTGGCTGTCAAACTAAAGTGAAGTGGAAGAATGTTACCCACACATTTTATACACACACACATACTAAACTAGGGTGATGAAATAACCGGTAACAGTTTGTTTACCGAAAGCCACCAACTGTGTTTTGAGCAAATGTAATCGGTGTCTTTGTGTGTGTGTTTGGGGGTGGGGTGTATTTGCTGTGGAAGAGCAATGGCTTGGGGAGTCAATTTACCAATGAAACTATGGGTTTGAAAATGTTATATTGCTCCATACAATACGTATTGCACTAACTTCTAACAATATTCTTTTTTGTTTCTGTTTTACATTATGTGCATTTTCTTCACTTTAGCTGGCAACCAAATACCTTTTCACAATCATGTGTGGAAATTTTTTTGATCTGTTAATCTGTTTACTATATCCCTTGAAGTCATTGAGGGTTTCGTTTTGAATTCTCTGACGATATATATACACTCTCACATGTTAGGAAGGAGGTATTGAGCTAGTACAGTGTAGTAGCACATTATTAGCTGGCATCATAGTGAAACTGGCTCATCATGATGTAGTCTAGTACTAATTATAGCATGTCTATGGGCCATTCTTAAAGGCAGCCTGGAGACTGGTAGGATATTATTGTGAATACTAGTTATGGTTGTTCCCCTGTGTGTAGGTGTGCTTGTGGGTGTGTGTGTGTGTGTGTGTGTGTGTGTGTGAGAGAGAGAGAGGGGTGAAAAAAAAGCCAACTTCACTGCTTTGCTCAGTAACCTTCTGACTCCAGGCTCTCTGCCTATTATAAGGCCATGAGTCAGCAGAAACAAGCCCCCTCTCCCTCTTCACGCATCCATACACACACACACACATACACACACACACACACGCACACACACATACACACACAGTCAAGCAAATGGCACTCACACACACACAGATATGGTTTCATGCACTTGCATTCTATCTCTCTATCTCCTTCACACACACAACACACACACACACACACACACACACACACACACACACACACACACACACACACATACACACACACACACACACACACACACACAGCCGTGGGCTCAGACAGACAAACTGCAGGCTCAGCTGTCTGTGCAGGGGCTTTAAGTGCTGCATTTGAGATGAACACAATGAAATGGCTTTGGATGGAGCCGCTTCAAATCAGTGGCGATAGCTGTTGGGTCCCTCACCCATTCTTCTGTTCGTTTGTTGTTCACTCTTCTTGCTAATTGTTTGTGTGAATAAAGTCATTCTGTCAATATAATATATGTTCACCCTAACAATCAATATAATGATTATGAAGCATTGTTTAGTTGTGTTGTGAGATGGAATAGACAATGGAATGGCCATGTGTATTTGATCTCATTCTGAGACACCTTAACTGCAATAACCGTGTATTTATCTGCACAGTACCTTGTGTACATTGTGCTGGAGTGCAACTGGTACACTGCTGTAGCTGGTGAATAAAAGTCACACCTTTTTTTCATGACAAAAATCTCGACATTTGAAACGTAAACCTATTTCCATGATCATGTAAATCCCTTTTTCATAAACCAAACCTTCCTAAACAAATGTGTGTAAAACACTGACGCTCCCCGTGTGTCCCCACAGGGCGTGAGGAGCGGGATGTGGGGCGAGGAGGAGGGGGCCGGAGAAGCGCCCATGTACGTGTACGAGTCCACAGTCCACTGCACCAACGTGCTGCTGTCCCTGGAGGAGCAGCGGAGGCAGGACGTCCTGTGTGACGTCACCGTGGTGGTGGAGGGGGCCGAGGTGCGGGCTCACCGGGCCGTCCTGGCCGCCAGCAGCCGCTACTTCCTCCAGGCGCTGCTGGGACACGCGCACGCTGGGAAGGAGCCTGTCATCAGCCTGCCTGAGAAGGTCGGTAGGCACCAGTCGTAGAAACGTTGATACACACGTTGGCGTCAATGCAAACATAACGCGATAATCGTCCCTTGAATTTGTTGGTGCTTTTGTTATATGAGCAACACAGGTAGTAATGTTGTATGCTTGCAAAAGCAGGAATGTTACAAGTCAAAAAGTGTGGTTTTAATTTATTGTGGTATTCTTTCTTTTCTGGGTCAAGGTTGCTAATGTTTGAACTGAAATAGAATCTTCAAATGCTTTGACCCTTTTAGCATTTGTGGGAATTTGCCATTCCATCTTTATGAACTACCTGAACACTTTTTGCATCATGTTATTATGTTGTCTTAAGAAAGTCTTTAGTTTTAGTCTAGTTTTTGAGAACTAATAACACACACACATACATACCTACAAATAATGTATGCAAAAACACATTAATGCAGATTTACTCTATTAAATGTCTTGTCCTTCATATGTGTTAGTATATGTGTAAAGGTGTATGACTCGATGACTCGGAAAGAGAAAAATGTAACAAAAGAGTATGGTTCAAGAGAGAGAGAGAGAGAGAGAGAGAGAGAGAGAGAGAGAGAGAGAGAGAGAGAGAAGAGAAAGAAAGAAAAGCCAGAGAGAGAGGATTGTGTCAAGGGAAGCTCGCTTGTCTCAGAAGCATTCCACTGCTGGCTTGTTTGTTCAGACTTGGCAGGATTCTTGAAAAGGCTCAGTGTGAAAACTCAAAATCCCATGATGTATTTTTTTCTTCCCACCCATGTCTTTCTCTTTGTCTTTCATACAATTTTTGCCTCGTTAAATGATCGCCAAACCGACCCAGTCCACGCAGGTATCCTGAAGCTTATTAGCATATAATGTCCCAGATCTGTCAATATGATTAATATATCTCTTTGACTTTACCGTATACAGTAATCACCTGAGCCACTTTATGTCATCGTCTACATATTTTAATGACTGGAAAGCATTGGTTATTTTGTGAGCAAATCCTTTTTTTTTCATTCTTTTTTTTTGTGGTTACAAAATGCTTTGTGCTTTGTGGGGAGTTTGCAGATGCTTGCTTGTGTGTAGCTACATGGACACTGCAAAAACACAACGTAAACCACTAACACATACCCGCACGCTCACACACCTTGCTTCTTTTGTGATAGGGTGGTGGGGTTTCTCATTCTCCCTCATTCTCCCTCTCTCTCTCTCTCTCTCTCTCTCTCTCTCTCTCATCTCTCTCTCTCTCTCTCTCTCTCTCTCTCTCTCTCTCTCTCTCTCCTTCTCGCATGCTCGCTCGCTCTCTTTTGTCTGCCTTTCTTTATCTCTCTCTTTCTGTGCTAGCTATATCCCCTGGTCTCATTAGTTTGGTTGGGTGTAACATTAAAGCAGCGTTGCATGGCTGTGCCTAAAGAGACATGCCACAGCACTGCAGACACATGAGGCAGGTGCTGATGCCAGCTGAAAAAGAGAGACACACACACACACAGCACTCAGCACTCTCACAGCAATCGTACCCCTCCAGCCCCCTCCATTCCACTCCAGCCCCCTCCTTCCCACTCCATCCCCCTCCAGCCCTCCTCCAGCCCCCCTCCAGCCCCCCTCTAGCCCACTCCAGCCTTGCACACATTGCAAGCACACCTTTTCTCACACACACGCAAGCACTCATACGGACACACACACACCACGCCTGCTGGTTACGATCTGCTGAGATAAAGTGGGGGGAGGGGAAAGAGGACTGGTGTGAGTGATGGCGGGCAGGGGGAAATTAGAAGAAAGGGGTGATAATGGAGGGAGATCTGCCCTTGTGATGTGTCTTGTTTGTAGAGAAGTGTAGAAACATGAACGGTACTGTCAGCTCTATTCACGAGAGAGTGTTTTATAGACTGTAGACTATGTAACAATGATCATGACCACATTTGAAGATACGTTATGATACACTGTATACGCTACAGACCAAAGTGCAAATACTATATCCTCACGTTTAGGTCTCTGTAAAAAAAAAGGAGATATAAGTGTTAATGTGACATTTCTGGTTTAATAAATGCCCTTCTCATTCTCTTTTTTGCCTTCTATATCATTTTATTTTCTCTTCTCCCCTGTCCCTCAGGTCACGACACGAGGCTTCGCTCCTCTGTTACAGTTTGCCTACACTGCCAAGTTGGTCCTGAGCAGAGACAACATCCACGAGGTCATCCTCTGCGCCGACTTCCTCGGGGTCCATAACCTGGAGGACTCCTGCTTCAGCTTCCTCCAGGCCCAGCTCAGCAGCGACAGCCAGCACAGCAACGGCCGCCAAGTCCACCGCAAGCCGACGCACAACGAGGACGCCGTCACCCAGGATGGGGGTGCCGGGTCAGAGGAGAGGTTAACAGAAGCCCGCAAGGCGGCCAGGACACCAGAGGCGGTCACGGCCGCAAACAAGCGGCGTCCCAATCACTCTGCCCTCGGGCCACTGACCCCCGAGCTTCCACGATGCCCCAAATACAGGAGGTACCAGCAGGCCTGTGCCACGCAAAATGGGGTGAATAGTGCCGAAGGCGATGACAGCAGCGATGATGTCATTGTTCATAATACCTCAGCTGTCTCTTCAGAGGAAGGCCTCCAACACCCCCTCCTCACGCCCTCCCAGATCAAAGAGGAGAACCCCTCGGAGGAGTGGGTCGGGGGGGGAGGAGGAGGAAAGCAGGGAAGCAAGCCCCTTAGATTTGTCTGAGGAGGTCCTGGAGATGGAGATGGAGGTGAAAGGGGGGCCCATATTCCAGCATCCCCCAAGCCGAGGCTCACCCTCCTCCTGCCTGCGTTCCTACCTCCAGCGAGAGGGGCTGGATTTCAGTGGCCCCCTCTCCGGTTCCTCTACCAGCACCATACAGCAGCTATTAACCAACAGACTGGCACTCACTAACCACCATAGGGTATGCGAAAAGGAGAAAGGGCCATCTCAGGGGCACAGTCAAGGGGACTTCAAGACTGGCATCACAGGCACTTCACCCACTACTGAGGCCGATGAGGACGCGGAAAGACTCGCGCCTAAAGCCATGTCCTGTGACGATGTCTCCAAACAGGAAGAGGAGTTTGACCGTTGCAGCGTCATATTTTCCTCGGCCGGTGGCGGCGCTGAGCGTCGGGGAACGGCGTCCAACTCCTATGCCGACCGGAAGTCGACCGATTTGTCGGAGTTCCCTTCCAAGGGGCTTTGGACCGGTTCTAGCCAGTCACTTCCTTCCTCCCAAACCTTCTCCCCTTCTGAGTTGGCAGTCCCTCTCACGTCCCGGCCTCGTCCCACCACCAGTTGCCCGGTCCCTATTAAGATCTCCCCCCGCTCCCCCCCACGGGGGGAGCCCCGTACCCGGACATCCAGCTCCTGCTCCTCCCTCTCCTATTTGGAGGAGGATTCTCCCTCCAGCATGCCCCCGTTTGACTTCTCCTCGTCCCCCTGCTCGGGCTCCGTGTCGGGGCTCGTCCACTGCTTGGCCGGGGTTGGGGAGACCCAAAAGAACCATCATGGTGGTGACGGTGAGGGAGGAGGAGGAAGAAGAGAGGCCATGTTCTCCCAGGGCTGTACCGAGATCAAGTGCGAGCCCAACGGGGTCAACTCCAGCGACGAGTCCGGGTCGTTCTCCGAGGGGGACAGCGAGAGTGGAGCGGCAAGGGATCCGGCTCCTGAGGTCAGTGTTTTAAAATATATATAGTATATATATTATTTAAAAAAAATCTGATGCAGGCTTTAAACACATACAGTATATTGGCTGATTATCTCTTTCTTCCAATACTTTCTTCCAATACGTTCCCTTACGTTTTTGGGCTAGCGAGACTGGATATGAGGGATTATGCAAACCCAAAGGAAATTAGCTCTAGAATCATTAAAAATTGATTTAAAAATCTATATATTTATTATCATTGTGACGTGTTCATTTAGCTGACACTTTAATCCAAAGCGACATACATGACGGGGAATTTTAAACCTACAACCTCTTGATATGCAGTCATATGAGCGAACCCCAGTTTGCATTTAATCCCACTCAAACACAAGCCTTTGTTGAGATGCTTTTTTTTGCATATCATCCGTGGGAAGGGAAATGTTGCTTGATATTGAAATGTCACCCTGAGCTTTGATTTCCAGTGTGACAGAATTCGATAGATTTATATAGATGTGACTCTGGAGCTCGGAGTCTTGGCCCGTTCACACTGTTTACTCCCTCCTGGGATAAGACCTCGATTTTACACACTTGCCGAATTGCTAAGCGCCATGGTTGTTGCCATGGCGATGCTTAAGCGCATTCCCTCACTTATCGGCAGAGAGAGATATACGATTCCATGTCTGATGCACACTGCGAGCTGTACCCTGCTGTTTTGCCGAAAGAAACGGGAATACATGCAAAAACGCGCATCAGGGAAAGGACACACATTTGTGCTCATGCTCAGAACCAAACACACGCCCTCATATCGTATCTCTGGTGTGTCAGTCCTCCTGTCGTTTAGGACAGTATTAATGGGACAAACTATGAGTCAGTCAGTGAGTCAGTTGAAATGGATAAGAGTGGGAAAGAGATGTATTTCCCACTCTGTTGAAAATAAATCCTGAGCACTGTCTCTTATAAACCCATTTAGATTTTCGGTCTTCCTTTTTTAGAAAACTGTAACTAAGAGTATTTGTAAGGAAATGTCAAATACTTCTAAAAATTATAATTATAATATAATAATTATAATAATATTAATAATAATTCTGTATCTTTTATCGATCAAGAAGTGAAAATAAAGTTCAGAGAGTTGTAGCTCTTCTCATAAAGAGTCAGAAAATGAAAACCCTTTCCGTGTATAAGGCAGTGTATCAGTCACCTGGCTTACATACACTTGATCTTTACACAAACAGACACACAAAGATTTTCAAACATTCTTGGCTCTCTTAGAGCAAATAACACAATCACATGCACACAGAGACATGCACATGAACAAAACTGGGCATCACAAAGCATACACATTCACCCTGTGATCCACAAGGCCCAAGCAGCAGGTGTGCTGTCCCTGTACCCTTCACCATCTGGCCATGTCCTCCCAGTCATGACCCACTCTAACTGGGACACATCACCAGGCGAGCCCCCTGCTGAGGTTGGAGAGTAGGCCATTTGAAACAGCGATGTTTCAGCAAACACATACTCTCACACTTGTGCCCTTAATTTGAGTTCAGTCTCACCTTTGTCCTCATTGTGGTCTGGAGATACACACACACACGCGCGCGCTCACACCCGCCATGCGAATGAGACCTACTTCCTAACGCTGTCCCATTGCAAAGCAGAGTAATGACTCAATGGACATAGTTAAAAATGGAAAGAGAAACCAGAACAAGTGTGTGTGTTTGTGGGTGTGTGTGGGGAGAGAGAGAGGGAGAGAGAGAAAGAGAGAGTGAGAGAGAGAGAGACTGAATTTATGACCATCTAAAGCTCACTTTGTCATCCTAACCTTATTATGTGACGGCTGTGAGTAAAGGAGCTAAATATAGATGGCTATCCATGAGAGAAAGGGAGAGATAAAGAGAGGGTGGGAGTGAGCGAGCCCACCTCCCCAAGGTCACACAGCTGAACCTCTCTGGCCTTACCTCTCCACTGCTCTCAACCAGACAGATGAAATCATGTACTTAAGCTGTGTATATTATACGGCATTATGATATGCTTATGCATTATGAACTTGTCATGAGGCTGAATTGCCTTGCAAAATGATCCGATCGGATATATTATTTGACATTTACATACAGTATGTAGAAATGTGATCATGGTAATTGTAAAAATTGAAACAAAATACAAAAGAGTGTAGAACAAAGGTTTCATGTATGGTCTTGAAATGACATTTTGTTGACCTAAACAAATTAACTGGAGTGAATGTTTTATGTCCCTAGTAATGGACACATTGTAATATTGTGCCAAACGTACTTGTATCTCATAGGCTAGATTATAGTGCCATCTATTGGACAAGTGGGTACACACGCCAAGTCCATTTCTGACGGCATGCTGTCACTATCATCCCTGAAAGTTCTCTATCTCTCTCTGTCACTCTCTCCCTCGCAGGTTAAACTGCCCTTTCCCGCCGACCAGATCACCACTCTTCCACGGAATGACTTCCAGATTATGATCAAGATGCACAAGCTGACCTCAGAGCAGCTGGAGTTCATCCACGACATCCGCCGACGAAGCAAGAACCGCATCGCCGCTCAGCGCTGCCGCAAGAGGAAGCTCGACTGTATCCAGAACCTGGAGTGTGAGATACGCAAACTGGTACGACAGCAATAAGAACACAAACAGAAACAGATCATTTCGTGGCACCAAGGGTTTCATGGCATGGTTGTGTGTGTGTGTGACTGTGTGTCTGTGTGTGTGAGTGTGTGTGTGTGTGTGTGTGTGTGTGTGTGTGTGTGTGCGCATATATAACAATGTTAATGCAGAAGTGTATGCTCACGATATGGATTTGTGTTTGTGCATGTCTGGTTTCGCCCGTGTTCATGGCATGACATATTCAGGCTCGTGAAATTCACAAATGTGTCTGAACGTTGTCCCAGGTGTGTGAGAAGGACAAGCTGCTGAGCGAGAGGAACCAGCTGAACGCGTGCATGGGCGAGCTGTGGCAGAATCTCTCCTACCTCTCCAAGGAAGTCTCCAAGGATGTGCAGGACAACCAGGACAAACCTCCCTACGCCAACAACATGCTGCACCCCGCCATCCTCGCCGCCACCCAGGGCCGAGACGCCGCCACGGCCCCCGTCACCGCCAGCATCGACCTGACCTCCACCCCGGGGTCGCCCGTCTCCGAGGGGAGCTACGTCAAGTCCCTCTCTTACACGGAGAATGAGTTTCCTCGCCAGGCCCAGGGCGACGGAGGTCAAGGGAAGCAGAGACGGAAGGCGTTCAGGGTAGAGGACTCCAATCTGAGGCATCAAGAGCCAGAATCCTCCCTAGAGCCTGCGTCGTCGATGGATCCATGTAGTCCCGCAGTGACCATAGATTTCTGTCAGGAAATGACTAAGAAATGCACAACGGAGGAATTGTCCGGAGAAGACTCTGCCTCTCCTGGCAGTAATTGAAACATGTTTCTTTGCTTAGCATCTACTTCGATGTACATGTTGTTGAAGTACCCTTTTTTCATGAAGTTTGACACTACAGTTGTCTTATCAGCAATATTGTTAAACAGGTATTTTTGGAGTTATGAAGCTCCTTTGGTGACAACAATAGCACTGGCAGCTTCCTATATCCTGCTCCTGGATCTCTCTCTTCCCCCTTTCTCTCTCTTTCTAACACACGCACACACACACACACACACACACACAAACACACACTCCTTCTTAGTCTCTTTGTCTCTTCCCTCATTCCCTCTATTGACATGGAAGGATGAACTCAGGAATTCCTCTGAATGTTCAATAATAATATATCCAATAACATTTTACTTCATGGTCCAGTATTTACATGGTAATTACATGGTCAAAACGTTATTTAGGAAGTGCTGACGATGATACGTTTTGTTAGAGACTCTTGCACCGAGGTGTTACTGCTTGATTGTCTTAGAAGCCAATAAGAAAGTATTTTATATTACCATGTTACCAAAGGTGTGACAGGACTGTAAAATAAAATGTTACCAAAGTTACTTTGTTACAAAATTGTTCAAGACAGTTCTGTACAGCAGACAGTTAGGGTATCAATATGCAAAGTTTCTTTCATTTCACATGTCTTGTTCTTTCCCCGAGAGCATTTTTATTTCTGTACATTCCTCTTTGGCCTTCTACACATCTGTGGTAAGATTTGGGAAAGAAAGACCAAACGGGCTGAATGGGGAAGTGGAGACGACAAAACAGCACTGCCTTTTACCTCCAAGAGGTGGCAAATAAGTTTTTAGTCAAACTTAATGCTTTGATGTTGGCACTTAGAAATCCTTAGAAATAGAACTCCTTAGTACTTTACAAGTAAATGGTGTCAAAAACAAGCAAACACTTAACTCAATCATAATGCTCTTTTTTGAGCCACAAATTCATTCTTACATGTCGTGAAAAGTAGTATGCTGTATTTCGTAGATATTTTAACCCCTTTTTGATGTACATACTGCACGAAAAGAGTAAGAATAGGAAATGTATCCTCTAAGTATTCTCCATATTTCTTACTGTCCAATTCTGTGTAAAAAAACACACACAAAAACTATTTAAAGATATTTGATGCCATAGTTGCTTTTTCTTTGAAAAGTGTTCTGTTTAAGTCTGCAACATGCTTCATGGTTGGCACATGTGCACTTGGAACTTAAGTGACACATTTTGAGAACCATGTAAACTTAGTTTTTAAATCCAGCTTTTAAATCATTTTAACACCATTTACTCCCCCCCACAATTAAACCAATAAAACTCCACAGAATACCTCTACTCTGAGTACACTGAATATATATACTGACCACCTGTTTTTAATCAAATTGGATAAGTAAATATGAAATTATCTTAATGTATTTATTTTTAGGATGTTTTGAGGGGTCTTGTTCAGAAACAGTGTTAGGCCCTTACCTGGTATTGATTTTGTGGTTTGTGAAGTTTGTTGTTTATAAACTGACAGTTGGATTTAGACATGTCCTTTCGTGTTTTTATGAATCACAACTAGATTAAATTATGACTTTTAACTTAGGAGATGTATGTTTACAAAATTCTGTTTTACATGTTAGTGGAGTTTTGTCATGACAAGAGACTTCATTTGGATTGATGACTTCAGGATTTTCTTTTCATTTGTTTCTTTTTTATAGAACATTGTGAGTGAATATGTAACAATTTACTCATTTGACAAGTGCAGCTCCAATTCTTGCCTTAGAGGTTAGCATATTGAGGCCAAACAAGAAAGGGAACTGAAGGGTTAGCCAATTGAAAATGTTATAACCCTCACTGCAGACAACACACATCAGTGCCACAAGAAATACGATACATTTTTGTATGTAACTTCTCTGACGACGTGCACTTGTTTAACCGAAGCCAAGCTCACTTTTCTCAAAACTTCACAGACAGTTATTATTCTCCAGTGTGTTCTGCAGTGCAGGATTGGTTGAATCCCAGAAGGAGTGTATGCAGAGGTTGTAAAGCCTCACATGACTATTATGGACTCTCACACTTATCTACCTGTACAATTCAGCATACCTCTTCTTTTGGGTAAGGACTGTATCATAGGCATAAGTCGTATGTGGTGGTGTTTCTCTTTTTTACATGGACAGTGGTTATTATTGTATTTGTAGATTTTGGTGAGCCAGTTTTTACGTGTCTTTTAAGTACCTACAAGTTGACTCTTATTTGCAGAATCAGCTGTTTTGGGGTTCCTTTTTATCTTTGAATGTTCAAATTGCCTGAGTTTGTTATAATTACTGTAAATATTGTGGAACTTGTGTTTTTGGTTAATTTGATATGCAAAATGTTTGTAAAGATTAAAAAACTTTTTTGTCAAGGCAGTTTCTGTTTATGAAATAAAAACAATAGCATGTGCCAATTATTTTTGAGGGATTTTTGATTAAGAGAACACATTTTGGGTCTCAGTATTAACCAAGTGATGGTTTTTGTACGTTTTCTTTTTACAATTAACAAATGTGATTTTTGTCAAGGAACATTTGACTTTAATGTAGTACAAACATAATTTTATTCATTACAAACAACCAGTTTTTTCGTACCGTTACCATTTCTCTCTCCTCTCCCAGTATGCATCTTCGACTTATAAAAAGTGTAGTATATCAGTTTATAAAAGTCTCTGCTTCAAATGAGGATGTAAAAAATTCCCCAGAGATGTCACTATTCATGTTCTTCCATCACTAACATTCATTCTATATCATGAAAATGACAGGTAAAAATGTTCACTTGATGTGCGTGATCCTTTTTTTACCTCGTTTTTAGATTGTGGGCGTTATAAGGTGCTTCCATTTGAAAGATACAACAGCGGAATCAGTACATCCCTAGCCTGAAGCCTAAAGGCTTGTGATGCTTGACTGTCGTTCGCCCAGTGGGGCATGGGAGAGAGATCAATCAAATGAGCATGTTGTGTCATTGATATCTCTTGTTCACTGTGGCACCACCAGTGAGTGATTCTTCTAGCATGTTCAGTTGGGGTTTGGTTTTCCACTTCACTTTTTCATGATGGTAGAGATGTCCAAAAATACACTCTGAAAGAGACAGATAATAGTATCAAGTTAGTCATTAGCAAGTACCATTAGCAAAACTACCTCTTTTGTATCTATCTGACAAGCAGTGAGTGCTGCATTAATATATTTTGTTTTTAACTAGAGCTTTTTTGGGCAAAAGGACATACGGTAACCCAAACCTTTAACATTCGATCCTGCTTGGTCGTGGGTTCTGAGTTACTATGATAAGCTTAATCCTTAACTGCAACCCTGAGGTAAAAAAAAATATTTACAAAAAGAAAACCAATGCAGTCAGTTGTATTGCTAAATTCCTATACTACCCACCCTTATAAAACGTTTAGTTGATTGGTCTGGTTTTATTTCTTCTTTTCTCTCTATTCTCTGTATACAACTAGCATGCTTGTCACCAGTCAGTTTGATCCATGTTGTGTCAGCTAACATCATACAATGTAATGAGGGGCTCGTCATCTGAACGATCAGGTCAGAGGCTGCCTGTTTCTCAGCTCTACTTGCCATTGACATTCTCCTCCCTCCAGGAGGGGGCATCATGGGCATGACTCCCTTCCCCAAGGACCCCAGCTCGGAGTCATCGGAACTTCGCATCGAGGGGCTGCTGGAGCCACTGATGGTGGACATGCTGTCCGAGGGCATCCTGGCCATGAAGCTGGCTTTCCTGGGATTGGGGAAGAGGTAATCGCTGGCCATGGATGCCCTCCTCTCCTCCTCTTCCAGGTCCCTGATAGCCAGACTGGGTCTGTGGATCATGGTGTTGATCACTGGCGGCTCCATGTGGCTACGCTGATAGTACTCCTGTTGGTGGTCTTCGTGGATCTTCATTATTGACCCGGTTTCCCCAGCTGCAGGTACTCCGACCCAGGCTGGAGGGTGGTGGTTGTTTACGTTTGGGATGATAGTGTTGGGGGGTGGCTCCTCATACTGAAACGTGCGTTGCTGCTGTCTCGGCTGAATGTTGACACAGTTGGTGAGATAGTGCCCGGTCTGTGCCACGCTATTGTGCCTTGCCTCGTCGTGGTTAACTTTGGGCCCGGCGTTATAGTGTGAAGGGGTGTCCAGTTCCTCCTCAGGAATCACTTTGAAGATGGTCTGCGTGGGCGGCCCGTTGTGAGGCGAGAGGTTCCTCATCACGCACAGTTGCTGTATGGTGGCTTTCTTCTTGGGCTTGTAGATCAAACTGTCCTCGTCGGCGTAACTCTGCCCGTTCAACGTCTGCTTGATCTTCTTCATGCCCAGGTAGGAGATCTCCATGACGTTGAGGAACAGAGAAACGGCGGAGATGACAAACATGAAGACCATGAACACGGTCTTCTCCGTGGGCCTGGAGACGTAGCAGTCCACGCTGTTGGGGCAGGGGAACCTCTCGCACTTGTGCAGCGGCTCCAGGCGGACGCCGTAGAGGACATACTGGCCCATAATGAAGCCCACCTCCACCACCGAGCGGGTTAAGATATGCATGATGTACGTCCTGAGCAGAGACCCTCTCAGTGGAGCCTTCTTCACCCTCCGGTGCTCCTCCAGCCTCTTCAGCTCCTTCTCGACGCGCTTATGGTCATCCAGCGCCGCCTCCGTCTCCCCGAGCTCGTCCCTCAGCTGGGCCTTCCGCCTGTGGCGCTCCTTCTCGAGGGCGCGGATGCGGTAGAGGGCATGGCCCATGTAGACGAGAGACGGCGCGGACACGAAGATGACTTGCAGGACCCAGAAGCGGATGAGAGAGATGGGGAAGGCTTGGTCGTAGCACACCGTCTTGCAGCCCGGTTGGTCGGTGTTGCAGACAAACTCGGCCTGCTCGTCGTCCCAAACGTCCTCGGCGGCCACTCCCAGGACCAGCATGCGGAAGATGAAGAGGATGGTGAGCCATATCTTGCCCACCATGGTGGAGTGGATGTGGACCTCCTCGAGGATGCTGCCCAGAAGGTTCCAGTCACCCATGGTCACAGGCAGAGGCTGTACGCACGACGGCTTTCTCTCTGCTTCAACTCTTACTGCCACATGCCCCTGGGCTGGACAGGGAAACAAATCCCGGAAAAATGCGTTATATTTCGACACTCTTTCTCTCTAACAACACATTTCTAGTCTGATTATGAGCATCTTATTTAAAATGGTCTCTCTTATTTTAGCATGTAAAGCCAGAAGGTAGCGGAGGCCTTCATGCTGTCTGTTGTTTTGTTTTAGTTTCCGTAATTTTAATTAAGAATGCCATCACTTTTGGATTCATTTGTAATTTGAGTGAGATGTGTTCATGACTGCTTTGTGCAGCTTGTGTTCAAATGGTCTAATTTTGTTCAAATGTATTCTGTATTATGTATGTCGCTACATCGTGTAAGCCATGCAATGTTGCAATCTCAAATGAAAAATCAAAACTACACTTACATGTCAATGGTATGGCTACAGTCCACTGGAGATGTAAAAAAGCATTATTACCTTAACAAAACCATCCCCGAAATCACCTTTGACTCAAATGGGTTAGCCCATGGAAAAGCTGGCAGATTGCGCTCCCTTTTTGCACCAGTCCCAAACGCACATTGCTGTGTCCTGTTCAGATGTCTGCCGCTCAGTGCGAGTACTCTCTCGTGTCGTTGCATGCATGGTTCACAGGATGTGACCATTGATCTGCCACCAACGGGACAATGCCCCATGGCACATCTTGCCAGGCTGTTGTTCAGCACTGTCCAACCCCCTTTCCATGTACCCACAATGCCAACATGGCTGAATGCCCATCAATAGCCCACTCACTGGAAGAGGAGAATATTGTTTTTCTTTACTCATAATGTCCTCCCATGACAACCTGTATGCCTTCCAATTGGGAGGGAGGGTACAGATGTTGAAAACGGAGAAACCATATTATGTAAGTACAACTAGCCATCATATCTGATTAATCTAATGTAGAATCTATAAAGGCAGATAGCGGTTCAATGAGTCACGTACGATGTCATCGTTCGTGGCATTGGGGCTTATTGTTCCTTTGGAATGTCAGTGATGTGCCTTTTCAAAATGTGACAGGTTTACAGGTCACCAGTATTTTATTTATTTACTAAGTTACTGAATTACGAGGTACTAACGGAGTGAGCAAGATACATTGGGCCATGGGGTTAAAGAGTACCTACTGTAGGTCAGGGGCCTGCTGCAGGTCCATAATGTCACGTGTGATCATAGGAAATCAGTCCAGAGTGAGAACACATAAACCATTAAAACAAGAAACAAAGGTTTCCTTAAGAGCTTGAGCCCTCTAAGTTAAACGTTGTATTTTTTAGACGCAAAATCAACATCACGTCTTGCAGCTAGGCCAGTAGTGGAGGTGAAGTGGACAATTTCCAGGTTAGGAGTATTCTTTGCCTGGCTAGAAGTGTTGTGAAAATAGTAAGTCAACCTTGTTGGAAATTCAAGGGATTCTATTGGCACCCAGATATTGCCAGGAAAGGGCAAGGCTGTGAACTGTAATAACATTGAGAATACACAAAAAAATCTAAGAAAGAACGAGGGTCAATTTCATGCAGTTTATATTTACTGGAGTGGGCTTTCTGGATCACTTTTAGCTGGATCAGACTGAGTCCAGCACAGAATGATGAAGAACCAGTTCCACATCCCACTGATGACTACTCAAGTGACTGCGGAACTGTATCCATATCTTAAGTGGGCAGCACTAAAAGGTTTGTGTAGTGGCAGCAGGGAGTGGTTTCAGGAGCCAGCTGGGAATGGAGACCTCTAGACTCCCCAATAGATGCCAAGGGATTGAATGGCCTGCTGATTGCTTGTGCCCCCCTGTACATATTCTTGTCTAGTAAACATTAAGACTCCCTGTGTTTCCATATGACTGACTTGACACCATTAAGGCCTTGGTACACCTAGTTACAGACCAACGACCCCCACATTGACTGGTCCATTGGAAAGATAACCTCCTGGAGCAATCACTGGTACTCCCACAGCCTCAGTTTCCTCCAAGACCCTGCCCCTGGTTAACTATCCTAACCTGTCCTCAGTGAGGACTGAGGCTGATCAGGACCTGGGATAGGTAGGTAGCAAACAGCACGCCCTGTCATATTTATAAAATGAGACTCCCAAGTAGAGGTAGAGGAGTTCAAGTAGAACGTTTGTCTGTCCAGATTCACTTACAAGCAAGCAGGGTGGGACAAGCTCAAAGTGAATATTCCTTCTGTATAGTTTGGCTTTGACATTGTTGAGGGTTTTGTGTCTCCAGGCCAGGCACACACCTAAGTCAAGGTTGAGAGGAATCTCGTGCATGTGAAATCCTCCCTTCTCTTCTCGAAGATGTGTTTCATATCCTGGTAGTAGTGAAAGAGACAATGAAGGCTTAGGGTCTGATATGATTTCCACCTGTGGAGTTTGCTCTCCCCAGCCTGTGTGTGTGGTCCAGTTTCATCAGAATAGGGGAGAACTTTATCCTCATAAGGTCAGTACATACCTCCTACATAAAATTGACCGTGTCCAAGCCTTCCATCTTCTCTGGGATACCGACCACCCTCAAATGGACCTGCATAAACGATTTTCCAAATCATCTGCCTAGTCTACAACACTGAAGTCTACACTGTTTTCAGTTTTCAGCTTTGCGCAGGCATTCTCCAAATCTCTAAAACTATGTCACTGTTATCGAATAGACCAGTCTCCATTGATTGATTAATCACCGGGTTGTGAATTATAAAAAAACAAACTTGAAGGGAGAATATGAGGTCCTCCATGCAAACTCTGACCCTCATACGTAGTTGTAGTGGAATTCAGTGTTGCCACTGACACAGGCCTTAATATGACATTTAAGGATCACATACCCTAGAAATACTTTGATGCGGAGCTGCCCCTCTCAAATCAGCCCCCAAACCCACTTAGAAACATTGTAAACAGTAATAGTACATAATAGCAGTTGATTTGAGTTGGCTTGGCTTGCAGAAAATAACCAGTTGAGCCTGAGGGCATTTAATTAGGTTTCCACCGCACACTGACAAAGTCGATAGGAGATTGATTTGATTTTCCCTTGCAGAAGCTGCGGCAGCAAATGCCAGATGTCACACCAGGGTCACATGTTACATAACTGGGGGTTCAACAAGTGCTTAACCATTGGCTGGGAACTGCTTCTCTATCTTGTCCATGTCCTTGTTTACAATCCCCCTTCTCCAGCACACTGTGATCTAATGAATCCCCGATTGACAGGACAATGATTGACAGATTTTGTTCCTCTTTTGAATTGAATAACGTTGAGATCACTGCGAAAGGTCCTTGTTTATTAAAATAATGTTTTCATATTCATATTTCGTTTTAGTTTAATCATTATTTTTCTGTTTTACCACTAATTAGTAACCTGGCTATAGAGTTATGACCTATAGACAGAAAGTATTGAAATTACAAGAAACTAAAGGTCAGACATGATGGATTTCACTGTATTTTTATCTGTTTGATTTTTATGATGCGTCTTACAGGACCCTAATACAACCTCCTCAACCCCCTCCTCCACACTCCTCAACTCCTAACCCTCCTCCTCACTTCTAACCCCCTCCTCCTCACTCCTAACCCCCTCCTCCTCACTCCTCAACTCCTAACCCGCTCCTCCTCACTCCTCAACTCCTAACCCTCCTCCTCACTTCAAGCACACTGATACCTGTTCATAGCCTAATAGCTAACTTAACCTCTTGCATGCAGTTCTTACAATACACCATTGTGAAATGCCATGTAATCAATGAATCAATGTTAATTGATTAATTGCTGCTGCTACTACTACTAAAAACAATAATATTGTATTATCATTCAAATATATATATATTCTATTTTTTATTTCAGAACAAATAAAGTTAGACAAAAGCTCATTACTTGGATGTTTTTAGTTTGTACAGCAAAATATAAATTAAAACAAAACAAATTACATAGGGAATGTCACATTATGTACTGATATCCTCCCAAATTTCCCAATCATTTTTTATAACGAATACATTCATTCCAGAGACAAGTGAATGGTATGAAGAGGAATCTTCCTACGCTGGCCAATAGAAATTCACGAATCCCTCTGAATAGGGAACTAGTTAGAGAGGTGGGGAGTGAGCAGGATAGAGCGAGACAAAGAGAGAGCGACAATACAAGAGAACTGAGACAGAAGTAAAGGGGAGGGTGAGAGGGCCTGACATGAAATCATTACAGATATAGACAGATCATTACGGATCCATACCATTCTGCACCGAGGGATCTAATTTGATGCATGCTGCCAAATGTGCTTGGGCACGAGAGAGCTGCCTTTGGGACTCAATTAGTCAACCCCAGCCCCTCCCCCCCCCCGCCCCACCCCCTCAGGGGAAACTGTTGCCGTAGAAACTGTTCAAAGGTTAGTCCAGGTTGGCATCAACTCTCTGAGCTGCTATTGGCCCTAAGCTGCTGGAGCTCCTCCTCCAGGCTGTTGATTCGTTGAATCAGCTGCGACCTGTCCTGCTGTGCTTGGATGTCGGCTTGCTGCTTGGACTCCTGGATCTTCCTCTCATACCAGCACTCCAGCTGGGTTGACACTGTCTCAAAGAAACGCTGGGTCACCTGTACCCACAGAGGCAGCAAGTATCTGTCATTTTGAAACAATTTCATTTCGAATTTATTTTTGTATTTATTTATAAACATTTTGGGCTAGTTTAAAGTGTTGATGACACTTCCATTCTCCCAGACTCAACAACACTGCTTAACCAAACCTTGCCTTCAATACAAGCAAACTAAATCCCCCAAACAGAATGCACTTAACTAGATCATACCACTTACCTCCACAGCATGCAAGTTACTCCTCTCCTGGCTGAAAGTGGGTTCAGGTGGTTGATCCCCAAAGAACCTCAGGGTCCTGGGCCTGGCTGGAGGCCCTGCTGTCATGCCACAGGTCCTGATCCCGTCCCTCAGGTGCCTCTTGTGGTGCCAGCTGTAGCCCTGGTGCTCAAGGCCCTGGTGGTCCCGGTCCCAGTCACTGGTAACTGACAGACCGCTGCTGACACTGCTGGAACAGTTCTCCCCGTTCTGCCCAACAATAGCCCCCGCCATGGGGTAGTGCTGCAATTCCTGATGCGACCACTGGGGGTCAGTGGAGCTCAGGAGAAGCCGTGATTGGTGGAGGTGGTGCTGAGAGATAACAGCTGTGTTCTCGTAGTCGTCTAGAATGGGAAGATGCGATGAGGTGCTCGACTGAACATGAACAAACTTCAAAATTATGTCATCTTTGAAATTGAAATAAAAAAAAATACTTTTACAAACCTGGTGATCTGTCCAGCTTCACCTCAAAGTACTTGCTTCTTGGCACTGTTTCAGAGTCAGGGCTGAGAGGTGCGCTATGAATGTTGGAGCCATATTGATATGGAAGCAGGTTGACGTATGTGGCCAATGAGCTGCTACTCTCCCCAGAAAAGACTGAGAGCAGGGGGAGGGACTCTGGGTCCTGGTCAGTCAGTGATTGGTCCACGGACGGCGAGGTGAGTAGTTTGTTGTACTGTGGGTCCCCTGGTGCATGAAGATCAATATCGTGGATCTTTGTCATGCACCACCTCTTCAGTTCCTGGCTCACAGATACCTGCTCAAGGGTGAAGGAAAGACAAGGAGTGGATGTGTGAACATTTTGAAATTGTCTTTGTTGAAATTTTAACGGCATTTTGGTCTGACTTTTGCCTCACTGTTTAACAGGAGAGAAGTATTGTTCATCCAGCTTAGCAATAACAAATCTGTGTGTCAGAAATATGTATTATGAGACAGATTAAAATGCTAACATACTGTCAATATGTTTGCAAGACAGACTACATGATGCGTAATTGAAAACCAGATGTGTCTCCTGTCTCCTCCTACCCGTCTCCTCTCTGCCTCCACCCTCCCAGCAGCCCTCTGGTCCATCCTGACCTACCCGTCTCCTCTCTGCCTCCACCCTCCCAGCAGCCCTCTGGTCCATCCTGACCTACCCGTCTCCTCTCTGCCTCCACCCTCCCAGCAGCCCTCTGGTCCATCCTGACCTACCCGTCTCCTCTCTGCCTCCACCCTCCCAGCAGCCCTCTGGTCCATCCTGACCTACCCGTCTCCTCTCTGCCTCCACCCTCCCAGCAGCCCTCTGGTCCATCCTGACCTACCCGTCTCCTCTCTGCCTCCACCCTCCCAGCAGCCCTCTGGTCCATCCTGACCTACCCGTCTCCTCTCTGCCTCCACCCTCCCAGCAGCCCTCTGGTCCATCCTGACCTACCCGTCTCCTCTCTGCCTCCACCCTCCCAGCAGCCCTCTGGTCCATCCTGACCTACCCGTCTCCTCTCTGCCTCCACCCTCCCTGCAGCCCTCTGGTCCATCCTGAACATGGTACCCATCCTCTCTGCTGCCACTCTCTCTTGGATCAGCATGTCTAGAACTTGAATCTGGTAAACAGAGAACAGACCAATTATGCAAAACAACTTCACACTAAACGCTGTAAAAAATGTAGATCCATTATGCTAAACATTGACCAGTTGAAAACAAGTGAATTTTTCTTTTCTTTTTTTTGACTTTTTCTTGATCGTGGAGATTGTTTTTACACACACACACACACACACACGCACACACACACACACACACACACACACACACACACACACTATTTTCAAGTGTACAGTCTTTGATGTGTTAGACGTACTTGGTGTTTACACTTGCTGTCCATCCTACCCAGCCTGCAGTCCACCTGCTCCTGCACAGTCAGGATGTGTGACCTCATTTCCTTTTTGGTGGCCTTGAGCTGGACCTCCAGCTTTTTGATCATGGGCTTACAGTGACAACCATCAGCAGGGGCCTGATCATCACCGTGGGACATCATCATCATAATCATTATCGTCATAAACATCTTCAACGTTATTTTATTGTACTCTTTCCAAGCTAGGTAAGAAGCAGTCGGATTGAAGTACATTCCATTTGGTAAGTAGTAGACAGTACATTTCTCAAATCAAACAATGTACTGTTACAGGTTCAATATGCTTATGCTTCAAATGTTGTACTGACCTGTCGGATATTGCCGTCCTTGTCGCGGTAGAGGGTATACAGCTGATAGGCTGTATCGCCTGGAGGCGGGGGGGGATTCAAAGTGTCTCAACTTATTCCGCCTTTGGATTTGTGTTTGTGTGTTCTCACGTCTCTTGGGAGAGCCCTGGTCAGAAACCTAAAACATTCCAGTATCTATTTAGGACATTTTAGAAACCCATTATCTTTGGAGAAAAGAAAATGCACAACAAACAAGGAAAATACTTTGATTAAAGTCCCTCCAATACCTGACATGTGCTGGTCTTTTGGCCGCATGCGTGCACATGCACGTGCACCAGCTCCAAAATCTATAAGCACTTAGTTAACCGCGGAGCCACCCAAACAATGATTGGTTGTATGGCGGGGAGAGGGGTTAGATGCTAATCAATCTGAACCCCATCATGCCCCCAAAATAAATAAAAAATATGGTTTTCTTCAAATTTCCATGTATTTTTGGGAATTTCAAGATTGCCACATGTGGACCTTTATACCAGCGCAATAGCGCATGTCAAATATATCGTCGAAGAAACACCATATAACAAAAAACACTTTTTAGGTCAATGGAGTTTTTCAGACATTCTTAGAACCTCCAAAGACTTCACAAACACTAAAAGGCTTCATTAAATAGGATGTGGGGAAAGTTAGTTAGATGACCTGGATCAACACCCACCGGTTCTCTAAGATGCCTCCTCCGTCTCCGTCTGCCGTGAGGACTAGCCGGGGCCACAGAGGCTTTGTGGTAATGAAGATCCGACTTGATCACCGCTGTGCTGACCACACGTTCACTACTGTGAGAGTCCTCCGCCAAGGATCCACTATCCTGGTCAGTCAACACACATGGGGGGCAGAGACATCGGGTGATTTCTGTGTGTCCATGTATTTTTATACATATTCTCCGAATTGTTCAGGCTTTCCTTGACATTCATCACATGACATTAAGTGTAAAAACGTAAGAAGGTCAAATGTTATTTCTTGGTTGGTACCTTGTTTGGTAGTATTTCGCCACGGGGTGCAGACTGGGTTCTGCGTTCAGCCTTCACCCCGTCCCTCCTCTTCCTCACTGTTCTCCCTCTTATGAAGCGGTGAACCTGGACACCACCGTTACATAGCAGGTGGAACCACAGCAAGCTACAGATCACTTGTCCTACCTTGCATGAGATGCATGGGGAAGGTACAAAATAGGTCTAAAGAAGATATTCAGACAATGTTTGAAAAACGTACATTGATAAGAGAGCTTTGTCCTTTATAGAAAGTATGATGTATATATGTATATTTTTCCTTTCTGGGTCTCTTTATCGTAGATGTATTTTCATTCATTAAGCAGGTGCTTTTATCCAAAGCAACATCCAAGTGGTGCACACAGTAAGTAGAGCCCATCTAGCACCAGAAGTGCCCAGTTCTTAGAGTATTTCAAATTGAGTGACTAAGTTGTAAGGGCCCTCTGTAGAATGTTTAAAACTCACAACTTTCAAAACACCTTCACAAAATGTTTTGATATGTGACAGCTCACTAATAGGTTACTGTAATGATTACTGATGTCAAAGGGAGTCCTATGTGATACTAACCTGAGGAGCTCTTGCCAGTAGGAGAGTTACTTCTTTATGGTTCAGGTCTCTAGCCTTGTCCAGAGCAGTTTTGCCTGCCTGTAAGCAACATCCAACACATGCATAATACTGGTGCTTTCTCTGTCAATTATTGTAGCGTCATCATATTTCATCACAGGCAGCCAGTATTATTCCTTAGGTAAATAACAAAACTTTGATCCCTATTGGATTATTTTGGACTGTAGAGGGAATAGGCTTACTTACATTATTTCTAACATTGCCGTCTGTGCCAGCTTCCAGTAAAAGCTGAACAGTGTTCTTGTGGTTCAAAGCAGCAGCAACATGGAGAGCTGTGTCCCCTACCTGCAGACAAGATCAAGGTCATTTGAAGGTCTAGATTGTTCCTGGTTGCCCACTGATTTCATCCACAAAAGACTGATTACAGTAATTCACTTTATTTTCTTTGGCTCTAGTAATCACAACCCATCTATTATCCTGTTCATGAGGAGAAAAATGCCCAAAATACACTGTTCAGATTTTTGGCACAAAGCCAATTTATATTTGTGTACAATGACCTTAATTGTCTTGAAAAAAAAGGTAATTACAGTAATGGCTGTTTCAGGCCCCCATCCCATGCCTTTTGCTATGTGATGGCTCAGTGCGAACACTTTCCAGTGCATACCATTTTGTGGCCCACCTGATTTTTCTCTGTCACAGAGCATAAGGCACCCAGGAGTATCTTCCCTACGGCCAGGTGGTTGTAGCGTGCTGCCACGTGTAAACAGGTGTCACCCACCTTAAACCAAAATTCAGAGGTCATATTACAGTAAATAATGGATTGAAAGACTATTATGTCATCATCTCTGCCAGTAAACTCAGAAGCATGGACAAGAATCATTTATAAAGGATTACAAATTATATTCAGTTTTTGACTGAAAAACTGATAAGTGAATATCAGAGATGTGATATTTCGTTATGGTAGAAGACCTACGTTGTTCTTGGTGTCTGGTCTGGACCCGCCCAGTAGCAGAATTCGAGCACTTTGTGCATGTGCGTTCTGACATGCCAGGTGGAGAGGAATGTTCCCTGCCTCAAAGAGAACATTGTTGAATAAGGAAATCCTATTAGTTTTAATGGTAATGATACCTAATGCTAATGCAGTCAATGTGTTACTTTAAGCTTTACTCAGTAATTCGATTTTTTTGCTCCGACTTGGTAGCTAGGTTGTTCGGTTGGTCCACAAAAAGTTGCATGTGCATAGGCTATATGATCATCATTTGAGATGTGGAGCTTGTTTTTTCACAGCAGAAATTGGATTGGAAATGTGTGAAGTGGTTGTGGGTTGGAGGGAGCAGAAAGGGACTTTTTGAAGGGAAATATATGTTTGGACAATTTGTCAATTCGTATGGTTTAATACCTTGTTTCCAGCGTGAATATCCGCTCCAGCTTTGACCAATAGCTTGACACACTGAGAGAAACCGTGCCAGGAAACCTCATGTAGTGCCGTGTTGCCATCCTGGAAAAAAAGGTTGACCCAAATCTTTGTTATGTGACTATACAGTAGCTTGCATTTTGGAGATCTGTAATTTGACAGTTACCTAAATCACGTGCACCTCAAGTACATCATTGGGTTTTACATTTGACAATGACAATGACATTTGAGCCACTTCTGTTTCTGATGGGGACTCACCCGGTCTTGCAGATCCACAGCGCAGCCCCCCTTGATGAGAGCAGCGAGGGCCTCACTGTTGCCCACCTTAGCAGCCCTGTGGAGGGCCGTGTGATGGCCCTGCTGGGATGACGAAGGGACATGAACCATCTCTCTGCCACTCGTCATGTCTGCAACACTGCAGGAAACACATATTCAGATTATACGTTAAGAACCGTGGGGGTGCTGTGCAAGATTTCTACTAAGGTTAAAGGGAAAGCGATAATTGATCCTTTATCAATGAATGCTGTCATTGGTTTCCAGGCATTTGTTTTTTTTATGTCAGTCTTAATGCTTCCCGTGTAAATGTCAATCCCAAAGACCTCACTGGTTAGGAACAGGTCAACCTTGTCCCTAAGATAGGTCTTAATAGTATTTGGAAATCAGAACATTAATCGGTTGCTCTTGTCTTTGGGTGGAGCGACAGGTCCATCACAGTGGATGCACCAATCTGCATCCTCAATACCTGTAGTACATTTATTAAAAAATCTAAGGAATGTACATATGTTTCACAGCCTAAATGTGACTGGCAACCTGGTGTGAAGCCGAAGACAAGAAGCCAAGGGCTGCAAATGTACATCCTGCAATCATGGATACATTTAAAGGCTGTATTCTTGAAATGACACTGTAGATTAAAATAAAGCATGCATAGAGAATATTATATGAACATACGATTTCAGAACTATTTTCAGGACAAAAAATGAAATCCAGAAAGTGCATGTAGTGTGTATGCGCATGCCAGTGGAAATGCATGTTTGAGTGGATGCATGTCTTTCCATGCTTGCTTGTACAGACAGTTGTGTACATGAGTGTAAGTGTGCGCATGCTTGAATCTGCGCATGGTGCATTTCCGTAAGTGTGCGATTCAGTAGTCTTTCCAGCCACAAATCCATCCATCCATTAAAGCGGATAATTGGAGGGGAAATAAAGCCTTTGTGCAGTCACAGCAGCCAGTGAACACAGGCCCTACTGACCTCACTGTAAGGCTTTAGCTGCTTCTCTCCAGATGTTGTTCTCTCAATGCCACAGCTTTATATGGGGATTGTCAGATGGATGATGGACGGATGAGGTGGTGGGTGGGGAGGGGGGGGGGTGAGGAGTTTAAAGGGTCTTGGACACAAGCTGTGTGCCTGGAGATAGCTGGTGTTCTAGTTTAGCTGAAAACAATCGACATCATGCACACATGCTAATCTTAAAAAGGGGGTAACACTACAACCCAAAATCAATGTTTAAAGCTCAGTCATTCATGGATACATATCACACATAATAATATCAACATACTTGTCAGCGACATTGGAGGACATATACAGTTGCAACCAACTCAAATGGTCAGTTGACAGTACTTTCAACATCCAACTGAAGATATTCTTACAATTCTTTAATGTTTTTAATGCTGTACTTTTGATTACATTTACCTAACATTGTTTATTTTGCAGTGCTTTTTTCCTGGTAAAATTCTAGATATTCTACAAGATATTCTATACCCTATGTTGTGGAATTAAAGCCTAATCAGGTATTTTTCCTACTTTGACTAGACCAGAGATTGCTTTTATTTAATGGTAAACACCACTGGCTAAGAGATGAGTCAAAAACGAAAAGCATAGCTATCTAATGTGACAATGAAAACATAATATTAACAAAATATAACAACAAAAACTACATATTAGGTGTTTCACTTATCAACACCTTCAAATTAAAGTTTGAAATTCAAGCAAGTGTTTCTAATTGCTTGGATACTCTCACAGGTGGTGTTGATTCTGATCTATCTGTTCAGTCCTCCGTCAGGTTTACCACACTCCTGGATATTTGTGATGCCTGAATATATAGATAGGGCCAAAAACAAATAGCTGAACCCCTACAATTCAGTGAGCAAACGCTGAAGTTTAGTGAACAAGGAACTATATGAATAACAAGAACATAAACAAGCTATACTCACTGTGCCCCAGGACTCCAAAGCATCTGGATGTCTACAGCGTTTGTGTGTATGTGAGTGCTAGAGCATTAGCGGAGAGAGAGAGAGAGAGAGAGAGAGAGAGAGAGAGAGAGAGAGAGAGAGAGAGAGAAGAGAGAAAGAAAGATAAAGAGAGAGTAAGAAATACTGTCCACATGCCCATCTGCACAGTAAACCAGTAAACCGCTTCCACTCCCTACCCACTTAATGTCAACAAATCATCTCAACCCATTTGATATTACATCCTGAGAAATAGACATCAAACAGAATATTATGTTGCTTTGGTCAGATAAGTACATTCATCTGTTGTCATGTTTGTTTAGAGAAAGTACATGATTATGTTCTAGTGCACACAGATACATCTTTGTGCTTTGTGTCTTAGTGATTCTTTTTGAAAGTATTACAGTGGGATTATGACTAAATCCTCTCTCAGGGCACCCAACTGTTCTCTTACTGGAATCTGAGATTTATTCTGCACGTTATGAGGTTGCCATTTTAATCCAAATTTGGGCTGCACAGGATTATTTGGTTCTTCTGCCAGAAACCTACTGTTAGTATTCTTCTTCATCTTTATGAAACTGCCTGGTACAACAACTCAAAAGCACTCAGACGAAAAAAGCCTCAATAACTCGTTTGATGTCTCAGGCGCCAGTGAGGTGGAAAGCTAGCTCAGAACATTGTTTTTGCTCGAAATTATTTAATGTGTTGTGTAATTCATGATGTGTTTCATGAGCATTCAAGGCGTCTTAATGGAATTGAAATGAATTTAATGGAATTCTACCACTCATTGCTTCAAAAATAGGAGGTCACTATAGGTTTTATTGTCTATTCTCTTAAAAATCGAAAATTAAGAATGCAAATCGGTTTGAAAGTAATGTGTTTCATTCTAAGCAAGATCATTGTTGACATTTCTTGCCCAGTTCACGGTCTCAAAGACGGGGACAGGGATCGGTCAGGTCGGTCAGGTCGGAAAACATAGGCCTTTGTGCCACTATCACGTTTTTAGCTTTCTATCACCCCCTGTGGCAAACCTTTATAATACACCCATCAACCATTGACATCTTGCCGCAACACCAGAACCCTCAAATTAAATGAGGAACATCTGTATGTATGTGTGGTCATCCATGACATGAATGACCACCATACACAGCCCTCAAAAATATAAAGATATCAGTAACAAGGCAGGGCTCTGGCAATATAAGCTGCTGCACTAACAGGAATGACAAAGCATGCCTCTGTGAAAGGGGTATATCTGGGGGGCAGCACTTAATTTGAGCAGAATCACTGGACATTCTGTTACTGAGGCAAGGAGCAATGACAAGCCCAAGAGCCACAGTGATGTGGAACCAAGAGGCATTGGGTGTAACACAGGGAATACAGAGAAAGGTGTTGTGCGCAGAACGCAGTGTCTATCCTTACCGTCTGTGTCAGCCTGGTAATCAGCCTGGTAATCAGCCTGGTATTCAGCCTGGTATTCAGCCTGGTATTCAGCCCATATCCCCCCCTCACGCATTGGAGGGATAGCAGTAAGGTCAACGTAAGTTTAGTACCTTGAGAAAGAAATGGGGGAAAGAGAGAGGATAAAGGTTTTATTTTATTGTATTCCATACCAAAATACAGAAGTGTGGATACTCCAATAACCTGTATTTAGGTCACTAACTGGCTGCATAAGGCTTTAGTTACTATTTTCATAGCTGAGCTGAACTAAATAATTTAGATTAGGTTTTGTTCTTTGTAGAGCCCCAATGGATGCCAAACACATATGCCAAACATTTATATTGCATTTATCATTTTCCAACACAGGGTTGCCACAGTATAACACTTCAACTTTCTTTGCTTTTGGTCCACATAAAATGGAAGCATGTACTGGGCAATTTCTCACTGTACCACAGATATGAAAACCTTTTTGCTATTCTTCCCAATTTCATTTAACCTTTGGATCTTTTAGTGTGTATCTCGCTGATGGCACTTTGATATGTTAAGTGCTGTATACACTTCATTAAGTTTGACTTGTTTACTGTTTATCTACATTCACATTTACAGTTAGTAATTTAGCTCTTATCCAGAGCGACTTACAGTAAGTACAGGAACATTTCCCAGAGGCAAGTAGGGTGAAGTGCTTTGCCCAAGGACACAACTTAATTTCGCATGACTAAAGTGGAGACACAAGACGGAGCTATTCAGTCAACTCGTCTCATTAAAAGACTAAGAGCACCACAACACAACTACTGATACTACTACATTTAAATTTACATGTATTTATTTAGCAGACGCTTTTATCCAAAGCGACTTCCAAGAGAGAGCTTTACAAAAGTGCATAGGTCACTGATCATAACAATGAGATATCCCCAACATTGCAAGTAGTCAAACATGAATCATACATTGTGAAAAAAACAAAAAGATAAGTGCCAAAGGGAAGAATCATAAGAGCATGAAGTTAAACAAGTTACAATTGAACAACATGAATCTCAAAGAGTGTACCTGTGGAAGAGCAAGCAACAGTAAACTACCTCACAGCGAGTACAATAATTTTAAATCAGTTACAGCTAACCAACAAGAGCAGCAGGTCTCTAAGTAAGAGTCCTTGTGATCCTGGAGGAAACTAACATCATGTCCAGCAGATCTGTGTCTTGAGCCTTTTCTTGAAGGTGGGGAGACACTCAGTGTCTCTACTAGTGATACTACTACTACTGCACCTGCTGCTATATCATATGTCACTACTACAACTACTCACACATATTTGTTAAATTAATTTGTTTTCAGCTTGCGGGTATTTTCTCATTTCTGTATTTTCAGCCATTTAAAAAATGTATTTCAGCATTCCAACGCAGTTTCAGCAGGAAATGCTCTTTCTAGTTATATTTCTTTCTTTGTATTTATTGAAAAAAAGTATTATTCTGTGTAAGGCATTTAGAGCCACTGTGAAAATGATTTCCTTTTCTGTAGAGTGGTCAGTGCCCTCAGTGTCCCACACACATTCCTTATCCTTATCCTTCTCTCTCTCTCTGTCTCTCTCTCTCCCTCTCTCTGTCTCTCTCTCTCTCCCTCTCTCTCTCTTTCTCTCTCTCTCTCTCTCTCCCTCTCTCTCTCTCTCTCTCCCTCTCTCTCTCTCTCTCTCTCTCTCTCTCTCTCTCTCTCTCTCTCTCACACGCTTAGTTATCTGCCCCCCGGTGTGTAAAGTCTGGCTGCAGACTAAGAATCTAATGGTAATTCCAACCATTTCTATGACAACAGCGAGGCAATGTAGAAGCGGTTATCAGTAGAGAGCCAAAAATACGACCAAATAAAAATAGGCGACACAGAAGGACAACGGAAATGGAAGGGAGAGAAAGAAAGTAAAAGGGAAGAAGCAATGAGAGAAAACATATTACACTTTTAGATCCACGTAAAGTAGGTTAAATCAATGGTCTTGTGAATGCACTTCTGTGTACTATTTCAATGGCACCTTTAGTTCCAGCAATCCAGATATAAGTCCACCTAGGTCCTATAGGACCATGGTTTCTTTCGTAGCAATGTGCATGTCCACAAACTGTGGTCTACATATCAAGATACACAACTCTTTGGTAATGGTTTTACAAATCAAATCACAAATCACCCAAATCACAGCCCTAACACATTCAAAATGATCTGTAACCCATTTAGCATTACCTAGATCATCTTTCAAGCGGTATAATTGGCTGCTGTGAACATTCCATCTTCAGCCAGTTAGGTGCATTTCGAAGTAATTGTTTTTTGTCACTACCTATTTGACCAATCATACATGATTTCAGAGACAAGGGTAAACCAACAGAAAAACAAAAATTCAAAAATTCAAAAGTCAAATTCCATGTGGAAATAACACAAACAATGATGTATGACGTTATCTTTTCCTAAATAGATTTGTGTAATAAAACATTTGAGGGAGAAAAGGGAGATAACAGAGATCAAGACTGATACCACTGGCATGGACATCTGTGTGGTACATGCCCATGTTTTTGACAGAGAAAGAACAGGGAGAGCAGCTGTGCTGGGGTATCCATGGTGACATGATGACGACAAGAAGAGCAAATTGAATCTTGAAGTACAACACATGGCCGACTTACAAGTGTGAGCATTGCTTCTTATTCAGACCATCTGTGGACACAAGGGCACTTAAATGAAGCCAAGTGATATATCTCTGTTCTCTCTGTCTCTCTCTCTTTCTCAATGTATGTATGTACGTACGTACGTATGTACGTATGTAAGTATGTATGTATGTATGTATGTCTGTCTGTCTATCTATCTATCTATCTATCTGTCTGTCTGTCTGTCTGTCTGTCTGTCTATCTATCTATCTATC
Source organism: Mallotus villosus (assembly GCA_903064625.1). Taxonomy (NCBI): domain Eukaryota; kingdom Metazoa; phylum Chordata; class Actinopteri; order Osmeriformes; family Salangidae; genus Mallotus; species Mallotus villosus. The sequence goes on along the minus strand of CAEFZP010002419.1, from coordinate 41,095 downwards.
TATCTATCTATCCATCCATTCCTCCATTCATCCATCTGCCATCTGTCATCTACTCTTTCCAGCTACATGGTACCGGCTAGACTCAACTTGACTCAACTCCACAAGCTGCTTCGTTTCCCACTGCACTACTGTGCCCCCTCATTGTAGCTGGTCGTCATAGCGACACTGCATGAAATGCATGCTGTGACGTTGTCTTCACCTCGACACACTCTCATAGGATCCTTTCATCAGCAACACAGATGAACATCTGCACCTCCACAATTGACCATGACGTGGTTTTGCTGTTTGCCATTTAATCGAGTAGTCCAGTGAATAAAAGAAAATTGTGGCCACTATTATAGACAGCGGTCGCTATGATAGGCTACTTTAAAGTATCTTGGCTATTTACGTAATAAGTTTGTGTAGGATGTCCTGTGTCGTGATTCTCTCTGACCAATCAGTAGTCGGCAGTGTTTTCTCGTCCCCTTTTGGTATCGCTTCGGCTTTGTCCGTTTGTCTGTCAGTCATTCTATCTATCTAGTATATATCTAATCTATCCTCCATAGTGTTATACCATATAAATCCCTCACTGTTACGTAACTCTCACCTAATGGGCCTATTGAAAGCTCTGACAGTGAAACAAAATCATCTGTTGATAAATTGAAGCAGGATGAGAGATTTGGAAAAGAACAAGACACATTTATTGTTGCATTGTTTTCTCATAATTTCACATTGGTCCATTTTAAGTAAGTAATTTGTAATTGTACTTTTTTTTAAAGAAGTATGCTGTGTCAACATTACTTTGTGGATGTGTACATGATGGTACTGGGCTGGGCACAAGGGTCTGTCTAAATAATCCTAAATTATGGCAACAATTAAAATGTGAGCTCTTAGTAATATTGACTACCTTTTAATGCTCTGCTTAAGTCTTCTTTAATTGGTCAAGATGTTTCAGGATGTCAAACATCAGTTGACTTGACAACAGCATCAGTGACATACTGAGCATTGAAAGGTTGTCCTCATTAGACATAAAGGCTGGTGGTGGCTGAATATGCATTTGCAAAATCTATTTACTTGGTTTTTATGAAGTAAGATGATCCCGGGGTTTTTTTTTGGGTGTAATACAATACTTTGCAAAAGTCTTACACACAAATAAAATATAAAAAAGTCTAGCAAAAATGCTTTTAGTGTATCAGTAGTTCAACCAGTCTAACATAGGTGAGCATAAATGGCAAACTGTATCATGTGATGACGCCAGCCTCCATTCCCACGCGCTTGCATTGCGCCGCTCCCCCTTCTTGAACGCCTGCTTTGGTTGCATCCAAACAGAACATCATGGCGATTGATGGTAAGTAGGCCAATAACGCTACTTCTCTTATCAGTATTAACTCACTTTGAATATAATGCACGCTGACAAGCGTCTTGTCAACCAGAAACAGAGGCAACTTAATAGGGTTAAAGCAGGGACGGAATATCGGGATCTTAACGGAAATTTGCAAAAGTTGTAATCGTTTGGTCCCTTCTGAAGGGTTTGGGAGAAAGCACAGTATTATCTCACGGTCTGTAGGCTACTACTGTAAAAATGTAATAGCGTACTAGACGTGAAAATAATGTGGTGCTGAAAGGACAGCTCCCGATGCGTTGTTTCCTACACACCCCATGTTCGCTTGGAAAAGCGGGACATGTAGGCATACAGTAGTTTCTATTTTTAGCCTGATTATCGCGAGTTCGACACATCGTAAAGCTACTTACTATCTAGGGAAGATAATTGTTATATTGTCATAGTGTGTCGAAACCTTAAAGGTTGTAATGAAATCGACCGAGCACAATTCACAAGCGGGCAAATGTTTCTGAATTGGTGTTCCACGCTGCCATCGAGCCCCATTCAGGGGACTAGCTCTGTGCTCTATTCAACCTCAGTCGGTCTGTTATGCCATGTCTCTCCTTTTCACTCTGATGATTTTCAGTAGCAGGCTACCGAATAGCAAATATATATTGATTAAGCAACTTTGGCCTCCATGTTTGCCTTTAAAGTTATGCCATTGTAACGTCTTGATGTAGTTTAGTAAATGTATATGTTTTTTTAATGAGCATTTATACTGCCTATGTGCTCATGACTTCTGTTGTGAACATGTTCAGAATGAAGCATAATTCCATAAGGGTTGTTTTCATTTGATTTGACATTTCACTCTTTTGTTTATGTAATACTCTCAAATGTATTTGAAACTCTGTAGCCTACTGTGTATCTGCTTGGTTTCCACTTATGACTCCCACAGCAGCACCCACACACTCATCTGAAATGCTGTTTCCTGTCTGCCCACAACATGATTGTGCACAATGAGCACTGCAGTGTTTTGTATATACTTTTTGAACAGCTTTTGCCTACTGGTTTGATGTTTGTCTTGTTTTGACTTGGAAAGGTTTGTTGACTTTATATTGGCTAAACTGCTTTAATAAAATAAATCAAGCATAAAACTTCTTAAATGTGTACAGTACATAGTGTAATCTAGGTTAAACTTTTGTGAAGATGGTGTGGAATAGCTGAATGTTTCACCATATTTTATTTAGCAGAACAAAGACTTATAGCATAGCCTATAGAACACATTAGTGGGTAAGGGATCAATAAATCAAACTACAAATCCAGGAATTGCTGTGTTTTTGTCTGTCTGTGGCTTGATAATCTCAGAAACAAGACACCGTTCAACAGGTGTATTGCTCAGGACCCAAGCAGTTTGCAAGGAACACATTTAAACTAATTTGCCACCAACGGGCACTAAACTAGCATTAGCCACCTAGCGTTCAACTGGTACTGCACTATTTGTTGGAAACACAGCAACAAGACTCATATAAACTAGTTACTGTATATGGAACAGAAACTAAATCCACATCATCACTGAGCAGCAAGGGGGCTAAAGAGTCAAGGATTGGTAAACTGTTCTAAGGATGTCGTAACAGGTAAAAAGGTCAAAGTGTGGATTTGTTTTATACCACATAGTGTTAGCTACCTGTTGTATAGTCTTTCAGTGGCTAGTATTGGCTAGCTAACTACCCACAGGACTAAAGCAGGAATATATATTCTACAAACACATACTAAAACAACAAAACTGTTAACGAGCATAAGGATGCCAGAGTTTGTTTTGGGGAGTTTCATAATGTTCAGATACACAATACAGTCTTTAGTGGAGACATATAGTATATGATACAAATAATATGATAAATGAATGAATTTGATAGGGTTGTATATCAGAGGTTCAGGTGTAATCTATTGCACATTTAGATATACTATGTACATTGTCTATGTTTAAATGTACTGAATACACTTTTGTAGGGCATTGAGAGTATGCTGTTTCAACCAGAGCGGGTTTGATGAGATGACGTTTGTAAAAAGTTAAGAACTGGCTGGCATGGATAAACTGAGCAAACAGATTCAGTGATAACAATGACAACATGTGTGGGCTATTCACTATGTTCACATGTGGGGGTGGTCAGGAATATCCTCTGCATCTGCAATAATGTGTACTAATCATTTCATCAAAGTTAATTACTCAGCTATGCACAAAGTGATTCTTTTGATAAACCAAAACATCAGTGTGTCCAGTGTGTTCTATAGCTCTCCCTATACCAGCTAAATACATCTTGATTTCCCACATTGGGAAATCCTCTGATGATGAATTCAGCCTAAACTCACAAATAAACTTTTATTTTGTAGTCACGGTGCATGTCAGGTGCACGTCAGGTGGCTGAGCGGTTAAGGAATCGGGCTAGTAATCATAAGGTTGCCGGTCCGATGCCCAGCCGTGCAAATTGTCGTTGTGTCCTGGGGCAAAGCACTTCACCCTACTTGCTGGATAAGAGCGTCTGCTAAATGACTCGATGTAAATGTAAACGTAGTCACACTTAAAACATAACATTTGAGTTGTTTTATATCACTGTTGGGTCAGTGGAACCTTGAATCGTTCTTATTCTTCGTGTCATAAAACAATAAATAGGACAAATGTAGGCCCTAAAACGATTCAGATTTGATATTGCTAGCAGGTGTGTAGGTGTGTGTGAACCAGCGTGAGTGCCTGTGCTCAGTAGGAGTGGGAGTGTATTAACTGGGATTAGTGTAGCATTAGCTGACAGCGAGGTTCAGGATGTGAGGAAAGGAGAATGAAGGCTGGTCTGCAGAGTCAAGTGGTTGAAGGAGACCATCGTCTCTAGATCCGTATATCTTAAACCTCAACATTGTAAAATCATTTTTATCCGTAGGATATTACTGATGTGTTTGAGTCGGGATATACAGTTCAGGAACTGTGTCATGGATCCGTTTAGTGAGAAACCTGTTCAATGTTGGAAGCCATATCAGACAGCTAAAGCAGTATGAAATAAGGAAGTACATTACCGTGTATGCATACTGTATACAATCTATATGTGTATGTATACTGTATACAATCTATATGTGTATGCATACTGTATACAATCTGTATGTGTATGCATACTGTATACAATCTATATGTACGTGTATGCATACTGAATACGATCTACAGTATAGCCTATAGTATATAGTTATCAGATGCATTGTGTATACATTTTAATGCAGTATAATTAAACATTTGACAACACTGATATTAAAACTAATATTAAAATGGTTTCTACATACAACAGTGTGTAGAAACGGACATCTTACTGTAACTGTGAATGTATGTTTTTGCTATTATTGCTTTCTGTGGCAATATTTAAATGGTCGATCCAATCCATAGTTTGAAGCATCAAAAGAGAAATATATTCCTATCTGTAATCTGACTGAAACGACTGTGACATAGATTTCCGTGCATTGTACAATAGTTACTTTCCAGGTCATTTTGTATCTAAGACATACTCCTGGTATCTTTTGCTCATCCTGAATGCATGACTTGGCTCCCTAGTTTTTCAGTGTCTCTGCCTCTGTCCTCCCTCTGCTCTCCTTTAGAAGGTTTATTTTGCACTCCTGTGATTCCCCATGGGGCTTGTACTAGGAGACTGTAGGCCTGAACCCAGAGGAGGAATGTTTGGTCTTTTGGGTACACACATGCATACACACAGATAGAGACAGACACGCATACAAACAGATCCATGTATCCTCTGCTATTGTTGAGTGTTCAAGATTTGACAACATGTCTAGAAAGACTGGGTTTGACTGTGTAGTTGATTTAATCTATTTTCTGAGTTCATGAATAGCGGTTGGGGAATGAATAACAATGCCATACAAATGTATTGTGCCTTACGAATGGCGTAGTGTGTTTTCACATTATGGAGTACATGTGGTCTGTCACTAAGGTAGCATTGCCTCAAGCCCCCTCCTCTCTGTGACCCTACACAGACCCTACAGACTATACAAAACTTGTGTAACAACACTTGTTGTTGTTGTTTTTCTAATTTGACTTTGTGGCTTGGCAGCAGTTAAAATAACTCACAATGTTAAAATCTCACTTTTGATGGATTAATGGAACAGTAGGTCAGTTCTAAAAATGTGTCACTTGGAAAACATTTAAAGAGTGTTTTCCAATGCTGCCAGGCGGAAGTAAGACAGAGAATAACTATTTATGTTAATCTCCCAAGACACATTCCGATGTGTAACATTCTACAGTGCAAGAATATCACACCTAAACAATCCAAGATGTCCTTAATATCTGCATGGAATAAAAAGTACTGAATATTGATCTAAAAATTGCGTTGCCAGTCGTCTATGCTTCAAAGAATGTCAGCCATCCACTTTAAACAAATCTTAAATGTACTAATAGTCTGAAATATTGTCCAATTATTTGGTGTACTTAACGTCTGCCGATATTTAAGTAACATGACTGACTGAACTCATACAGTTCCATCTGAAATCAGAAAGATCATCTCTCACTCATGTTGTAGATGTTTGTGTCGTGGTACTGATGGTCGAAATGTTTATTGACTCCTGACACAGCTGTACATCAGCTCTTTACAGTGGCGACATGCAGTCACCATTAGTGTAGAAAGAGTTCTGGGTACATGTACATGACTTTGGTTCAACTCTGACACTCTCATTCTATAGTATGATATGTGAGTTCCATACAAAGGTGGTCTCTTCTAATTCATCCTGGATTCATACAGTACATTAACAAATAAGAAAACAAATGAACTTATCAGTAATACACAGGGCCGTTTATGGCCATTCCCGTGCCCCAGGCACCCTATCTACACCCCTGTAGGTGGCGTTTTAATGATAGTAGGATCTCATGCCGTATTGATCAATCTCTGTTCAATACTATGGCATTCAATGGTGCCCTTTTTGTGCCTTTTAATTCTCGTGCCGTTCTTTTATGCATTTCAGTCCAAACATGTTTCTGTCAAACATCCCTGTTACCTGGTTGTCTTTCACTTTTCACTCCATCCAGTTGTGGGTCTTTAAAAATGCATTTTCATTACAGGTGGTGAGCGCAACTGTGGAGTACATGAGCTCATCTGCATCAGAAAAGGTAGGGGGCAAAAACACAGGGACTCATAACCCCAGATAGCTCCTCCTATGTCACCTTGCTGTTAGCCAATCCCCAATCATCTGGTTTGTCAGGATGGTCATGTCGGTTTTTATGATTTGCCATGCTACATCTGTCTATCTTCATTTGTTTTTTTGTCTTTCGGGCCTCATCGAGATGTAAGGTGTTTGCAGTGCTGTGTTTGCAGTGCTGTGTTTGCAGTGCTGTTCCTAGCACACTTGGTGCTTCATGCCCTGGCTTTAAGGTGGCCACCATTTCCTAAAAGCCACCTCTTCATTTCTTCTTTGGGGGCTGCCTACATATCCTATACGGTTGACCGGATCTGAGTGTTTGGGAGCCCTCACTCTTGACAGTCACAGTCAAGTCTTGTTAGTATTGCATATGTGAGCACACGGAACCTGTGGACATGGGAAGTTTCATTGGACAAATAATTTATGTAACTGAAAATAGTACAACTGGTTTGAGATGAGTGCACAAATCTTGAGAAATCCCTCACAAATTCTTGTTTTCATAGAGCACTGGTTTGCTGTAAGGTGAAATTGTTCTCCAAGGAAATCTCTATCTCTCAGTGTCTTTCACACTGGTTAAGAATGATCTGGGGAATTCTAAATGTAAGGTTGGGACATTGTGGGTTGTAAGCATATTCAATTTACAGTGGTAAAGCAAGACAACGTTATTGGATGAGGATTGATGTGGATCCATTTGATACAAATCATAATGGTGTTTTACGACACAAGATCTTTAGAATATGACGCGTAACATCTCACCTGCTTCAATGACTTTAGGACATTATGAATTACGAAACTGTCAAGTTCAGTATGTTAATAACACGTTGTGCACCTTGGAAAACATTGCTTGTTGTCACACAAACTAATTGATTTTCTGCTGTGAAGGACATGCTGGATGTTATGTAATGGGTAAATGCCCTTAGTGACCCAATAACATGATTGAGAACAACAATTTGCAGCTGTACTGCACCCTGCAATCCAAAAGTTAACATTTCCTGTTCTTCTGTCCACGATGTAATCTGCAAAGGCATATTTGCTCAAATGAACTCCACATCCTGATAACAATCAATAAATCAAATGCTATGACAGTACAATAAAATAAATCTGCGGCCATTGCATGACTGTAATAAACACGACCAGTTGTTTGGACTGATTGCAATGATTGGATGACATTCGGACCGAGTGCAGTGATTGGACGGGCTACTTGCCTGTTTACCTACCTACCTGTGCACACTCTGTCCATGCACTCCTTGCAGTAGTCAGGCATGATTGTGTTTTGGGGGAGTGACTTTAAAGGAGAGGGGTAGGATATTTTGGGTTAGATACATTCAAACTTAAGCCAATGTACTTAGTTACCTAAAGTTACCTACCTTGCCTTTAAGTGACTATATTTTGTCCACAAAAAAATTAATAGGAAACTATATCAAGGGGTATAATTCATGTCACTTCACTTGATACCATGAAAGTCAAAGAAAATACATACAGTACATATCCAGACACACACGTTTGCTTTTCTTTGATGTAATTCCTTTAAGCCAAGAATAATTGTAGCAGGACTTTCAATGCCCATGAGGCGAACACGTCTGTCACATTGACCCCAGCTGACCCAGTAAATGAGTACATGCAGTATCAATAATTTTATTGATGTTACATAAAACAGTTGCTTTCCAGTCTGTTCCACACTGAATTAAATCAGACAGGATAGGGCAGAGGGTAACAGATTAAACAATTACTTGTATTTGTTCTCTGCTTCCTCTACAGTAGTTATACTACAAATGATTTAGTGTGCCCTTTAAGTTCAATCTTTGTACACTGCAATTTTGAAATCGATCCACTCTGTTTAGATCAAAAACTGATCTCAGTTTCAAACATACTTGTCAGAAACCACAGAACCAAATTCAACAACAGTTGAGTTTTTAGGAAATTTTCTAACAAAAGGTATCTAATTACCTGTGTGTGTAGCGGTAGTAGGAGCTAGCTAGTTCGCTGCAGCAGCATGTGTTGACCTCAGATCAGCAGTTGATAATGAAGAGGTCTGACACCTGCACCTTACATATGTAATAAATACGTAGATTTTGTCTTGAACTTGTCTTAATCCCTTCATTGACTTGGTACTTTCAGAGCAATCGGGTATTATCTAATACGTCTTCAATATCAATACACTGCTGAGGACTATGGATAGCTGATGCGGTCCCAATCCGCACATTCACTCCACAAATGTATTTTGATTGTACCTTCTCTCGTTATAAATGTTCTTTGTTTTGTCTTTGTTTGGTTTGTTACGTTCAAGCCTTGAGGCATTTTTTGTCCTTGCTTTTCTCTACTTTTTCCACTTCAACAGACCCTTCAATGCAGATTTGGATCAACCCGAGAATTAGAAGGCTCTCTGTCCGTTTGCGTTATCAATTCTTTTTTCTTTTCAGATGGAATGGGCTGTCAAAGTCAAGGTTTTCATTTTCAGTTTTATTGGATGTACCATGGATGACAATCATCTTAATTGATTCTATCTTGTTTTTCCCCCTTTTGCAGTCTCTCCAGAGGCACTGGGGGTTCTCACAGCCATCGGAGTCTTCATAGTCCTCATGATTCTTCTGTTCATGTACCTCAACAACAAACTGACGCCAGGGAGTGCTGGCAACCTGCCATGCCTTGACACATTTGGGAAAACCAAGGAGGTGCAAGGTAAGATGTCTGGATGCCACGCGTAAATGAACGCCAGATTCCACACCCAGAGAATCTTGACAATGCTCTCAAAGAACAGCATTAACTGGCCCTCAAGAGACTTCACCTTGTTGCAAGATTGAATAAAATATGCTTTCCAAATGTGTAATTGAGATCACCATGTTGAGTTTAGAGGGAGTTAAGTTTTGGTTTAACTGGTGGTAAAGAGCACTAGGAGATTTTAAGGGCAGGGACTTGCTTGTTCCTGCATTGGAAATATTGCCATCAATATGCAGTACAATTGAGAGGCGAGTGTAGAGTTGCATAACACCTGTAGGTTGGAAATGCACTTTCACCCCACCCCCTTCGCTTTCTATCTCTTACCTTTTTAATGAAGAGACACAGACAACACACATATTCTTACACACACACACACACACACACACACACACAGACACACAGATACACACATACACACTTCTTAAACCATAGCATTTTTAACAAAGCAGTACTCTTCTTTCCCAGCTTTTGGCCGACATATTCTCCAAATAACCTGAATAACCTGGATTTCTTCCAAACAGTAGGCCCTTCTCTATCAATAAACAGGTATTTCCATCAAGTCAAAGATATTTCAGAAGCTGATTCATGTAAAACTCTGACGTGAAAAGTTGAACAGGCTTGACATAAAAGGAAAAACACTACACAACGCTACACAAGATTGCATTTTATATCATTTCCTGCCACAACTTTCTGTCTGTGTCCTCAATTTGGGATTCAGTCACATAGGGTGCTCAGGTTCTGTGTCTAATTTTTCCTTTCTTCTACAAGGTGGTTTTCCTTATGTCCTTTTGGCTCAAGTGGGGTGCTACCTTTTTCAACGAGCGGTTAAGTTTACTACACTGTTTTTAAAGTTGTTTAATTTCAGCTCAACTCTGAGTGTTCCCATTAATTTGTAACCGGATATGAATCTGAAACTACTTCCATGACAGTCCAGGCCTTATTTCACATTGCCATCCTCTGCCATTTTAACTCAAATCTGGAGGCCACTCTGCATGGAAACCTTGGAACTATTCAACAAAATATTATTTTTATGGCCAGCATGGATATTGTTATGATCTAAGCTTTCTTGTCAGATTCACGGTGATGTCATAGAGGTGCTGCAGTCTGCACTCATGTTTTATCTGTCATAGGGTTTCATTCAAATGAATGTGCTGCATGTCTTCAGTTGTTATATTAACACACTGATGATAATACAGTTTGACCCATACAGTTGAAATGAAATGAAGGTATGCCAATTTCAGATCAGTTGTTACAATGACAACATACCTAGTTAATGAATGCACCTCTGCTACTCTCTGCTGTTGATGGACTGTAACAACGATCTTCATCTAAAAAATATATTTGGCATGTGTCTACCAAATATGATGCATGATATGGAACATGTGTAAGTATCCATAGGCTGGTAGGCAGGATAAATCACATTCATACCAACTTCCCGTGTTCCTACTCTCAGACAACCCTCCCTCAAATTCAAGTAATTTGAGTTGAAAGTTGAAAGACACTCAAAGTTACCACACCATTTTGTCTCTCCCTTCCCCCTAGACAAGGTCTACCCTGCTGAAGACCTTAAGGATTCGTCTGACAGCGAGGACGAAGTGATGGGCCAATACCAGGAGGCCGTCAATCGTTCACAAGGCCTGCAAGGATGTAGAACAAACTCCCAGCAGCAAAGGGGCTACTGCTGGGAGACCAGGCAGAAATACAGCCCTCTGTCTGGGGAGTATGATGGCTACAGCAGCGAGGCCTCTGTGGAGGATGGTGAGTAGATATTGGTTCTACTTTAGTCAGTCACATGTTGTTACATGTTGGACTATAGTTATGTGATGTTAATTTAACTCTACACTTGCAGCAGTTGTTGGAAATATCCTGGTATGACCCATTTTGGAATAGTGTGTCAGATAGTAGTTATAGTTATAGAAAAAATGGATTCAGTCAAATCATTTTAAGGTAGCACATCTGATGTTTCATTAGGAAAGTGCATATGAATCTGAACTATGGTTTGTCACACAACTTACGTGGAAACAGTATGCTACTATGCTAGGCTCATGTGTCAGTATGTGCCAGAAAAGTAAAAAAAATGTGTAACCGTGGTTATACATAGTGAGCCACACATCAAAAGAGTTATATTTGCTTTCGTTTGTAGTGTATGTGTCAAAGTAAAAATGATACGTTGTCTTTGGACACCCAGCCAACTGCATCCAGAGGATGCGGCGAACGCCCCCGCTGGACGAGCTCCAGCCGCCGCCCTACCAGGACGAAGACGGATCCCCACGGATGTCCTGCTCACCCTCCGACCTGGGCGACACCAAGTGTGACCTGTCCTACACTGATAGTCCCCACCACTCTTATGGCAAGTGCCCAAGTGAGGGCAGCGGAGGCCAGGAGATGGAGAACTACTTACACAAGTGCTACGAGGAGGATGTACCCAGTGACAGCACAGCTGTGCTCAGCCCAGAGGTGAGAGCGTCAGAAGAGGATTTATTTAGACTTATTTCTCCATGTTTGTCTTTTGATCAAGGATAGCCTACTTAATGTAATGTTGTCAAATGAATCTTTTAACTTGTTATTTAACATAGTAATAGGGCTAGTGTTATTGCGCACAGTTTAAGACCGTACATCTGAAGATGCATAATTGTATTATTATCTTATTTATTCTAATAGCTTAACAGTCACAATTCTTGCCAGAATGTCTAGTGGTGTCTATCTGTTCACTATATAATGTGTGGAATGTCAGGCTAATTAGGCTACATAACAGAACCACAGCAGCATACAAAGAAAAATGACTATCCAGATATCTGAATGAAAGGAATTCTATTCTTATAGGCAAGTCATGTCAAATGCACACCCCTAATTTGAATGTCAGCGTTTTTCAGTTGAAATGTTCAAACTATCAATCGTTCCTTAGATTCACTTTGTATCAGGTGGAAAAAAAGATTTCCTGTCAGTAGTCTGTGTGGTGAAGAACTCCTATAAATTGTTTTTGTTTTTATGTCACAGAAACCCTTGTACAGGGCTTGGTACAAGAGCAAAGATTCAAATCAGAAACAAAAGGTAACTCTGATCGTCCTGATTCATGTGATTCTAATCCCCTCTGTGTCTTTTATTGTCTCCAAAGTAGAAAATAGATACCTTAAGTATTAACTTTACACATGCGCCACTGTTAAGAGGCTAGCAAACATGTCTCAAACGGTCCTTTAAGTCCCTAGAAATTCTTTACCGTATAAGTAGCATTGATTGTGATCATGGAAAGAACATTTTTGGAGCGTATACAATACAGTATGCATTGATTATCATATTGGTAAACCATTGGTATTTTATGTCCAATTTAACAGCTTATTGTATGCCTTCTTTAGGACATGTCAGCCAAAGGGTCAATGGTGCTGCTCCCCAAAGGCTACGAACCGGATCCAGTGGCCAAATACGGCACCCTAGATGTCGTGCTTGACTACGACTCTGGGGACCAGCGGCTCACAGTCACGGTCACGGCCGTCACTGACATCCCCGCCCTTAAACGTACAGGCAACATCTCCTGGCAGGTTCACATGATTCTTCTGCCCACTAAAAAACAGCGGGCGAAGACGAGCATTCAGAAAGGGCCTTGCCCCGTGTTCACAGAGACCTTCCGATTCAGTCACGTGGAGTCAGATATGATCGGAAACTACGCTATCCGATTCCGCCTCTACAGCGTGCGACGGATGAAGAAGGAGAAGGTACTGGGAGAAAAGGTGTTCTTTCTCACTAAGCTGCATCTTCAGGGCAAGATGTCAGTGCCGGTTATATTGGACCCCAGCTGTGCCCTCCCGGTGAGTAGATCAAAGTAGCCTGGATTTTCTCAAAGGGTTTGTCAAAACTCTAATGCCTGAAGATGGTTGTGTTACAGTATATCTTTTTTTCCCATGTATTTTTCTCATACATTTCCATTTATGTTTGTATTTCTGACTTTAATTAGCTTTCACTAGTATGCAGTTAAATGCCAAGATGGATGAAAGAAACAGAAACAGTGCATCAGTTGTTTCCTTTCTTTCATGGCAACAAAAGAAACAGGGAAACACATGTTGACTGTAATGAATGACTCATTTCAAAACATAATTAAATAACGGAGTACTGTAGTTGCAAAACTAACGCCTTAAATTACTTTTTTACAATGAAAAAGGTAATCTGACTAGTCTAGTCTAACGCATTACTTTAACTCAGTACCCCCAACACTATATGAGTAGTCTAGATGTTTCTGTGGGACAGTGATAGAAGAAGGAAATTCTAACATTTCTTATTTACATTTTTAAAACAAAAGTCCTGCTGAATTGTTATTAATCTTGCTCCTAAATGGCCAATACCTACGTGTTTGCAGGGTAGTGAATCCCAAGGCAGTCTCTCAGAGCTGTCGTGCAGTGGGAGCGCTTCTTCGTTCCAGACAGTCAGTCAGGGCTCCATGGCAGAGATCCTGGTGGGTCTCGTGTACAACGCCACCACTGGCCGTCTGTCGGTGGAAATCATCAAAGGCAGTCACTTCAAAAACCTGGCTGCCAATAAGCCACCCAGTAAGTACACTAAAGCATTCTAGTAAAATATTTGAAGCACCTGATAAACAGGAAAAGTATCGAAGAAGAGCTCAAGGTCAATAGAGAACTAACATGAAATAAAAGATTCCTTTACTCTAAATCTATACGTTCGTGTCTCACTGAAAATCTGTGTACAATTATGGAGCAAATCTATCAGACCAAAAGACTGAAGAACACTCACTAATAGTTTCATGGTAAATAATAATTGACTTCCAGCTTTTTACCATTTGTCCATGTAAGTGGTAAGTGATAAGGCCACTTGTGCTAAATCCATCAGTTCACCAGTTCAAACTCTTAATTTGAACTACCCCTCAACTACGGAGCAACTGCATTGCTAATTTCACATATCCAAATCCTGAGACCATCAGATCTCTATTCATGCACTACCTACTGCACAGCCTACTGCAATCTGTCCCTTCTGTTTTGATCCTCCTTTCCTTTCATCTTCCCACCCAGCCCCCAAGTTACCAGAGAATCCAGCAAGTTCAAACAATTTTAGACCCTTGTTGAACTTTGTGTGATACTGTTGACTTTTTGACCCTGTTTCTCTCTCCTGCTGTTGTTTGTGTTCTCTCTCTTTCTCTTTCTTATGTCTGCACCTGAACTCTCACCCCACCTATTGACATCTTGGTCCATTGTTTCTCTTACTGCTTCCCAACCCTTGTTGTCAGATGGGTTGTTCTGTTGTCTAAAACACTTGATAGGTGGACAGGTTTATATTATCAGAGGTGAGTCTCTGTCTAGCAGACTGAGGTGTCTGCCACCTTCCCTACCATCTCTCTCTCTCTCACTGTATTTTTCACTGTCCCAATATAGCCTAGATGCTCTGCACCAAGACCTGCGTGAAGTTAGCCGTCCACCCAACGTAAAACTTTGCCAAAAGAGTCTCAATCGTTAGCGCTCCGTTTGCGCAGTTTAATGTTTTGTTTGTGCTGCTGTCAGTTTTGAGATATGAAAGAATATTTTTTAGGTCATTATGAGGTCACTCAGCATCCCAACATGCTGCAAATTCACTCAAAACAGTATTGTTTGTTTGTGATTTGTTAGTCTTTAAAAGTTTTAAGTATGTACCACAAATGAAGGGGCACAGATTAAACTTTTACCAACACATACCAGCACAAACGGAACACAAACGGTTGAACCTATTTTGCTGGTGATGTCATCCCCTATAATTAAACGTCTAATATTTCAAAAACCGAACCAGCACATAGAAAACTTTTAACAGCACATAAGCACAAACTAACCACAAACAAGCAAGACTATTTTGAACAAATTCCGAGCATGTTGGGGGGCTGAGAGACCCTTTAATCACCAATAAAATACTATTTCATATTTAAAAAATACCAGCAGCACAAATTAAAACTGCACAAATGGAACACAAACAATTGAGACTATTTTGCCGACGTTTTGCATTGGGTGAGGGCCTACTTAACGCAGGTTTGCACCTAGTTGTATTTAGCCTACAGCGCATTTGGCAGAGTATTCTCATGGATGTAGGAGATCATTGACTTCAGGATAAGGAGTTGTGTCTTTTGACATGGGTAGACACAAGATTGAAAGAAATCCAACGTTGACACAAAAAACCATTGAACCATTAAGCCTGGAACCATCACATATGTGATGGTTACGCCCTGTCTAGCCTGCTACTAGACAATAGGTTCAAATTTGAGCACTAAGACTCATCCATGAAGAGCAATGCTAACCCAGATCCTTGTATACTAGTTAACTGTATGAATGGGAATACTGTATTCTGTCATATCATGCACCATGTTATGCTAATTATCATGCATGCTTCTCCCAGTCCACCCTTCCCTTCGGCCTTGCTCCCTGCTTACATTAATTTTGGTGTGGTGCAAAACTGCTTGCCTCTTCAAAACAAAGCTTTTTTGTCTTCAGGCAAATGTGACACTTTATTGCACAAAATATGTGTACACAAAATTAATTATTTTATTTTATTGCTTTCTTTTAAATAAAAAATATAATTATTTATTCATTACACTACGAAATGTAGTCACTCCTATTCTTTCACTAATCACTCATGAAGCAGCATGGACAGAAGATGTTGTGGTGTTTGCTTATTGATTGATGGATAAGATTGCATAGAGAGTATCATTTGACATCACTGATGAACCCTTAAAGTCCTACCAAGCCTTATGCCTTTGTGATTATAATTTGGGATGGAAAAGCCAGTTTTCAATTGTAACATTCAGTCAGACAAATCAGTCGTCTCTCATTGGCTAACAATACCAACAAAGTGCTGGCCAATTGAGATATCCACAGCTCAACAATCAAAGCCATTAAACTACATATGAAACGGAAATCAATGCTACTTTAGTGGTCCTTTTATGTCAAAGTGCTCTCTTTGACATAAAGGTGAATTGTAGGCAATGAGCTACACTTTTGAAAACCGCAGCTGGCTCTGAAAAGCATAAAATATCCTATGATTAAATCCTTACCCACACAAACACAAGTGAAGATTGTATAACATCGTTGTGAAGTATGGTGGACAAAGATGAAACATCCTTTATGATTGGTACTCTCGCTGCAGTTTCTTACAATTTGATATTGTGGTCTTTGTCGTCATCAGCTGTTCTGTCGGGGTGTACAGCAATGAAAAGAAAGGGAAGTGGAAAATAAATCCTGAATGTTTGCTTGAGAATAGTTGAAAAGGAATTGCCTCCCACTGGGGCGTTATTTGATGAGTTGAATATGGAATGATTTTTAATTCGTACTGGGATTCTGAAAGAAATGCAAAATATTAGATATGGGTAAAATGTCTTCGAAGAGTCATGGTTCAATTATAATTCTATTTCCCTTTTGCCCTTTGAGCCATGGTAAGGCTCATCCTAGTATTGTAAGTTATAAATTATCTTATGCATTGTGGTGCTTTTTGTACTTTTTTTTTGCAAATGCAAATCAAATGCACTATGATCACCTTTAAAATGTATGTTTTAAATGTCAAACATTGTAATTACTAGTATTTTAATCATGTAAATACCATGTTACTGTTTGAAGTGTGTATGTTGTCATTTATCTCTATTCTCTCTCCTCAGATACATATGTCAAGCTGACCTTACTGAACTCAATGGGCCAAGAGATGTCCAAGTGTAAGACATCAATATGTCGCGGACAGCCCAACCCCATGTACAAGGAGACATTTGTCTTCCATGTTGCCCTGTTCCAGCTGTCTGATGTGACCCTCATCCTCTCTGTCTACAACAAACGCAGCATGAAACGCAAAGAGATGATTGGCTGGATCTCATTGGGCCTCAACAGTTCTGGGGAAGAGGAGCTCACCCATTGGACCGAGATGAAAGAGTCCAAAGGACAGCAGGTCTGCCGTTGGCATAGTCTTTTGGAATCCTAGAGGGGCTGAACAGAGGAATGGATAAGAGGGGAGAGTTGAAGGGAAGCTTGAAGATGTCTTTGGTCTGGCACATCTGACAGGCTTACTACTGTAACGAGGAACAGCCCAACACTTGACGGAGCTTTATACGTTTTTGCACATATTGTTTTGCAGAATTATCTGGTTTGTTGTTTTGAAGGTGATTGGCAGACAGTTTGACAAGCAGTGATGTTGATACCTGTTTCACACTTGCCAAAACCCATTGGTTTGAATGGGTCAACTAAATATCTTTAACCGGGGTAGGTGATGCGGTTAAGAGGTTATTAAACATGCTGAAGAGTTCTCAGTTTCTACATTTAACTGTGGAACATTTTGTTTACGTTTTTTTATCACTTGAACCTTGCGCAGCTTTTGTGCCAACCAATGGATTTGTTGTAGATGTCAGTCATTCTTCACAAAATGCTTGAGACATTTTTTGGCTCAAAATAATATGTAGGCTAATTTCACTTATTCCAAATGTTTTGGTAGGGCAGGTGGCTAAAGTGATGTTTAAGAAAGGTGATTGTCGAGTGTGTGAATCAGACGACCTCAGGTTGTACCCCTCGAGTCGGCAAGTAAGGGAGGAAGCGATACTGACAATTGGAGTAGTTACACATAACACAAGCTATATAACTTCAAAAAAGCACATCAATAATTTACACTTGGCTGGATCACAGAGAGCTTCTCCCATAGTTAAATATTTTGGTCAAAAGCACTACTGGTCTTCCATATGAATAACATACTTATCAACCATTTTGAAGTAAATTACCTGGGTTAACCCCATTTAAACAAATCTGGCGAAAACCCAGATTTTGTTAATGATAGTTGTAAATCATACCCTAGTGTTACTTGTCCACAGTACAGACCTCATTTAAAAAAGTGATTAGTCAGAATCAGAATCAGAACTCGGTTTATTCACCATGTATGTTACACAAACACGGAATTTACTGTGGCAGGAAGGTGCAGACAATAAACATATACGGATCTTAAATTAGGTAAAAAAGTAAAATAGTTATTCTATGAACTAAACCATTTTAAAATAAAACTATTTTAAACTATTTCACATTTCAAAGGCTAGGTTAGTCTTTCTAATAGATTATACTGTCATTGTGAGTGGAAGGTGACACTATAATGTATTTTAAAACTCTATAGGTGTTTTATTGGCATCTACTTGCGCAAGCTCATTTTCTATTTTAAGCACTTTAAATTGTATAAAGTGGATTTAGCCACTTTGATGCCAACACTTGATGCAGATCAAGGAAATATTTTACTTTAAGGTTACTTTTATGTTTCTGATAGACCTCTATATTTTTTGTCACCCTTTCCAAATTGTACTTACCCCAGTGCTATTTGTTATTGGAAACCACACACTTGCCTTATATGTTGAGCTTGGGCACTTCGTTACCCTGTCGAGAGGAAGAATCCATGGGATCCTATTAGCTTTTCCCCTTAGGGGTAGAGCACACATGGTCTGTTAACAGAAAGCACACAGCAGTCTATCAAAAAGAATGAATTGCGACTAACGTTGATTATATTTCAGAAATAGAGCCTTGGAGTTAGAGTTTGTAGGCTTCATTTTTGTTTGCCAAATTAACAAGGGTGACTGTTATTATAGTTACTCCATCTTGTCCACGGAAAAGAGTAGTTGTTATTGGCTGTGTCTGTTGTGGTGCAACTTAGCAATGTGCAGCTTATCAATAAGAGTGTGTATTATTAAGGCTAGAAAATGTGTTTTAAAATAGGGGTTGGTAACATTTACATTCTTGTGGTGGTGGTTGCTCTTTGGGTGTCATATTGGATGTCTGTGTTTGTTTCGAGAACTGTTGAACTTCTCACTTACAAATTGTTACTCATTGTATACTTCATATAGATATTTTCTAAATCTATTTTTGTATCAATAATGTGGACCTTTTTAAAAGACAATATAGGATGTGAGTTAAATAGTCTGGTGAGCAATATGCTATTACAGCCATATCTGTTCATCCAGTTTAGTTGACTTTGATTTGGTTCAGCGTGTATGCTAGAATAAACACCCTGTCATCTATGTTCAGTGGAAGTTAAAGGTCTGGGAAAAATAGGGGGAAAAGATGCTTATGTCAAAAAATTACTCATCGTGATTGTAGGTGCTGTGTCAGTAGGTTGTGGTGTTTAGCTGGTATCCATCTCAGATGAGAAAGAAATGCAAAGGTAAAAAGAAAAGCTAGTCAAAGTTACTTGTCAAGTAAGATTTTTTTATTGATGTTATGTTTGTAATAACACAAAAGCACAGCCTTACCTTGTATTCGTTCTCCTACCCCTAACTACACTTACTCTTGTTATTGCTATTCTAAGCTTGTAACAAATGGCAAGAGACAATATCATAACTTGAATAACGTGAATATTGTCTCAAGCGAAGCTTGTACCTTGCCACTGGTTATTTATTTTATTATTATAATTATAAATAGGCCTACTAGCACATTCAACACATTATCAAGGATTTAAAGTTCTACTGATCTGGGCTGCGTTTCCCAATAGCATCATAAGCCTGAGTAGATCGTAGAATCCATCGTACGATTGATCTTAGTTTTGCGGTCTGTTTCCCAAAGCCATCTCAATTTATGTAGTATAGGCCTAGGCCTACTTAAAAATGCTTGTAGATTAACAAGTGCTCCGCAGTAGGCCTACTCGTATAGCTCGTTAAGTGCATCTTAAGCAAAGATACTTAATGAAGACACCAGCAGGTCAATCCTAAAAACAACATGGATGCATAAACACAGACCGTATTTGAGATGGGAAAAAAATAATTATATGATGACGATATATATATATATGTATTTTTCACAGCAGTTAAAATGGAACTGGGATAAGTTGACATGAAATAGGGCCTACACAAGTTTGGTGCAGACAAGATTTAATTAATTAATTAGGTTGGTGAAATGTATCTTTCAAGTTCACAAGGAGTTTATCATAATTAGGCTACCCTACAATAAATCTAACACGTTTTCTGTACTGAGAGTAGGCCTAGATAGTAATTTTAGTGTAGGCCTACCGTGATTAAGCAATTATGTTGGTTAAAGTTTTATTTTTTTAAACAGTCTTTAAGTTGCTACAGAGCAACTGGATAGATAAGTAGTAGGTTACTTGAGGCTTGTAGGCTATGAGCGTTGTTGTTACGAGCATGTTTGGGAAACATACATTCAAAATAACAAACGCTCAATAAATCACTTGTAGAAAATGCTCTTAACAACTAAGATCAATCATTATTGTAAAACAAGGCCCTGGTTTGACCTTGGTCTGTTAAAACAAATAATGTTATTTTCACCATATGACTTGAGAACACATACCAGCATGTCACACAACCACCCAAGAGAAACAGGGATTCCAGGCATTGGCATAGTCTATGATTAATAAAAATGACCAGTGGGAAAAAATCACCAGCATCATTAAATTCCCTTTGAATAATGGATTGTGGCAGTCATTGGATGTAGGCTACTTAAGGCTGTAAGGAATAAATACCACACTTGGTGTTGGTAGGCACTGTTTTCTGTCAGTGACATGCTCTTGCAGTCACTGTTAGAAAGCTGCAACACTGATGTCCATCCTCCCACAGATGGTTGGGAGTGGAGTTAACCAGCTTTTGTTCGCACCCAGTACCTGCCTGTGAGAGGTACGAAAAACGTCAGAAAACACCAAAATACCAGCACATGTCACATATCATGAGAGGCTGTTGCTATGGCGATGTTAGGCTTGGGTAGAGAAAAAGTGCCAAAGAGTAGACCAGCTATCTAAAAAAAATATATATATATTCTAATTTCCAAATGAACAAAAATATTTGTCATCAAATGATAACAAAAAGAGGGACACAGATTTAAACAGCAGACTTGACCAAAGACTTGAGAACAGGCCACAGTCAACAACCTTCCACCACTGGCTCTCTTTTTGTCTCTTGGCATATGCCTACTGTGAGGTCATTACCATTCTTGATTCACCCGAGGTGAGCTACCCTCCACACCATGTGGTCTTTGTGGTGGCCGCCATTTTAACTCAGTCCTGTCCGACACCACTGGAGGACCCGCGGGTTAACCCTAACCCTATACTTACAGCACCCAGCCTCTCGTGGTGTCACAGCTTGTTATTAGGGGCTTTGGTTGCAATAAATGTTTACAGAAAGTAGGCCCACCCTTTTGCAGAAATTGTACATTTCATATTGTTGGGGACTGTATTATGTAGACTCAGTACCCTTTCAGAAATATTTCTCAAGATGTGTTCCTGATACGTAATAAATGTTGCGATTATACACTTGAAAGAAATGTACTTGTTTATAACTCATTTAGCATTTCAGTTTCTTCTGCTTTTTCAAACTGCCTATACCACCGATTCTATCGGTGCCTTCCTTTTTTCTTAAGGACATTGTTTTCAAATGGTGTAAATGTACTTATTTAGGTCACCTTAAATTTTACAGATTCTTGGACAGTATGATTTCTGATAAAGAGGATTTGTATGTGAGATAAAAAGAGGAACAACCTTTATGTCTAAGTGTTTTCTCTGTTTAGGGGGTGAGGGGGGGCATTAAAAGAAGACACCAGCTATATTTTAGCTGTCATACATGATTGCTTATCTTGCAGTTTCTGCGTTGTTGCAAAGTCCGCTAATTTTTTATGAGTTTGTCATAGAAAGGTCATAGATCATTTTCACAAACCACTCATCACAGCAGTAGGCCTACACCATTTCCACTTCACTTCTGTCGAGTGAGATCTGTGGCTCAAGTGTAGATCTCACTTTAACCTGTGATAATTAGTGATAACGGTGGGAAACTCCCTGCCTTAAAATCCCATTATAAAACCACACACACACACACACACACAGAGAGAGAGACACAGAGAGAGAGAAAGAGAGAGAGAGAGATAGATTTTTTTGGTATTTATGTATGTGAGAAAAGTCAGTGTAAACAGTAGCACTAGCCTATGTTAATGAAATGTAGGCAATATCCTAAACTGTTGGCTTCAAAATCATTCAATTTCAAGGACCATAATCCGTATCAATTTAGGGGGGACAATTATATGACATTTTCTCGAGAGCAATTCCTGAGGGGGACACCAACATTACTGCTGTAACACAGCCTACAATGGTATGTTAAATTTATTTAATTAATATGATTGAAATTACTTATTGGGGGGACAAATCATATTTTTCCCAAAATGGGTCCTGTCCCCCCTGTCCCTCCCACGATTTCCGCCCATGACCATATCGCAAGTTTACAAACTGAGGTGTTTTTGTGAACATTCCCTACTGAACTTGCGAGAGCCGCGACATTGAACTAGTTAGTAGCCTAATCATGAACAGTCAAACTGCACGAATTGGCGCTCATCCCAAAGCTACATAGGAAAACGTTTGCAGGATAATTTGGAAAATAAGACTCGGCACTGCTGAATCAAATGGAAAATACATTGCAGATGATGGGCTCCCTCCCTCCCTAATGCTTCTCTTTGTCGAATGTCGGTCACACCAAACCCTATGCGTATGTCATTCTAGAAGGGGACTACAGCAAGAACAGAACAGATTTGAAAACATTGTTGACAGAGGGATGGGGCGACGTCGGTGTTCTCTCCAGACGTCTACAACTCTCCTCCCAAAAGAAGACGCTTTTGCACATTGTCAGCGAAGATTATCGTACTTGCTGCTTGGAAAACCAACCTACATGGACTACTCGAAGTTACAGTGAACCATTCTCTCTTCATTCTAATACGGAAAAAGTGATAAATAGGCAACATGATCGACCTTTTCTGAAGAAAGCGCATAGGTGTATGTGACGGTGACATGTGAGACAAGTCGCGCGCATTAGGGTACATTTTCATCCGTGTTGCGATAATGTGACGACGGTCATCGTTTTTCAAATACCATTTGCTTAAAAAATATTAGGGTATATTAATAGCCTATGTATATATTCACTTTGCAAAATAAGCGTTGATTTCACAGCATAAGGCTGCAACTGCACAAGTGGGGACAAGAAGGCAACGTCGACCAACTCAAAGGAGGTAAGTTATAGGCCTAGGCTATGTGTTTTATTTCTGTCACTTATTTGAGTAAATACCTTTATGACATTACGTTTCCAAAAACGAGCGGACAAGTTCAAGAGGAGCTGCAATAATCTTAATAGTGAAATCTCATGGATTATTTCTCAAAAAGCAAGACCATTTTCTTTTACTAGGTTGTATGCCAACGATTGTTTTGTGTGTGTGTGTTGTAGAAATGATAAGATGTTAATTGGTGTTCAAATGAAAATACATTTTGTGAACCTTGGTTTTAATCAATATTCCACTATATTACACTTCTGTATTGCTGAAAAATAATATATTAGAATCTGAGAGGTGCTCTACAGTGTATCTGCTGCCACTTCATCATGTGCAGAGATGGTATAGGATGTGGTTCATGAAGTGGCAGCAATATTACTGCTGCTTTCAAAGGAATAGGCTGGGTTGAGTCATTACTGTCATTCTGTCCTTTTGAATGTTTCCTTTAATTGCCCTGCATGTTGACATCATCTTGTCAAGGGTGGACTATTAGAGTCCAGATTCCCATTGCAAAGGAAAAACACAGAGGATATGGTGCAAAAAAGCCTTTCTTTGAAGTTAGTATCTATCCCCACTGAACTGATCCTCTGAATTCTCTCTCGTCCCTTTTTTGCAAAGTAAACCTTCCAAAGCCGAGTGGCTTGGCAATAAGGGTTGGACGCAGTTCACCGCCGTTTACTGCCAGCAACATCTGGAGTCACTTCCCAGAAATTCCACCTTTGCTATTTGTTTCCCTTAGAAGGAAAAGTGTCAGATGGAATTCAGATAGCTGTTCAGGCGGCAGGGAGGACGCCATAGACAGACCCTCCAGCTCATCTGACATGGCATTGGCAGGGGAGGGTGGTATTGTTTGAGGAAGCACTCATTTTTTCCTGACGGCGGCGGCGGTGACAGCGTTGTCATCTGGTTCAGAGGCCGCAGGCAGTCACCCACGTAGGGGGGGGGAGGGGGGGGGTGTACCTCAGAGACATTCATGCCAGATTGTTTTGCTTTAGTCCCACCCTTCCAGCCATATGCGTATCAAACGTCCTCACTGTGTCTCCCCTACTCTGGCATGACGCCATCCATCATATTTCTTTCTCAGCAGACTCTTCTCATCGTTAACGATTCCAACATGTAGACAGCCTTCAGCCCACTCAGCCATTCATCTTCAACAGCAGGGCAAAGAAAATCACATCTGTCACTCTGTCTCGCAACACTGAACATAGCTGGGGAAATGTTTCGAAGATGGATACAGTCTTTAAAAAAGAAATGTTACAGGAATTGAACAATTGTGTCAACTAGCAAGAACTGTAGTTCTAACATTAGTTGAGACCTATTGTGACTGCAATGAAAATCCCAAAGATGGTATGAGATAACATGACATTTACATGTAATTCTACACACATTTATGAAAGGTCAGCCAAATTCTGGTCCAAATACACATTTCTCATCAATTGTTTTTTCAATCCTTACAGTTTTGTCAGCTGTGATGCATATATTCCACCAGAATAGTTAATGTATGTTGATCTGGCATTGTGACGGTGTGAACACATTTCTACAATGCCTCATTAGTTTGATAATAGATGTCATTGGATTTGATCAAAGTTTTTTTCAAAATGTTTATTGTGAATTAACAGTACTTACTACATTTTGTCATCTGTTTGGCCTTGGTAAGGGAATATCTTTTTTACATTATTCTTGTGCTATCTGAACTACATCATCTAGTGAGCATTGTCTTTACATATATAGCAAATATCCAGTTAATTTCCCTGCTATGATAAGCTTCAAGCTGCTCTGCCTTTGAAGAATGGGCACATACCTTTAATTTTCCTTCCTCAGTAGACCAGAGAGGAGTGAGAGATGACCCAAGTCTTGTCAGTAAAGCCCTCCCTGGACCCAGAGGGGGACCCCCTTCTCCTGCAAAACCAGCATTTACGGGAGCACTGCACCAAGACCTCCAAAGCCACTCCCATGGAGGAGGAGGGTAGGTCAACCACACTGGCTCAAATTTGACATTTTTGCTGCAATTGCTAATGAAGTCATGGAGTTAGAATCAGTGACTAACGTTAAGTTTTTAGCCACCAGAACTTTTAGTTCCCAGAACTACTTTTCAAGGAACTGCTGCCCATTGTTAGCCGTGTTTCCAAACAGGAACTTTCCCCAGAAGTTCAAACAAATGTGTCCACTGACTATATTTATATATAGAATAGAAATCTTAAACTAAACATGCTTATCATGCCAGGGTTTTTAGAATAAACTCAGATTACGGGTCACTGATTTCAATTGCCGCCCTATAGTAAAAGACATAACCCAGAAACTTAATAGTTCCTGCTTATTGGTCCCCGGAACTCTATTGGTTGCTGATTCCTGTGGTGAATGCACAGTGAGTTCCAGGGTATAGTTCCTAGTTCCAGGGTATAGTTCCTATAGTTCCAGGGTATAGCTTCTAGTTCCAGGGTACAGCTCCTAGTTCCAGGGTATATCTCCTAGTTCCAGGGTATAGCTCCTAGTTCCAGGGTATATTTCCTGTGGTTGAAATGGGGCTTTTGAAGATATGTACTCAGGGGTTTTGTAATTAATTATTAATATATATTGTATAGGACTCAGTGGGAGTATATACTTACTTATGTTCACAGAACAATTTACCAACCATCCCTAAAAGAGTGGTACTTACTACTATATGTGCATTATCAAATGCTCCGTAATTTCTCAAATTATGTTTCAGAATAATTCATGAACTTTTCTCCCACACAAGAGCTCCCCTGTAGGCGAGTGCCAGACCATGTGACTATGTCGAGGATTGCCTATATTAAGAGGAAGTATGTGGAGGATGAAGACTCATACCTCACCTTTAGGAGCTACTGTAAAACTGTACGTTTAAATCAACCTTTCTTCCTTTTTTGGGCAAACTTTCTCTGCATCTGTCTATATAGTCAAATCAGATTGGTTGTGGGGGTGTGCATTGGTCTCATGATATCACTGACATATATTAATTAGCGACCAGGCCTCCTAATCCTAATCAGGTCCATAAAAGTGCTTTTTGAAAGACTTTTCAGTTTCTTCCTTGAAGTCACAACCAAATCAAATAAAAATGTATTTGTATAGCCCTTTTTACACGCAAGCATGTCACAGAGGGCTTCACATACGCCCATAGAGCTGCCCCTCAACCAACCTCAAGGACAAACAAAAGTAATAATAAAAAGTGATGTCCCACAGATGGCACCGGTGCTTGAGGAGCGCGCGCAAGTGCTCCGGCTCTCCCTGGAGAAACTGCGTTTCATCGACTACCCTGAGGCCTTCCTCCGGCGCTCTGTCCTGGTCAACAACCTTCTGCATCGCCTCCGTGCCGAGATACTGCTCCAGAGCGACTGGGGCCTACCACAGGGCCTGAGGGTCCCCGCCGCCTTCCCCTCATACCTCATCGCACCAGCTGATGCCACCACGCCCTACCTGGCCTTTCATGGTTCTCTGCCCCCACACTGCCTGACCGCACAGGGACCCCCCTTACGCAAGCGTTTCCGGCTGATCCGCGGAGGGGAGCCTCAGCCCGAGTGTGTCCAGACGTGTGGCTGCCTCTACACGGCTGTAGCAGACCAATACCTCCATTTACCCTTTTCAGTGTACAGAACTGTGGCTAACAGCTGCTCCTCTGCCCCGCACTCCATCTCTTCTTCGTCCCCCTCTCTCTTCCAACTAGGGTCTGGTGGGAATAAACTGGGAGTGGAACTCGATGTAGAGGAACAGGGCGATGACGGCGACGAGGAAGAAGAAGAGGAGAGAGCGGAGGAAGAGGACAGGGAAATGAGAACAGCCAGACTTCAGGTGGCGTCCATAGAGTGGCCAAGGCCGAGGAGCAGGACTAGGACTTTACGACTCAGAAGAAGAAGAAGGGAAGCCGGGGATGGTGACGAGGGAGAAGTGACGGGGGATACAAAGGGTGACGTTACTAGAAACTGAGTAGTCACAGAAGGGGACTGGTTGAGATGTATGCGGTCCTTGTACGATTATTCAAAGGAACTTACTCTCTGGTAAAGTGACTATGTTGGGATTCAAATACTGTAAGAGAGCTGCAGCTTAGCTTTGCACTGTCTCTATAAACCCCCTCAGTACAAAAGAGGAATTGAGGCTCTCCTATTGGTAAATCTGGACCTTAAACTGTCTATGAAATTGAGAGTAGGTTGAGTTGAGATAAGTCAAATGTAGCATATTAAAACTTAATATTTAAAGCAGTTTTGAACAGGTTTGGGATCAAAGTAGTTCCTGTTGATTGGTATCGGCAGATGTAGTTAGCTGGAGTCTCGGGCTATTGACATGTTGACAAGGATGAGACTGTATTCTATGCTAGAGCAAACTATTTGGGGAATTGCTGTGAGACACAACAGTCAAAACAAAACATCTGTTTTTCACCGACAACAAAAAAACACGTGGTGCCTTTTTATTTTGTATATTCTTCTGTAATAGAGTACTGTTCTGTGCTTGTTCTTGTGACTATGTGTCTTGCATTTCAAGTGACTTCATCACACCGATACCAAAGGACACGTAAAATAGCTGGAAAACTGTCACTGCACTTACCGTATGCTTGACCTTACTTCCTGTCAAAGCACAACCTAACCTGACGACACACAAATGACGTGCAGACCATTGACCGGTTTTGAGAATTAGTAGTTTGTGAAGAACATTTTAGAATTTACAGAAAATCCCTACGTCAAGGGGATAACTCAATTTACTTGTACTTCAGAGCCCACTAAAGTAAATCATTGAAATGTACCTTTGAATATGTTGCACAGCTTGATATTTAACTCAGCAGAGAAGCGCAAAGTGCAGAATTGCTTGTTTGAGTTAAGGCAGTCGACCACCGTGGTTGATTTAGCAACAGAACATGTCATTAATTCACAATCATAGAGCTAGTACAGTAATAAACTGCACATATAATGAAACCTAATACAAATTTGACATTTGACCTTAAACGAAAGTCTACAGACATTTGTAAAGATATAGCTATTTCAACACACAACATGTCTGTAGGTCTTTACTTGTGTGAGTCCCTCTCCTCTACAGAATGGATAGGATTATTACCTTGTTGTTAAGTTATTTTCCTTCTAATGACTTAAATTGATTCTGTAAAGGATGGTATGAATCACCATTTGTAGATAAGAGACATGGAAAATTGGGTTTGACAAAATTGAAATGGATTCACATAATTTTGGGTTTTGCATGCATTTTTGTTCTTTGTCATTTTTGTTGTTTGCAAAGTGCTTTCTAGAATCTTATCACATGTGGAACAAAGTCATGCACAAGGGGAAAAGCAATACACATATTTCAATATAAGAAGATAAGATTTCAAGATTCAGAAATAC
This sequence comes from Mallotus villosus, assembly GCA_903064625.1. NCBI lineage: Eukaryota > Metazoa > Chordata > Actinopteri > Osmeriformes > Salangidae > Mallotus > Mallotus villosus. The sequence continues at coordinate 12,569 of CAEFZP010002419.1, read as the reverse complement.
ATAATTGCTTTGTCTTTACAAAACATTGTTTAAGATAAAGCTATTTTGACGTAATTAATTTGTTTGAAAACTGTTCTAAACAAATAAAATGATTTTGAGTTTTATATTCCTAATGTCAATTTGTCTGAACTATTTAATGTATGGCCAGATACATTACAGGTGACAAGATAAAGAAAAACCTAAGTGCAAAAACAATACAGATATTATTGGTGTGCAGCTGGATCAGTCAAACTCGATTTTTGATCAAAATAAAAAGTTCTGTCTATGAAAAGGATTCATTATTGAAGAACAGATGCAATGAGCTACAGTTACAAAGACTGCAAAGTGGTTAGTGTTTCAAGAGGAAAAGTGACTATAGTAACTGAATTTAGATAGGAAATACATATTTTTCTTTTACTGTTGTTAAAGTAGTTAAGGTCAATGCATAATGTTGTCTGTCTGCCAACAAGAACAGCCTGTCAACAACTGCAGAGACCTGGACCCATAGATATATATAAAGGCATGACAGCCTGGACCCCTGACCCATCTCCCCTTCATTCTGTCAGCTCTCTTTCTGCCTTTTTATCTTGATCTGTCTCTCTCCCTCTTCCTCACTCCTCTCCCCACACACACAAACATCCTGCCAGCTCCTAAAGCATAGGGACCCACAGTCTCCATCATGCACACACACACACACGTGCCAGACCGTGGAAGAGGGGAGCTGTCATTTGTCAACAAGGAACTTGTCGGCAGTTCATTGTTGCTATGGGAACAGTCTGTTGGCAAGGTCTGGTTTTGCATCACAAGGCCCTCAAATAGGTTCCAAAGCCTCACAGGTCTCTCCCCCCTCTGTATATCCATCCAGCTTACCTCCTCTGAGCTCAGTGTCAAATACAATGCCAGTCTCTCTTTTGCCATCATCTTTTTTCCATTTATACTCACATATGTTTATTTTAGCCAAAACTGCAGACTAGGGCCAAATTAGCTAGTAGGATTTTATTTATTTATTTTTCTCATCACCCTAACTCCTTACGTCTTGTAGGGAATGTTGTTAATAATGTCACAATTTAGCAGAGGTTTTTATCTAACGTGACATACACACACACCAAATGTACCTGTGTGCACAATCTCCATTCAACACTGAATCAACTAACCAACAGCTCAATCACTCTGATTTAAGGGCACTGGCATCACAGGCACTGAACTAGTATGTATACAGGTAATGGAAGCTATTCGATTGTAGTGATCATTAATGCCATTAAAATGAAATATTCTGTACCACATGAACAATGTTACAAAAGCAAATCGTTGATGCTTAATATGTTTTGATTCTCTTTTAACATTGGACCAGTAATAACAGTAGTAATATTCAAAAGTAGTTTCAGTAAAATTACTGAAAACTACAAAATCTATTTGAAAGTAAATGTTTTCCCCAAAAAGTCTGTAAACGATACATCTTTGGACTGTGTGTGTTAACCGCACTTCTTATCACAAGAAATGCTAGATAAATGGTAACTAAACCATTTTAGTTTCCTGCTTAACTGGTTCCTTTTGGGTCAAGCAAGCCATTGTATTAGCATAATCCTTAGACTTTATACTTTTGTCCTTAGAACTACTTGGACAAAAACAAAGGGAAAGTCAAACATTAAAATGTTAACTGAAATGAAAAGCATAACTCCTATAACCTATTACTCAGCTAAATTTGAGATTACCATTAAGTATTGTATGTGTTTATAAATGATTTTAGCAAGACATTTAATCCAGTACAGATGGATATTTCTGAGGGACAACCGGTACCTGTGCTAGTGCGTTACTTAACAATACAGAAAAATACTAAATAATCAGGCGGACTAAACCATGGAGCCAATGTACATTTGAAATGTACAGAGGACATCAAAGCACATCATTAAATTCCCGAGAAAAGCCTCAGATTAGGGTTTACATTCTGTAATATGAGTAGACATTTGGGCACAGGGTGGGGTGCCAAACCGATTCAAAGAAAGACAAAGAAGGAAAAACTAGCAAATAGCTTTTCTTTATCCAATCTCCTAAGAGACGGACTGTTATGTAAGAATAATCTCAACGGTCACACCCTGATCCCACACAGAATGTTAAGAAAATTGCAGCGGGAGGGTAAATGAGTTCAGAATTATAAAAGGAACAAAAAGGCTATTCACCATGTCACTTGAACATTCACCATGTCACTTGAACTAGCAGAAATGGAAAAGCATCAGTTACAGGTTAAAAGGCTTGGAATTCTTTCGATTTTATCAAGTATGATATAATAAATCTGGTAACCATTGTTGGAACCGGAGGAGGATATATAGAGCCAATCCCAAAGAATCACTTCAAATTAGTCAAATATTCGTCACACGGGAAAACAGAAAATATGAGTGACATGTTTTAATCATAATATGGATATTTTACAAGACAGCAATGATTCCATAGTCAGGATTAAGGACCCTAAATATATAGCAATTTTTGGTTAAAGCGGGATGTAGTGTTTCACTAGATTAAGTCTACAAAGGAGAAAGTAATGCAACATAGAAAATAAATGCTGTAGGGATCAGAATAGCATGGTCAGTGTCCTAAACTGTCTTTTTGCAAACGTGAATGAAGTAGCAAGGGGCCTCAGCCTGGCCAGGGACGTAGGTCTTGAAGTCACCGTAGACACTGTGCTCCAGCTTGTTGTGGAAAGCCTCACTCAGGATTGATTTGAAATTCTCCAGGCGATGGGGGTAGTAGGATAGGCGAAATTTACTACAGGAACACAAACACACAGACGTGGTAAGACACTGATATATCAAGCAAGTTGCACATTAAAAAAAAACTTGGGTGGTTGGTTGGAACTTCCAACATGCAAGGACCCTTTCCAACAATAACTGTATGTACAGTATTTTGAGATTTCTTGCATTGATACATTATCCTTAACAAACTTAATTTTACACCTTATTGACTGGCATATAGGTATAAACGAACAGGGGCAAATACATAACATCATGGTAGTTAACAGCCAATATATGGACGTTTTTACATTTCTGTTCAATATCTACAATGTCATTTAAAAAAAAGTTTTCTTAACTCATTTTTAAAGTGGGTTTGCAAATGCAGTTCCTGTTTAGATCAACCTTTCTTAACCCTGGTCCTCTGGGATCACCTGCCCTGCATGTTTTAGATGTTTCCCTCTTCCCACACACCTGATTCAAATGAATGGGTCGTTACCAGGCTCATTAGGACCAGGGTTGAGAAAGGCTGCTGTTGACCAACACTACCAGTGCCAGTACTAACTGTGTACTCTAATAATCCCTTCTATAAGTCAAGCTGATTGACTGAATGGCTAAAACTGTTTCAACTTACAATGGTTTGTATTGTTCCCAAGCTATGACCTACTCTATTCCATTATATCAGTTACAGTATGTGTCATTTTCCTATAGTGGTGGTCAAGTCTACAAATAATACAACCATTACACATCTACAGTTACAGTTATCTAACCATTCCTGGGTTTTAACTGACTGTCGAAATTGCATTGTTACTTTGGAAAGTGCTTTGTTTTATACCTCACTTCAGGATGGCTTTGTTCTGGATGTGGCACCTGTACAGTGTAGTCAAGGGTAATCATGTGAGGTTTGTTGTTGACCCAAAGCACCGAGGTGGAGATGTCCTGAGTAAGGTCACTCTGAAATCCAATACGCACGCACACACACACACACACACACACACACACACACACACGATTGGTGGAGGCACAGTGCAGCTATGTAGGGGTTATTCTCCAATAGCAAATTCAGTGCTTCAGGCAAGATAGTTTACTAGTCACTAACTTGCTTTAATACATTATATCAGCTTATCTTATTTATTATGCAGGGGATATACAGTACATTACTGTAACTGGTGATTACATCGTAAGAATTGAGTCCCATCTTAAATGAAGCTCTGTGGAATCAACTGGACAGGGTAAAGAACAAAAGCTGCCAAAGATAAACTACAGCTAATCCTGCGAGAAGCTTAGAAGGATCTATCACAGAAAGAGTGTTGTAAAATGGTATCAGACATGGCCAAATGTATGGTTCTGAGTGGTATTTCTAAGACCCCTGCACTGTATGAATCACATAGAAAAAACATATGTGCAGTTTGGGTCACATGCTAGCATCTCGTACCTTGTAGTAGATATTTTTCCCCTGGGGTGCTAGGCCAGTTTCCAGGATGTAGTCATAGTTGCGGTGGTCAATGATCAAGATACCTCCTGGTCTGACCATACTGGCTATGTTCTGCAGAGCTAGCTTCTGGTCACTCTGGTCCCCTTGGGTCAAAGTTAAGAACTAAATGTTAAATGTCACACTTTTGAATATGAAATGTATTTGAATCAAATTGATGGGAATGGGTGGCTTCAGATTCTAAAACAAATCCAAATGATTTTATTTCAATATAAGCAATGATTTAAGGCAATTTCTAGGATTTATCCATTATTGAGATAAATATGAACTGTACCAATGTACCATAAGTACTTAAAATGAATTACCTTCCTGCCTCCTAGCCAACACTACTATGGGCCCTGTAACTGTCCCATGCCAACCTTACTGTAATATTTGTCAGTTATTTTCCTTATTCCACTCACCTTTGAAATCTGGCAAGTGAGCAAATGAGTTCCCCAAGCAGATGACGGCATCAAATCCATCACCTGGTTTCTGAACATCTTCTGTTAACGTCAGCCAGTTTGCCTCCTCAATCTCTATAAAGTTAGAATATGTCAATAGGAATCCATGAATGAATGACTTTTCTACTTTCTGCAGTAAGGTTTGTGACAAAACGTGCATGGATAATTTAACAGAGTATTAGGTTATTTTGTCACCTTACAGTGGATTTCAATGTGCTGGATGTGCTTCTTACCCCATTGGTCAAAGGCGCGCTCTTTTCTTCTTTCCCACCTCTCCTTCAAGGCATACTTCAGCATTTTGTCGCTAGCATCCACACTCACTAACTTAAAGCCCTCTTCAACCAGCATGATGGAGTCAACTCTGCAAAAGAAGGTTTATTGACTAATTCAGTGCGTTTAATACAACTTTGTCTAGAAGACCCTTTCTTAATTTCCTTTACATTGGATTAAAGAGTCTGCTAAATGAATGGTCTCATGTAGTCTACTGAACACTTGATGCAGTGACACCTAAAAATGAGTAACCATCATGTCATCAATCTTGTTTCTTGTCACAGTTTCAAAATTGCAAATGGAGTAACTTGACCCTGCAAAGGTGATAGATGTTCAGTTTACTAAAGATTTTAGCAATAATTTGTTTACCAATTTCCAATGAGTCCCTCGTTCTCAAAGGACTATTCATTCACTCACACGTCCTTGCAGAAAGTCTGCTGGAGTCTGCAATTTTGACATTTTATGATCTGGGTATAAAGGCTACATATTATTTAATACATACAATTGGTCATTGTGTTTAGTTTGTGCCTGATGCCTACAATGTACAACAGCACATTCCAATTTTAACCCACATCCCATAACATCAATTCCACAGCGTAGAACTCACTCTGCGTGGATTAAAACTATTATCCTCAATCATTGGTGATGATTTATTCATATTCCATCAATGGAAACAAGGCATTTCCAAAATGTAGGCAAACATGTTAGCAGAAGGGGTGACCGAGGATGCTCAATTTATGATCATGGGCCGTTACCATGGTCACAACAAGGGACAACATTTTCCCGAGATCCTTCTACACAGCCTTTCCCTGACTGTCCCACTCTTCCCTTTTGTACCAGCACATTGCATTCAGCGGGTAAGCAGCGGCGTGGACAATCTGCCAGCTCCTTTGGTTCAAACGACCGTATAGCTTGTGGCATTTTGTACACTTATAGATTTGTTAAAAAATAGCAAATTGTTCACGAACGACCCATCACTACCCTCCATTAAACAGTCCATACAAATAATTCAATTAAATATTGTTAGCAAAGTATTTGGGGATACCCCATTTTGTGTTATTGTCAAGTTCACTGCTGAAAAGAGTACAGCAGGAGGTGTGTCCTATGCTCTGACATTTTAGTGGACAACTGATGAATGGGGTGGAACTGCTTATTTGCTGAGCTGGCAGTATGTGAGTATCAACCCTCTTCACAGAAGAACAGCTGTCACAGGCAAACAAGGCAGCAGTACATAGTTTAAAAAAACTTTTGCAGTTTACTCATTGGCAGGGAAATCAGTTCAGAGAGAGAGACAATGTCCAATAGCTCATTCATCTAATAGGTTTAAATAATTGTATTACTGGACAATTTTTAGAACTCAAATTGGATGAGGCCACTAGCAATCTAGTTCCACTAGGCATTTTTGTGACATGTGACCTACTAAAATACACTTAATGGAATGCAGACAAACTTCAAGGTCTAGGCTAGTGGCCAATTCTATAATCTGCGACAGTCCCATTTTCTATTTAATACTTTTGTTTTCCCTGAAATGTTATTTATTTACACCATTTATTTGGATATCCCAAATGAAAACGATATTCAGAGACTTAGGTTTTGTAATTCAATATTAAACTTGTGTAAGGCCAAATTTGATCCTCGCTTATATCGTTCAAAAACATGCGTCCTATTTTCTTTTGGAATCAATTGCAAGGAAAAACGAGCAAAAGGTCAGTAACAAATAGGAATTGAATGCTGCATTTAATGCAAGAGAATAAATGTGAACAAAATTGTTGTTTATAGGCTTTTTCAGCAGCCAGCTTGTAACAGATAAGACTAGTAGATACGTAAAATAATTATTGGAACTTTTGTTAGAATGATGATCACTAACTCTATCTAAACCACAATCTTGAATGTAAAACTTGCAAGTTTTAACATATTTTACAAGTTTACATGCCAGATCAAGAAACAGATATAATTCATATGTTTGTACCACGCTCTACTAGACCACATATTTCATTGTTCGAGCTATGTTGAAACCTACATATGATGCAATAAACAAAATCACAATCTCGGCCCAATATGCAGCCCTTCTGTTCCATCCATGCAGTTGTTTGTCTTCACCCACATTCACCTGTTGTCCTGAACTCAAGCATAGGGCTACCTTGCTAAACAAGACTGGCTGTACAATTTGAAACAAAACTTTCCATTCAGTAGCAAAATGTGATGGTTGTAGACGTGTTTCTTGAAGAGAACAACACTTTGTTATAAGTATCGTAATTATAACCAGTTGGTTTAGGCCATGATTTACGCACAAAGTAATGTAATTTCAAATGTCATGTCGGCCACCATACCCTGTTCCGCATGCTACGTCCAGAATGCTCTGTACACCCTGCTTTTTCAGCAAAGACACCACCCAACTTTTATATTCTTCCGTTCTACTCCGCGTGTCTCCGATGTAGAGCTGCCATACTTTTGCTGCTTTTCCGTCAGCATACTGATCCGGCAGACCAACGGCAGCAACACCGAGAGAACGAGTCCTAAAAACACTGTCGACCGACATTCTGTATCATCAAAGAATAACGCTGCAAGATATCACAGTAAATGTATCCAAGACTCGTGATATTAGTATACACCTTTCAATAATCGGCCTTTCCTGGCATAAAATGAGTTGACAATTCTAATCTACGGGGATACGCTCTACATCTTTGGAAAGTCTTACTGTATTATATACCGGAATACAGTGTTGGAGACACGTTGATCCAATGAAACCCTCGTGTAGTATCACGCCTACTTTATGATTGGATGAAGCAATTAATGACGCTAGTTCTGTAATGTCTCCAACAAATGTTGCAATAATAAAACCTGAAACAGTGCCCCGTCCTAAATCTAGAATTTTCTGATTGTAATTTTGATTGTAGGCCTACAGATTCCCTCAAATATCTATAAACCTGACAAAATGATACATTTAAATAATTCAAGAGTATTGCATTTAACGGAATTCGATATTTGAATAATCCTTCAGAAGGTTTAATGTAAGTTTGGGTTAAAGCCTATTTACAATAAGCAAAACGTATTAGTGCACGCTTTTTTGTATATGTCAGCCATAATTTTTTCCCCACATAAGGTCAACAACACACCCCAAATAGAGCAGAGTAACAAGTAAACATATCCAATGACATGGCTAGTTCAGCTCGTTACAGACCCACCCCATTGTTTTGTCCAATCAAATCTTTCGTAGATACGGTAGGCTACATCCAGTTCCATCCAGGTGAGTATTGGAGCCAAATCACTATGTAAATATATGGTTTAACCCTATCTCTACTGTACCACACTTCACATAAATGATGATAATTGTTCTGTAATACTGTGACTGGGTCCTTGGTGGAGGGTCTGCAAGAAAGTGTACAGAAATGTTTGTGGTTTATTGGTTGTTTTGTGTTGTTGGAACACTGGATCATGCCTGTCATGTTGCAATACATTGAATAAAAAATATGTTTGACCCAATAAACCAGTAGCATGAAGTGAAATATTTTTTGGGGAAACTTTCCGCACCTTAGCTAACACATTGCCTCCTCTATTGAGTGAAAACACTTTAGGTATCTATAGAAGACAATTATCAACCAATTATCATCAAGGAGGTGTGTCTCTCTTGGGTCAAATTGTGAATGTGCATACTGCTCCTCTCTATTGGCATACTGGTTCCGGTTGGGTTGGCAGGTACGTGCTTGCTCGGCAAATAGCTATCTGACTAACTTCTTTGACCAATTGTTACAACTATTTGGTGACTGATGTTGTTATGGTAGGTAGGGAAACACAGGTGGGTGGTGTATGCCATATGCTGAACCTTTTTGGGTAAAGGGGATTGATTTACCTTTCAGGTTCTGAGTAATGGGGCTGTTTTAGCTGTAAGTGGTAAATGTTATGTATAAAGTGTTACACAGTATTATATCTGGGGGCTGAATGTCCTGCACATTTATTAATCCAATTGTATTTGTATAGCCCTTTTTACAAGCACTGCCACAGAAGGCTTCACATAGGCCCATAACATTGCATCTAAACTCAAGGGACCCCTCAGGGGACACAAGTGGAAAACACCCAGAGAAAACATTGAAGAAACTCTAGAAGGAGCGATTCAGTGAGGGACCATAGGTTGAACAAAGTCATACATCAAGAATATGGAGAAAAATAATTAGCAAATGAATGTTGGAACACAAAAATTCAAAGTTCTAAATCACTGCGCTTTGGCGCATGTCAGTTTAGGCAGTGGTAGCCTCAGGGCTGGAAAGTGGAGGATGAGCACATCTCTGGACGGCCATAAAGATGGACAGGGAATGGCAACTCTGCCAGATGTTGACAGCTCCAAAGGAAAGTTGGATTTGAGAATGTGGAGGGACGAAAACCAATGACAGTAACATCAAGAGTGAGGTCCCCACTGGTTAAGTGTGAATTAGTGCCCAGTCACTAAAAATACGTTTTTTTTTATGTAGCCCTAAAACATCAAGACAGCATCAGCTTCTCTGATTGAAACAAGAAGTCTGTCCCATTCCTAAGGACTGCCACCGCGCCACCATCATTGTCAGCTTGCAACACACAGTGACTCACCTCAACACACCCATACAACACACAATTACACAACTCGACAACTGCTACACGTTCAGGTTCGCTTTATTTGTAATGTCATCATGAGTTGCATAGTAGAGACATTCAGTGTAACACAAAGTTCAAGCAGCACACCAGTTCAAACTGGCTTTATTGATCATTTCAACACAGTACAATATAGACATATAATATAATAGAATGTCATTCCACACAGGCAACACCTTTTCTAAAGCAAAGAGGTAATGTTGTTTATACCAAACCAAGAGTCGTGATAACATATTTTAGAACCGTACACATCAAAACATTTGTCACATAACATTTATTTATCAAATTGTCAATGACAATTGTGAGACTAATGTCTCAAGGACTTGACTTCACTCCATTCCTTCAATCACTCGACATAGTCGCCATACCATGAATTGACCAGCAGATGTCCCTACGCAGAGCATGTATCAAACACTGAAAAAACATTTTGTCATTACTGTTTCAAACTAGTGCACAGTGCTTGTGATGCAGTCAGTCCTTGTGATGCAGTCTGTGAATAATATGTCAGTAGGACACACACCCACAGATTATTGGAATTATAGATAGGGCACAGTGCCTGTGATGCCATCGACGAGTAAGATGTTGCTGACAAACACAGATTTCTGGAATTATAGATAGATAGTGCAGTTAAGTCATATGTTTAGGCTCCGCCCTATGCTGTCAAATGAAATATTTGTATTTTGCCACATAAAGACTAATGTTGTAGCGTGTGACATTTGGATGTTTATAAACATCACTTTTTTACACACACATTCGTGTGTTTATGTGAGCCTAATCGGAATTGTTCAAATTTACCACACTCATTCTTTATATATCTTACTAAATACCTACAGACACACATAAAAAGAAGAAGAAAATGTACACAGACAATCAAGGAAATATCTGAAAAATGATGCTATAAATAGAGCTAGAAGGAACAGCTTTCACAAATGTCAAATCAGGTCATCTGTCTGTCAACGCTGACCCATTCAGTCTTTCTAACTGAGTTTCTAAACCAGAGGAAACCCAACAATAGCTATCAGCAGTTAGGTTTTTCTTCTTTATGTTTCTTTTAGAACGATCACATCGAAATATAACTATACCGATGGTTACTGCAATTAAAAGAACTAGTGGAACAACTGAACCAATAGCATACCATACCAACAGCCTGGAATTAAATGTTTTGCTGTTCGGAGCGTTTGTTTCCAAAGTAACTTTGCCAAGAGTCTGCTCGTGCATGCTCACATTGTCTGAAGGGGGTGCGTCTGTGTACGCATGTTTGTTTTTTAATTCATCAGACATGGTTTGAGATTCTATTGTCTTGCCATGAGTCACTGAGATTGAACGACTCCCTGTTGGTTCAGCAGTGGAATCAATTGTTAAATCTTCAATGCACGTAAGTCCATTCTGATGTAATAGAAAGGTATTAGGACACAAGCACGTGAAACCGCCTAGAGTATTTTTGCATTTGTACTCACATCGTACATTATTAAGGCATTCATCGATGTCTACACAGGCATGTCCATCTTCTGATGCAGTAAAACCAGCGATACAATGACAGGAGAATGACCCTTGGGAGTTCAGACATATCTGAGAACATCTAGATTCAGTGCACTCGTCTATGTCGTGACATTTGCCACCGACCATTTTGTAGCCCACCCTACACACGCACATGTAGCTACCTCGCGTGTTGACACAATCATGATCATCACAGGCCTGCATCTGGCATTCATTAATATCAACACATCCAATTAAGTCTTTGTCCAGTTGGAGACCCTTTGGGCATAGACATGAAAAGCTTGCGCCACTTGTTTTGCATTGATATTGGCATGGGGAACCGTGGCAATAGTCTATAGCTTCACAAGATACTTGGTCATGTCCCAGTTCAAAGCCATCCTTGCATTCGCAGCGTACGCCACCAGCTTTTACACCCAAGCACAAATGTTCACATCCACCATTCTTAAAGTCACAACTTTGGTTGCCTGACACACAAAATGGACCAGGGTCACTCCAGGTGTTCATTGCTTTACAAATGGTGAAAATCGGTGGACTACTGTCATCACCGCACGTTACCTCAGCATACGTCCCTATTGGCAAATAATTCAGACTATTACCTTCATTTAAAGGGTTTTGGGAAAAAGGTGGAGTGTAGTATATTTTTCCTTGTCTTGTCAATGACAGAGGTTTGCACATCCCTTTGAAGTAGAACTTGCATGCATAAAAAGCTGTATCCTTGCATGATCCATCAGTCCATCTCAACTCGCTGTTGCTTGATACATCATAATGTATTGTGACACACCTGTCCTCCGTACAGGTCCGGAGGGGCTCCTTGTCCCAGTATGAATACTGGTCAAAGTTCACGCCGGATATCCACTTAAAGCCCTTCAGACTTGATCTATCCGTAACGCACTCCCCTTTGCTTAATTTTAATCCGATCCAAAATGTCAGGTCCCATCGTCGATATCTTCCATCAACATGAGAAAGAATTGATTGGAACTGGGCTTTCTCAGTGTTGTCCTTAGTTGTAAATAAGTAACCTCCATTGTCGTCACATTTCTTTCGAGCATCCTCAAAGATCACTTTTTCCATGTGTAAGGTAAAACAGGCTTCAGATGAACATAGACTTGCAGCAATGTTGTCTGTGGTTCCCATTGACCCACAGATGTGGAGCAGGAGTAAAAGATTTAAGAACATTATTGCTACAAAAGATAAACTATAGATTTCAATTCATATCAATATGCTCCATTGGCAGATACATTTAAAATCCTTGAGGCTGCCTATTCAATGCCAAAACACAGAGTGGTGAGAATTCTAATTTAACGTTCAAACTCCTGTATCCTGTTTTGTGAACAGACTGAAGACGGAAATAATAATCTTTAGCAGAATGTTTCTTTTGTCTCCCCCAGAAGCGAGTTCCGTTCTGGAAACAAAACACAATAGCAGGACCTCGTCATGTTTTACAGATGTCTCCATCCCTGGTTGGCTTAAATTTGGTCTCTGGATTTGTGGAGCCGACTCCAAAAGTGGAAACACTTTCATAAACCAATCAAAGAAACCGTAATT